>OU974081.1:3101995-3509495 GCA_918843875.1 Diadumene lineata | reverse complement strand
TTTACTACAGTATGTTATGATGGAAGTTTGTGGGTGAAAATGTCAGATACCATTAGGATTCTTATTCATATTAGGTTGAGAGTCTTTTACTTTCTTTTCTACTGATTAAGATTGAAGTTGCTCTGTTGTTTATTCATCCTCAGGAACCCAGGCAGAGTGATCATACCGCCTGGGTTTCCTGGGATTCCTGTGTTAGCATGAGAATTAAGATTGGGATTCCTGAGTTGGTGAGATAAAAATGGGATTCCTGTGTTAGCATGAGAATTAAGATTGGGATTTCTGAGTTGGTGAGATAAAATGGGATTCCTGTGTTAGCATTAGAATTAGGATTGGGATTTCTGAGTTGGTGAGATAAAAATGGGATTCCTGTGTTAGCATGAGAATTAAGATTGGGATTTCTGAGTTGGTGAGATAAAATGGGATTCCTGTGTTAGCATTAGAATTAGGATTGGGATTTCTGAGTTGGTGAGATAAAAATGGGATTCCTGTGTTAGCATGAGAATTAAGATTGGGATTTCTGAGTTGGTGAGATAAAATGGGATTCCTGTGTTAGCATTAGAAATAAGATTGGGATTTCTGAGTTGGTGAGATAAAAGTGGAATTCCTGTATTAGCATGAGAATTAAGATTGGGATTCCTGAGTTGGTGAGATAAAAGTGGAATTCCTTTGTTTCTGTGTTGCATGCCATTGGGCTTCCTGTGTATACTTACAGCAAATATAGGTTTAAATGAAGGATGCATGGTAGGATCAGGAACAAATGGTAAGGCATAATAAGGAAGAAATTCTGTTGTCTGACTCAAACCAGCTCCTTTGTTTTCTAAGTAAGATTTAAACATCTTCATTGATCTCTCCAATGCTGCCTTGTTCTGGAAAAAGAAGTTGAGAGTTAGTCTTTATTTACTTTATAAAAACTGTCAACAAAGGTTATAATTTTATTTCCTCACTAGTAATGGTTGGAAAATATTTTTCCATCACTTTACAACAACAATATTATATTTATAAACAAAACAGACATGACCACAGTGATCCATGCATACTTTGGCAGCTTAAAGGCTCAAATTTCAACCGTCAAAACTGTAGTTACAGTGCAAACTCCAACTATGACCACTTGGCATACTATTTTTATTTTCTATAAAGTAGGATTCAATTTAAATTACATTGAGTGATCAAAATAATATTTCTATTCAATTCACTTAAAGGATTCAAGTTTTAAAAGACAGTATTGAAAAAAAAACACAACGTGGTCATGGTTGGAGTGTCCTCAATGTAAATTTTAGCAAAAACTCATTGTATTACGATCCACTATTTCAGATCATTTCTTTAGCATTGGTCTTTTCTGCACTGAAAATCAATTATTTCTGATTGAAGTCAGGTTGTGTCAGTTCCATGCTCCAGAATATTCTTGAAAACTAATTAGCATAATTTTGACACTATATTTGGTCAAAATAATTGGATACTGATCTGATTCAGTTCTATTAATTAAATGACCACTGATGCAGAAATCAAACTTATTGAAATGTAAGAGATTTTTTGTTACATGATATTGTGTGGCTTTTACTTATTTAATTGTATAGCTTTTGAGGTACAAACTTAAGATCATTGGTTTTATTTGATCAATGGAAACAATTCGATTTTTTTTTGTGCATGGTAGCAGGAGAAAGTAATTGGACTGCACTGTCATTACAGACACATAATCTGGTTTCAACTAACCTGCCTTCCACTTGTAATAGGATAGACAGCAAAGTAAATACGCAGGTTAAACTCTAGTTTTTGACAAGTTGAGTCATTAGTTTGAAGGGAGGAAGGAATGTGATGATTCCACAGTAGAAAGAATTGTTGATAATCACCATTATCAAAGAAACCTAGGGCTTGGTCCTGAAAAGTAATGTTAGAATTTACAGTTATTATTGAATGAAGATGATATAACAAGTGTGAAACATACTTAAGGTAGCAGGGGACAAAATCTAGGTGACTTTTTGAAACTCACGTAGCAAGTACAGTTTATAAGTTATACCCAGAAAAGCATATATTTTTTAAAAGCTAAAAGAACAAATAATGTGATTGCGTAGTTTATATGATTGATAAAGTTTTAATAAGTAACTAATTAATTTTTTAACAAAAAAATAGCGGTCATTTTTAAAAAGTTTATTCTCCACCAAAAATTACTTAACCATCATGAAAGCTACATTGTATTTTGCCGTGTTACCAAACTCATCAACTTAAAAACCGTGTCTCATTTTTGTAAAATAATTTTTCGTTTTAGAGATAACATAAAAAATGTTCAAAAAATCGATTTTTTCAGGACAAAAATCTGCAAAAAATGTTTAAAAATAAATTAAAAATCAACAAAGACCTCAATCAAAAAAGTGAGACACGGTTTTTAAGTAGATGAGTTTGGTGACAGGCTAAAATTGTTTTCTCATTGATTAAGTAATTTTTTAGTGAGAATAAAGTTTTTAAAAATGACCTCTCTTTTTTTGTTCAAAATTTAATAAGTTACTTATTAAAACTTTATCAATCATATAAACTGCACAACCACATTATTTGTTCTTTCAGCTTTCAGAAAATATATACTTTTCTAGGGTTAACTTCTAAACTGTACTTGATACGTGACTTTTAAAAAGTGACCTCGATTTTGTCCCCTGTTACCTTAAGAATTTTTTATATCCTGTGCAATAATTAACATGATTGTTAGATTTTTTCAAGAAATACCAGTTCACATTTTAATCAATTCTCATATTACTTAGTGGAAACAAATATTGTTCAGTAATAATTCTCACATTTTTACATTATATGTATTCAGTACATATTTAGGGAGGGGGGGGGAGATCACATAAGTCACCCTTGATCTCCTCTTCCCTCCAGTGTCACTCCCAAATAACATGATTTGTTTTAGAAATACCGCTTAGCATTGTAATAATTGCTCACATCTGTAATCACAATGGGCATATATAAATTCAGTGCATTTTTTTGGGAGGGGGGTGGGGGGATGGGGAGATCACATGATGCACTTCACCCTCTCTCCCCTTCTAGCTCCTTCAAAGAAAAAGCTTAACAGATAATCTGGCTGTTAATGACCTCACACAACTTCATAGCACAATTTATTACATGAGGAACCCCTGACCTCTCCTGACATGATATTTCACAAGACAGTATAAAGAATTGAGGAATGTGTGCATCAAACTGTCACACAAAGTAATTTTTTTTCACTTATCCCTTCATATTTTTTGGGGGCTTGTGTGTGTGTTGAGGGGGAGGGGTACATTTTTTAAATGGCTGGTGGGAGAAGGGGTCACAATATTGAATGTCTTCTGAAGTGGGGTTAGGAAATTTGTGAATTGTTATTGGGGGGGGGGGGGGGGAGGGGGTTGTTATGATATCATTACTATGCTAGGGGGGATGGGTAATGTATGCAGACTGCTGGATGAAGTTTTGCCAACCCCCCCCCCCCCCCCCCCATGTGCTGATAAATTAAAGCCCTGGCCATTACCTGTATTTGTGATATTTGAGAGTCATTTCTGGGAGGAACTACCTCATCATCTTGCGCTGGCTTGCCAAGCTGTTGCAGTTCTTTACATAATTGATCTTTTGTCTGGATATAACCAAGAAACTCCAGATACTATAATATTATAGGAAAGCCATACATAAGTCTAGGTAATGGATGGTTTAAATTTGGAAATAATTTGCACAAGTTGCTGCTAGCAGAGTCTCTGACATTTGTGATTCCTGAAAAGAGAAAGAGAGACTCTGCTGGCTCAAGAAGCATTCTTTAATGTGCCACTGTCCATCACTGTGGACGAATAAACTTAATCAGTTATCCGGTTTGGCTGGAAATAAGCCGATTAGCTGCCTAATTAGGTAGCATCGCTGCGGGATATTTGACCCCACTATATCACATGCATTCTAATTGCTTGGATACCAAAGAGTGTGCGAGATAAGAAATCCAGCCTCGAGTCAGTAGAGTCTCTCTTTTTCTAATATTACAGTTACAAACGTGAGAGACTCTGCTAGCAGCAAACCAAGTTTGTTTTCCAATGTGTTTGTATTGCACAAATAATAATATAATAATAATAATTTATTTCTTGTTAAGCGCATCCCAATATTTCTCGATGCGCTTTACAATTTATCAAATGTTAATTTACAAAATTATAATAAATGATCTAAATGCAATCTGATGCTTTGAAAAACAAACAAGTGCAAATTATAATTAAAATCAAAGTCACTCTTTACAAATTTTACATATTACCAAAAAACATTCAGTATTAGGGCATAATTTGGCTGTTAATGAATCAAGTTGCACTGTCTGGTATAACAAAGTGTCAATAAAAAGTGGTGTTATTCCCGAATTGCAATGCTCTTGACCAATCAGAATCAAGGTTTTTTTTTCAAATATACAGTTGTTTTCATATGAGTGGGAAAAAAATAACAGTTATGTTACCACTACAATATGGCAGATGATCTAAATATATATACTGCTACAATGTAGGTGGTACAGCAGTGTCTAATGCACACTCACAAGAAAATGACTTGAGCAGATATTATATTTTACTATTAAACAAAAAAATGGAGATTTATTTGAAATGGAAACATACAAGAAAATGATTAAATGATTTATTTTGTTTGTGACTGAATAACGTATTGGCAATTAATCAAGAAAAGTCGAATGACAACAGGAAAATACATGTAAGAACTTGGCGATGTAAACAAATTAAATTTGATCACATTCATCTAGATTCTCTCAAATAATTTTCCTCAAAAACAAATAACAATACCACAATGTTGTTGATAACCCATACAGAATTTGGAACCACGATGTAGAG
Organism: Diadumene lineata; assembly: GCA_918843875.1. Lineage (NCBI taxonomy): Eukaryota > Metazoa > Cnidaria > Anthozoa > Actiniaria > Diadumenidae > Diadumene > Diadumene lineata. The sequence continues at coordinate 3,504,675 of OU974081.1, read as the reverse complement.
AAAAGTCAAATATAAACGGAAAGAGAAAAATCGATCGATTGACATCAAAATCTGTCGATAATTTGAAGTATATTTCACTCATTACAATACTATAACTTGAGTAAATCTTATATAATCTGAGTGTTTCGGATCAGAAAATTGTTTTACATCTAGTAAACATTTCAAGTAAAAAAAGAAAACCCAATAATCTGAATAATTTATATCAAATCAACAATGTAAAATATGAATAAAGTTGATGTGTCCGTGAGTCGCCATAGAGACAGCTACAAAATTTAAATTTACTTACTTCTTTAACGATAGCATTAAGATGTGGCTCCACAGGAATAACAACATCCATTTTCATGTACCGATTTTTCAGAAAAAGTTGAAGAAACGATTACTGTTCGTAGTAGTAACGTCGACGCTGTCACTTTGAAAAGTCCGCCATATTGGAAAAGTATTTGAGGCGACTGCAATGAACTATGGGAGAACACAGGAAGTCCGCAAATCCAAGTCCACATCACCCGCCAAATTTTCTTCGGAATTCTAAATTCATGTAAAATAAAATTATATCAATTAATTCTTATTATAAAGATTTTATCCATCCACTAATTTCAATGGGAACACAGAGTGCTACTCACTCAAATTCCCTGACAGAGAAATGTTGGAAGGTAAGAGTTTAACATAATGAGATATTTCCCGCGAATTTTCATCTACATGTGACATGTCATTCCAGACAGCGTGGAACCACAGGCGGCCCAAGCTCATTATCTGTCAATCATTAACATCATTTCAGTGTTAAACTTAAAATATATTAAGAATACAAATCAAGGTCATTAAAGACGTCTCAATATATAAAAAAGCCTTTTTTAATTTTTACCCTCCCCCATACTAAAAATATCACAAGGCAGGAAAGCTGCGTACCATCGAACACCAATCACTCGTAAACTTCCCTCTCAAAAATTACTTAGAAGTCCTCCAAATAATACCAAAGACGGTCACAGTATCCATAAATAACTAATCAAGGCACAGAGCAAATTTTGTTTTACTGCGATCCCCTCTTGCTGACATTTTCGACTTTTAAGTTCAATTTCTTGCTTTCTCAGAAGGCCTGAAGCCAACATCCACCGCCAATCCGTTCAGAATCAGATGACTGCCTCGTTTTGAAAACATCAAAGAAAACAGTATGATACAAATATGAAGTCAAGACCTACATGTAGTTTATTTGACGTTTTCGTGAGCATTAAATTAATTCGAAAAATTAAGATCGCTTTATTATTTATAGTTTGGATTATTCTCAACGCATGTGAAACTGACGCTTGTTAAACTGGGCGTAACTTAAGTGGCTGGTTTCTTTTGTGTTCAAACTATCTGCCCGCTAAACCGGCCAGGCTCACTCCTTACAAACAGCCCCTAAGCCTGGGTTCCATATAATCGAAAACTATTGAGAATGATCTCAAACGATTGAGAGAAAAATTTCGATTATATTGAAGCCAAAGTTTTTCAATCCTAGAAACCGTTTCGAACCATTTCGATCGTTTACGATTACATTGAAACAATTTATTTGATCGCATGATCGAAATGTTGCGAGCGATTGTTCGATTTTGATTTTTACAAAACTTGTGAAGCCATGTCCTTTTGAAATTTCTTTTCCACCGTTTTAAGCTCAGTTACATCAATTGCTTCCACAGGAAAAAAATCACAATTTTTTTCCTGTGTTCAGCCTTGGATATTAGTCTGAACATTTCATGTCAGTACCAGATTGACTTCTTTAGCATGATTTGTCTATTGCAACAATATAGTTTGATTAGAAATATTTTTTTGCAAACTCCTTTCAATGACATTTTTGCAATTCTCAAAACAAATTAAAAATATTGGAAAACAAAAGATGAAAGAAAGAAGCAAAGTAAGCAATCACTTTGCACAATGACAAGCAAGCTAGAGTTTGTTGAAACATTGTCTTTAATAATCGACGTTATAAGCTTAAGCAACTAATGAAGAATAGACAGAAAGTTTGGTTATATATAAATAGATATTCATTGTTATCGTTAATTTCTAAGCGGGAACGGAAATTAAATCAAAGAAATCAAAGAAACTGGAAATCTTCAATTTTACAATGGTTCAAAAACTATCCAGATAAATGTATTTATTTGTAATACAAAATAAACGTATGCTACACTTACTTTAAAACCGTCGAGTCGAAAAAGCTTAAAAAAGTTTCCTCGTCTTGATTCTTTTACAGGATAACCGTACTTCGGAACTGGACAGAAATTCAGATCTGGCTGTCCACACTTCTTTGAAAATAGAGTGTCAATTTGTGCTTGTGAAAGATCAGAAAATAAATAAAATATGATCAATACGGAAAATTTCATTCTCTTTATCTTATTCATTAATTCAAAACCCGTGAAACAAAATATAATCGAAAGAAAAACAAAGCGAACTTACAATCCAAAGGAAACAGAGAATAAAATCGATCACTGATCTAATTATAGTAGTAATACCAACTACTGCACAATCAGTATCTCTCATTACAAACACAAAACTCAATTAACTCTACAAAGTTTTAATAACCTACGAACTGGATTCTCTTTATAACATTATGGTATCAATTCCTCTCCATTTGCGATGTCAGTAATCGGAGCAGCTTTAGAGTATTAAAAAAAAAACATTTCTTTTAAAGAACCAATCATGTAAGCTGCATTTTGTTGCTATGGTAACATACTAAGTTATTTGCACCATGTTTTGTTAATAAGAAAAACATAATCTTTTCAGTCTAATGTTCTCTTAGAAGGATGTGTTATTGGTATATTTCAGCCAGAGGGAGAGCGATGTGAAGTTATTGTAAAAGCACCATACCAGAAAAACAATCTGTATCCGATTGATGTTTTCAAAAATACGAAAAACTACCCCCCTCCACCCTCCTCACATAAACACACTTAAACTAGTGTCATATCAATACACTTTACAAGTTTTCAATCACTTTGTATTGTCAAGCGTACAAAAGTACAGACCTTTCACGTCACGAGAATACAAAGTAATGCGAAGAGGAAATGATCATGATCACGCTATCATCCGAAAACTCGACATATACTATTCGAAATACTTACAAATAGCAATGTCTTTTACAGCCTCTCTATATAGGTAAAAATAAGGCTAGATAATGTTTGGAATCATATTTAACTAGACAAATAACGCGAAACGTGACAAATAGTGTGTTTACCATAGATCAGTCATTTCGGGGAAGTCTGGCGTTGTTGCGTGACGTTGTTGCGTGAAATTAATTCAACATACTTGCCTTACACATTCAAAAGAATCAGTCTTTTCGCTGCTACAAAACACTCGCAAATGGAATCATTTGTGACTAAATTAAAGCATCGAAAAACTAGTGAGCTGTTGATATTTTAGCAGCTCGCATAACATTTTTTATTAGTCACGAAATCCTGTTTACGATTATCTATTTCCGGGAAGCAATCGAACTGTTATGCGTGACTGATTCTTCCAATTGCAAGAAGTTTCCACCCAGTCGCTTTGAAACAATCTCTGTTTGTGCATTTAAATATCACTCTAAAATGGAATCATTTGTGGCTAATTTAAAGCAACAAGTCCAGTGTTCTTTATGCAAAGAAACACTGACTGATCCTAAGCTAGCATATTGCTTTCATGCTTTCTGCAAGTTGTGCATCAAGACGAATACACAAGTCGATGAAGAACAGACCAATGTATTCAAATGCCCTCAGTGTGAATCACAAACTCTGCTGCAAGATTTAAACGATGTTGAAGACCTACAGACCAGTCCACTTCATTTTAAAATGTTGCAAGTTTTGGAGTTCATCGAAAGTGAAAAGAAGTGTTCTGTTTCTGCGAGTCATCTTCGACCGTCGTGGCATTGTATAGACTGTAATCAATCGCTTTGTGAAAAATGTCTTGAATATCATTCAAGGTTTACCAAAAATCACCAACTCGTTTTGTTTTGCAACATGACAAAAGAACACATTGACATGATTATGTCAAAGAAAGAAAGCGCTTGTAAAACACACGATGATCAAGATGTACAGTTATACTGTAAAGACTGTGATGTGCTAATATGTCAATGCTGTTGGAAAGACGATCATTATGTAAATCACAAAATCACTTCTCTTGAGCAAGTTCTTAGTGTAGAAAAATATTGCTTGTCTAAAAACATTGAACAGATCGACAAAATAAGAACTGACGAAAAGGAAAAGCAGCAGCAAGAGGAAATCGCCCTTGACTTGAGATTCAGTGGAATTCAAGCTAAAGATCAAATAAAGGAACTGACAAACACGTTAGTGCAAGCACTCAGGGACAACGAACAACAACTTTTGAACGAGATTGACACAACCGTAACGAAGGCGGAAAGAAATCTACGTATTATACATCACACTACACAAGCACAAGACTACATCAAGCGATTCATTGAAAACGGTACAGCAAAAGAAATGATTAAGATTAGACAAGAAGAATTGTTTCAAATTTTCAATTACATCCCGTTTGAAAATACTATCTCTAGACTAACATTTACTCCAAACGAAAAACTTTGTGAACAAGCCAAAACAAACATAGGATATCTACGACTTTTACTCCAACGAGTTGATCAAAAGATGAGCATTGTCAGTGTTGATGCAGCTGATGTAGAGGCCACAAAGAAAGCAAAGGTTGTTGTAGAATTGAGAACATCACGAGGTGAACAAGCTACTCTAGATAAACTGGAAGACGTAAACATACAATTTATTCCAGAAGACGATGTGCGAGTAGAAGAAATACAGATGGCAGGTGATAGTGACATTGTAGTGGACTTTATACCACGTGTAGCTGGTCATTTGACTGTGGATGTTAAAGTACATGGCAATAGTATATCAAACAGTCCCCTAGTAATGGATGTAAAGCCACAACAAATACAGGAAGTGACTGGACATTCCAAACTAGAAAAAGGTTTGAATACAGGATCAAATGTCTTTGGAGGCATTGCAGTGAATAAAGCAAACAGTAAGATTGCTGTAACAGATTGGGCATCACATTGTGTCAGAGTGTTCAGCATAGAAGGAGATTTGTTACTGACATATGGTAGTCAAGGCAGTAAAAATGGACAGTTTATGTGTCCGTATGGTTTAGCATTTCTTAACGAAACAGATTTAGTCATTGCTGATAGTGGCAATCATAGAATATGTATAGTGAGCACTACTACTGGACAACTGGTGAGAACCTTTGGTCGTAATGGCGATGGTAATGCTAAGCTTAAGGACCCTTTCGGTGTACATGTAGATGATGATGGTAATATCATTGTATGTGACTATGAAAACAATCATGTTCAAGTATTTACAAAAGATGGTGACTATCTGTATCAGTTTAGTGTACCGTGTCCACTTAGTGTAGTTACACACAATGGACTGTTCTATGTCTCCTTAAATGTGTCAGTGCTGGTTTTTGAAATAAAAGACAACCAGTCACCCACTACAGTAACCACCATTGGTGGTAAGGGCTACACTGCCTTGGGTGTAGCTATTGATAATGATAACAATATATTGGTCGCTGATTATCATGCTCAATTGATTAACAAGTTTACATTGGATGGTCGTTATGTAGGTCGATCAAGTAAACTAACCTGCTCTCCTTGGTTCATAGCAGTATTGAATGATGGTCTCATTATTTGTATTACTGACAGTGGAATCAGATTATTACGTAATCGTTAGCAAGCAACAATGGTAGTAAGCTAACAAAAAAGTCACAATATATATGACAATGTATTTTTTATTGAATAAAAATCACTTAGTTACATTTTGGAGAAGCTAATTACATGAAATAAAATAAACAGGACATGATAACTGTAAAGATAATTTACTTAATTTAATAATATTAATTAACTTTACAACATTAACTTTATTGAATAATAATCATTAGGAAGAAACTAATTACATGTACAGAAACATGACAATACAACACACAAACATTAGCGGTAATAGTAAGAAAATAAACAGCAAAGTAAATAGACAGCTGAGAGTGTAAATGTAAGAAAGCGAGCTGTAGGTAACTGGCTAAGTAAGGAATTATGGGATATTATGTAGGCCAATAGTTTTCTTCATAGATTTTATTCTTTTTTATATAAATCGACCTTTTTATATGTATTCATTTATAATTAAAATTTAACATATATATACATTCGTGTTTTTGTAGTTGTGAAGAGCTATAAAATCTAATTATATAGTGTAATAAAAATTAAAAATATGATCGTTATTACCATCAATATTGGACAATACTTACTTTATTTGTATTACTCTGCCTGGAATCATATTGGACGCCTGACAAATAGGCCATTTGAACTGGGCGTAACTTAATTGTGTCGAGATTTAATATCGTTTTGTTCAAATATTGTGTTCTCATATCTGGGTATAATATCATCAGTCGCTACTTCACTTTTGAGAGATGAATGAAAACCAACAATCGTATCATCTTTGTAGCCATTGCATCCCAGTTTATCAAACCTTAAAGAAACACTCTCCATGAGACACATGCACGGTTTTGGAATGAAAATTTTAATTCGCTGGTCTGTGCGTTGCATTCGTACCGAATGAAAAAACATATCCCCGACCAAACAGATGTCTGTACATTGGCTAATCCTCCCCCCTTCTCCTGGCCGAATTGATCACATTCTGCTTTAAACAATTTTCCTGTTTTTAGTAAAACATTGAAAAGTAAGAGATTATTAAATCAGTTTTCCTTTCTTTGACGTATTATTTCAATGTCGCTAATTTAGCTCTCGCACTATGTGCACCGTCTTCAGGACGGAATATTTACAAACTGGTTTCTTTCTGTTCACATTTTGAGGAAAGGCGCACATACGTTCTGCTAAAAGAATAACGAGAATGATGCGAAAAACAAGTCTGCTTTTGAGTACAAAGGGGGAGGGGTATGGTGGCAGGTTCCCCACCTTCTGATTATTTTTATAGATGATTCTTTTAATTTTTGATTGATAATCAGTAATGTTTTGATTTGTGCCCCTCCCTTCCAAATTTCCGGATCATTTCTTGATTAGCGCCCCCCCTTTCAAAATTTCCGGATCAAACCCTGCTACCCCCAATCCTCCTCCCCTCCCCCCATTTTAAGAGAAGCTTGTGATGGGGGAAGAAGTTTACAAGGGGGGTGCACATATAAAACCTGGACCATTGATGGGTTTTTAGTAGCCTTTTTTTATTAGTATAGCTGTCATATTTTTCACAAATCACAGCCGTATTACAATTTATTACTCTTATTGCGCTTTATATGTTTTTAGAATGATTTCATTCTAGTGTATTTTTGGTAATTATTCTAGTTTTGTGCTCTTGATTCCAAATTGAAGAATGACATTCTTGTAATAAAACAAAAGGAGGTGTATGAGCGGATCTTTTGGCCTTTCTTGGATGGTGCACGTGCACCCTGTGCACCCTCCTTGGTTACGGGCCTGATGTTAGTCATACCATGGTGGTGATTGTAAGGTGTTTTCAGCGATTTCAGTAGTTGTATGATTATAAGACGCCGGAAACAAGGACTGAAAGTGGAGACTTAGCGGGATTTCTTCTAGATTTAATTTGTTTTCGATCTTTTTGTAATAAGTTTTGATACTTCAACCCTGTCAATTTTTGTTTTTAAACTAACCGAGCTTTCGCCTGACTCGGCCATCATCGGGGTTACAGTTACAAACAACGTATCTAACAAATCGCGCGCTAAGCAAAATGCGCGCTCATATCAGTGTAAAATAGAGATTTATGCGCGCGAATACAATACTTATCATCGATCGTCGTAAGCAAACAAAATTGCACCAGAAAAATCTCACAACTTTGCTTACATGCAACACAAGCTACGCTTTTAGCAATTAATTAATTTTGTGTTAATTCTGTCACTTTGTTTTTGGTCATTATAGTATCAAGGCCAATCGAATCGGTTGGTGCAAAACTATATCCCTTGCACTTTCGTAATCAATGTTTCTATTGAAATCTATGCAATAATAAAAGAGCGGAGACGTCTGAATGTCATATTAAATTTTAAAAACGCTAAATGAGCTTTAGCTGAAATCAACCAATCAGGCTAGATCACGGTAAGACGCTGACAACTACCCCCATCTGGCCTCTTCTGGGTATAAATTGCTTCAATGGTTTTTCAGTTTTTCATTCTTGCTGGGAACTCTGAGTAGGTCATGAGTCGAACTGTAATCTGCACAATAAAGAAAAAGCAACACGATGATTTGCAAGTTCTTGGCTGTATTGCTTGTTTGCAATGCCTTTGCAAATGGTTTTCCCCAGAAAAGTGAGCTACAAAATGCCGAAAGTGATGGTGAGTTAGAGATTTTTTGTTATCATTATTATTTTTTTACTCGAATTTTATCAAGGGAAATGTTTCAAAAACAACTTGCAAATGTAGAGCGTATATGAAATGTTTGAATGTCAAAACTCAAATCATCTAGAGCAACGTTTTGATCGATCGAAATTTTAAGTTTGTTTTAATTTTTTTTCAACATTCAGTTTGTAAAAAAAGTTAAAGCAAGGTATCCAACTTCACAGAAACTTTTCCCTCTTTTTTCCGTCGCCTTATAATATTTTCTTTCTTTTTCTTCTTCCTCATCTTTTCATTTTTATTCATATAACTAGTTGTTAGTCGAGAGCCATCAAAGTCAGGTTATTTATTTTCGCTAAGTATTTGCGCAAATAATAACAAGCTGGAATATTCAAACGTTTCACGTTTTACATTGCGTCAGCTTGCTCGCGCTCGACAGAAAAGTAAACACGTCCTTGCAGAGTGCAAAGCTTTCTTTTGAGAAATCTCTGCCCAGCAGGTTGTTCATCTGTACAAGAGCAATTTTAACGTCAGCAGATTTTTCAGCGAGAGCAAAGTGATCTCTTCTCCAAGAAAGCAAAAGTAGCGCACACTCTCCCTCTTTGTTGTAAGGTTTTTTCACTTACTGATAAACAGATTAGTACAATAAAACATCGAGGGGAAACTTCAACTTAAAACTCTAGTTTACTGGCTAATCATTTAATTCGATGAGAAAAATTTAACTCATAAACTAATTGCCCGTAAACCCTTAAGCCGCAATTTTATTAAACAAAATTAATACATTTTCACTAATTTAGGAACACTTGCCGATGTCAGCGTACTAAGGCGCGTTGCGCTAAAGTTATTGTATGGCAGATAATGGCAGATTATAAATTAAAACGAAACAGCTCAGGCTTCAGCAGGATCAATTCTCAGCTAAAAATTTTAAGCAACTGAAACCTCACTTGAATAGCATTGTTTGAAAATGTCCTCGATTTCTTTTTATTCGACCCTGAAAAATCAACTGATACTAATGTGCAAACAAATATAGTTTTGTTCGTTAAGGCCCGTTTTCGGCAGGATAGCAAAAAACCTGACAATGTCAACAATGTCGTTTCAACAACTTTGCACTCACCGCACTGAAGTTAGCAGTCAACTCAGCAGCTAACTCAACGTGATTCAGCCTTCTGAGTCGATTCTGCATTAATTAGACCGTTTCTGCAAAAATAGCTTTTTCACTTGTGTGTTTGTCCAAAAATCGGCATTGAAATACGTTACTTTGTTGCTTTGAATGTTTTCATTCGGCTTTCATTATCCGATGGAATCAATGAGTTTCTCAGTATCCTTTTTTGTCGTCTTACAAATCGTCGTCTTACTCCTTCTCGTCCTTTCTTTCTTGCTCTTGTTCTTCTTGTTCAATTCTGGGGGGAACAGGGGAGGAATTTTAATAATTATTTTTTTTATATTTGTATTTGTATTTGTTAGGAGAAGGAAAGTCAATTGGGAAGAAAGTTCTGTTTCTTCCGTATTGGGCTTTATATTCATCTGGGGATCTTTCATTACATTTTTAAACTGAAATTATTTCGGGGACGAGTCGTGATTGGCCAGCTTGCAGGAGGCGCGGTCGCATCGTCAAGACATCGCAAGACAAAAAAGCGGAGATTGTTAACAAGTTTCTCAAAATAGCATGACGAGTAAAGCCCCTGATGAGGTCCGGGGATAAGCTCATATATCACATACTCTCTTGTTATTATCCATGCTATCTCTTTCCTAAATACAGCATACTTCTCTGTAGACATATGTTACTCTCACGAGCCTCCTGTTTTGGAGAGAGAAGAGAGAAATTGGGAGAGAAGCGTGAGTTCTCAGTTCTCAACAGGAAGTTTTCGCTTTCTTTATCCTGAACCAAAGATCGCCAAATAACTGAAATAACAGCAATCAAATAGCTTTATGCACACCGTTGGCACCAGTCACCCACACTTCGTGTCACACAATTCTAGGATTCTCAAGTAAATACGGCGTTGTGTGACACATAATTGATGAAGCTTCTTGAAGTTCATTGTTGAACATGTGGAAAATGCTAGCTCAGTATGTGGTTGAAAAGCAACATTGTTTTTGAGTGGGAGGGGAGGGGGAGCAGTGAAATGTTGGAGTGTTGTGTCCAACATTGTAGATTACTAGAGGCTAATAAAAGTTTTTCTCGAATTCCCTCCAGTGGGTAACAATAACGTTCTAGAAGGTGATATAATGCTGGATAAAAGCACTAGAAATATTATTGAGAATCTCAAGAGTGATACCAGAGATGCAGTGACCAACCTTTTCAAACACTGGCCAAATGGACGAGTCGCTTATGACTTTGGAACTATCAGTAAGTCAGTACAAATGTTTTCTGTATATGATTTTGACAAAATAATAGAATACAGCAGGGATAGTATAGTGTCCTCGCAAACGGTTTTTTGTTGAAGCAGTGCACACTGAAGCGGTCAGTCACGGCGACAAGTCTCAAACGAGTGTATATATTATACATGTATTCTTGAAAAGGTTGTTCAGTTGAAATACTGATTTAACGAATAACAATGTTATTTGCATATATTCATTTTTCTTGTTTCTGAGACATAAAACAACGATACAAAGCTGCACGTATTATATAGTTACATAGTTTATTATAAAGATGTGATGAAGGGATTTTGAACATTTTGACTTCGATCGGCATCATTTCTTAAATTAAAGAAAAAACACAAGTTATGCAAATGACTTTGTTAACCACTAATGTTGTCTGGACAACCATTTCAAGAATAGCTGTATATATAATTTAACAAACGCTGAAAAAATAACAACATTAAATTAAAAACAATACATTTAGCCTTCAAGTACACCAAATCAAACAGTTTTAGAGTGCATACACTAAAAGTGTGTTTCTTAAAGGCCCAGTTTAGACCGGGATGCTTTGCGGCCGTTTGTTTATGTTTTGAAAAAAATATATTGTCAAAGTCGCTTTCTGATTGGTTAAAAATATACGAGAGCTACTGGTTGAAACATGTTGCGAAGCTGTCAGATTCCCGCTGGTGAGTGTTTTGGTCGATCTTTTATAATAATATCAGCTTTCTTGTGAACTAAACAACTAATTATGGAATTAAAAACATTCAATCATTGATGTGAGATGTTATTATGAATCAGTGAATGCTTGTAGCTTATAGCTTATGGAGGATGACAATAAGAATTCCCGTGGATCAAAGAACTATTCTGCAAACTCACTGTTTGTTTAGTTACCGAAACCCATAGAGCCATTTCGACTCCTTCACAACACGAAAACGAACGATATAAGTTGAGTCTGACTAACTTTTTTACGGCAAATGTAGTCTCAATATCAAATAACAAGACGTTCTTACGATTGCAAGAGATCAAAATCTTAGCCACTTGCGCTCAATTACTCAGGTTTCAAATCATCAAATCATTAGACTCTAACACCAAAGTACAGTCTCTCTCTCTCTCTATCGAGGCTCTCAGATGATGACACAGCACCACAGTTTTTACCAGTCCTGTGTTTAAACATCACGAACACAACCATTCTATGTTCGATTCTATGTCATTGAATACTGTACCCACTCCACTACAAAACATTTTTCAAACCTAGATAATTCATTCTTTAACTATTGAAATTGCATTTCCAGCTTCGTGTGTTGACAGAAACACAAAATGCCCTCTGTGGAAAAGTTATTGTCACTCTATTCGCTGGTATAGATTCATGATGAGGGAATGCAAAAGGACATGCGGAAAATGCTGATCATTGTTCTTCCACAGGTAATGTAGCCTATTTCATAACATCTATAAATCTTCTTTCGTGAAAAAAAAATGAAATTATTTTATAGTAACAAGCTAGAGTATGAGATAAGAGAGCTTATCCTCCGTATTGGGCTTTACACTCATCATGGGATCTTTTCATTCTATTTTTAAACTGAAGTTATTTCGGGAACTGAACGTGATGATCCGGATTGCAGGAGGCGCGGTCGCATCGTCAAAACATTTCAAGACAAAATTCCGGAGATTGGTAACAAGTTTTTAAAAATAGCACGACAGGTAGAGCCCCTGATGGGGTCCGGGGAAAAGCTCTCTTATCTCATATTCTCTTGATAGTAATAAATACTTGATTCCTTGTCCTAACAGATTCTTTAAAGTTTGACTTCCGACGATGGGCAATGTTCACAGCTAAACACAATTGAAATAATTAGAATGTGTACATGATATGAAGTCGAGGTTATAGTTAATTCTCAGTGAATTTCACTTCTTCGTGCTTCAACTTCTTTGTTAAATTTGCAGTCTATTGTTGTTTTAATTAAAAGAAATAAGAGCATCAAAGCACATAAGGAAAACATACTTTAATAACCTCAGAGGGCGCGTCGTCCCTACTCACCCTGATAAATTTGAAAACGCAACTTTATTTATCAAATTCGGCTTTTTGTCCGCACTAATTCGCACGAATCCGAAACAACTAATTTTTGCAACTTTTAATAATTAATCAGAATTAAATTGTTTCGGTTTTAAGGATTTTAGAATTTCAATGAAATTTCCGTTTTCAAATTTATCCGGTAATAGTTCAACAATGGTCATGATTTGACATGAATTTCTGATCATTTTACTGTGGCCGAGGAATCGTTTTTGAATCAAACTGTGACAAAATGCACAATAGCCAACATCTAACCATAATCTAAACATTTCACGCTAACCCTTTTTTACGTCTTTTTTCATAGATTCAAAGCAGCTTCTTCTTGAAGTACTTCGTTCTACAACAAAGCTTGCATACCGATGACTTTTATGTGTCTAAACTGAAATCATAACCATTTGTAAAATATTTTATGCCTGTCATCGTCTCATGACGGTCACCAGTTTGGATATGTAACTAATCTCTTTTTAAATGTATTTGCTATTTTTGTATAATTTTCACAATAAAACATGATTTATACTAGACATTGTGTCTTTAGAATTAGGGCCAAGAGAACACGGGGCGGATTTTGAAAGGGGGTGCACTACTCAAAAAAATGTTCCAAAAAAAATTAAAACGGGGGGTGCACCTGAATACAAAAACTGCTGATTATCAATCAAAAATTAAAAGTACAATATCTAAAGATAAATCAAGTCTTCCCAAGGTGGAGAGGTTGGAGGAGGTAGCCCCATGGATCCGCCTATGGAGAGGATAAGGAGAAAGCCTGGTTCTGGACTTATAAACATAATCTCTCGTTTTTTTTTATTACTATGCTGTTTTCCGTTTTCTACGAGCTCAGACACTCGAACGCTCAACACCATTTGTTGCAATTGCTACCCTCAATCAAATCTCGATCCCCCCCGAATAAAAACCAACCAATCATGATTTATCACGATAAAGTTCGTATAAACGGCAGTACGAGTAGGCAGGTTTAGACGAAATTTGATGCAGTTAGGCAAAGTTTGGAGTTTTGATTGACGCTCGGGCTTTAGGATTCTCCTTGCTTCGAGTCGTGAGAAATGTTCAATAACAACCAAAATACACTTATTGAATGCTAAAAAAACACAAAAATAAGTCACCTTATACTTACATTTAATTTGCGCGTTTTACAATCCCATTTCAAAACGCGGCCACAGACCAAACCTGATTGAGAAAATTTATTTTTTACAAAGAAATCAAATCATATAAAAACAGGATTCCTGTAGATCGAATAAGATATACAGAAAAATATTCAAAAGAGAAAGTGTCTTGAGGATTACATCATCACAGCACATCGCAAACCTAAAATAAATAAATAAATAAATAAATAAATGAATAAAAAACTCGGGTGGAAAAAAGCACGCGAAGGTGACGTCATCGCTTCAAAAATTGCCGAACCCAGCAAATCCCCTTCGCACCGACGGCACCGACCGGTGCTCTTGATGGTAAGCATACAGACAAATACTTCTGGTACATATTTTTTGTTGTCGTTGTTAAGAGAAAAATGATGTTAAAAAATAAATAAATAAAAATGTCATTTAAAAAAAATCTAAAATGCTTCAAAATTTATGCAGCTAACTGTATTTATTTGTCATGAAAAATAAACTAATACTACACTTACTTTTACCTTTAAAGTAGATGATCATTTTGATTGTAGTTTTTCCCACGTTATTTATTGTATTCAAGGTTTTAGTTTTTTTGCTTAGAAATATCAATATCCCCTCAATATCCCATAATTAAGTATAACAATCTAAAGAATTGAGCATCAAAATGGGTTTAACATATACGTAGTGATAAAATTGAACTAGGAGTCGCCAAGTAAACTGATCAAAACAGTTTTCTTTGTGCAAGAACACATTTTGCTGTTAGGAAAAAGAAATAAGAACAATCGCCTTAATTCATTAGGCTACAAAAGTTGCATTTATATACGTTAATAAATCATTTTCATATCAATAAACTTTACTAGTTTTCAATTACTTTGTACTGACACGCGTACAAAAGTAAAGACGTTGTGCGTCAAGATAACATTGAGTCACGCAAACATGGCATGATCACGCGATCGTCAGGAAACTTTGACATAAAGTAATCAAAATGCTTAAAAATAGCAATATCTTTTACGATCTCCCAAAATAAAAAAGGACTGCAAATTTTAAAACTAAATCGGTTCTCTCTCACTTATGGCAAAATTCAATCACGCCACTCAGTTGACCAAACATTTATTTCCGGAAATAATTGTGTTGCGTGACTTCCAAGAAGCTCACATTCACACCCACTTAATTTACTAAGATAAAAACATCAGTCTTTTTGCTGCTTCAAAACTCTCTAAAATGAAATCATTTGTGGCTAATTTAAAGCAGCAAGTCCAATGTTCTTTATGCAAAGAAACACTGACTGATCCTAAGCTAGCATATTGCTTTCATGCTTTCTGCAAGTTGTGTATCAAGACGAATACACAAGTCGACGAAGAACAGACCAATGTATTCAAATGCCCTCAGTGTGAATCACAAACTCTGCTGCAAGATTTAAACGATGTTGAAGACCTCCAGACCAGTCCACTTCATTTAAAAATGTTGCAAGTTTTGGAGTTCATCGAAAGTGAAAAGAAGTGTTCTGTTTCTGCGAGTCATTCTCGACCATCGTGGCATTGTATCGACTGCAGTCAATCGCTATGTGAAAAATGTCTTGAATATCATTCAAAGTTCACCAAAAATCACCAACTCGTTTTGTTTTCCATCATGACAAAAGAACACATTGACATGATTATGTCAAAGAAAGAAAGCGCTTGTAAAACACACGATGATCAAGATGTACAGTTATACTGTAAAGACTGTGATGTGCTAATCTGTCAATGCTGTTGGAAAGACGATCATTATATAAATCACAAAATCACTTCTCTTGAGCAAGTTCTCAGTGTAGAAAAAGAAAACCTTGAGCAGATCAACAAAATAAGTACTGACGAAAAGGAAAAGCAGCAGCAAGAGGAAATCGCCCTTGACTTGAAAGTCAGTGGGATGCAAGCTAAGGAGGAAGTAAAGGAACTGACCAACACGTTAGTGCAAGCACTCAGGGACAACGAACAACAACTTTTGAACGAGATTGACAAAACCGTAGCGAAGGCGAAAAGAAATCTACGTATTATACATCACACTACACAAGCACAAGACTACATCAAGCGATTTATTGAAAACGGTACAGCAAGTGAAATAATTGAGATTAGACAAGAAGAATTGTTTGAAAATTTTACTTACGTCCCGTTTGAAAGTACTATCTCTAAATTAACGTTTACCCCAAACGAAAAACTATATGAACAAGCTAAAACAAGCGTAGGATATCTACGACTTCTACACAACCTAGCTGATGAAAAGATGAGTTTTGTCAGAGTTGATGCACCTGAAGTAGAGGCCACAAAGAAAGCAAAGCTAGTTGTAGAATTGAGAACATCACGAGGTGAACAAGCCATACTAGAAAACATGGAAGACGTAAACATACAATTTATTCCAGAAGAAGATGTGCAAGTAGATGAAATACAGATGGCAGGTGATAGTGACATTGTAGTGGACTTTATACCACGTGTTGCTGGTCAGTTGACTGTCGATGTTAAAGTACATGGCAATAGTATATCAAACAGTCCGGTAGTAATGGAAGTAAAGCCACAACAAATACTGGAAGTGACTGGACGTTCCAAACTAGAAAAAGGTTTGAATACAGGATCAAAGGACTTTATAGGCATTGCAGTAAATAAAACAAACAGTAAGATTGCTGTAGCAGATGAAACATCACATTGTGTCAGAGTGTTTAGGATGGAGGGAGATTTGTTACTGAGATATGGTAGTAGAGGCAGTAAAAAGGGGCAGTTAAACAGACCGTATGATTTAGCATTTCTGAACGAAACAGATTTGGTCATTGCTGACAGGTGCAATCATAGAATATGTATAGTGAACACTACTACTGGACAACTAGTGAGAACCTTTGGTCGTCATGGCGATGGTAATGGTGAGTTTAAGGAGCCTAATGGTGTACATGTAGATGATGATGGTAATATCATTGCATGTGACTTTTTTAACGGTCGTGTTCAAGTATTTACAAAGGATGGTGACTATCTGTATCAGTTTAGTGTACTATTGCCAAGTAGTGCAGTTACACACAATGGACTGTTCTATGTAAGCTCATCTAGGTCAGTGATGGTTTTTGAAATAAAAGACGAGTCGCCGACTACAGTAATTACCATTGGAAGAAAGGACTACACTAATGGTATGCTAGAGCAGGCCTGTGGTATAGGTTTTGACAATGATAACAATATATTGGTTGCTGATAATGATGCTGGTTTGATTCACAAGTTTACATTGGATGGACGTTATGTAGGTCGATCAAGTAAACTAACCGGCTTTCCTCGGTTCATAGCAGTATTGAATAGTGGTCTTATTATTTGTACTACTAAGAGTGGAATCAGATTATTACGTAATCGTTAAGCAAGCAACAATGGTAGTAAGCTAACAACAAAGTCACAATATATATGACAATATAGCTTTTATTGAATAACAATCAATTAGTGACATTTTGGAGAAAGTAATGACATCATGTAAGATAAACGGGACATGATAACGTTAACGATAATTTACTTAATAATATTAATTAGCTTTACAACATTAACTTTATTGAATAATAATCATTAGGGAGAAACTAATTACATGTACAGGAACATGACAATAGAACACACAAACAGTAGCGGTAATGGTAAGAAAATAAACAGCAAAGTAAATAGACAGCTGAGATTGTAAATGTAAAAAGGCCAGCTGTAGGTAACTGACCTTGTAAGGAATTATGGGATATTATGTAGGTCGGTCAAGTCAAGTAACCAAACGATATCTGCTTATTTCAGTTTTATATATTCATTATATCGTACATTGACGGGACAATTTTTCTTCATAGATTTCATTTTTTTAGGATAAATCGACCTTTTATATGTATTCATTTATTATGTAAATTTAACATATATATATATATATTTTTTTTGTACGTAGTTGTGAAGAGCTATAGAATCTAATGAAATAGTGTAATAGAAGTTAAAAATATGATCATTATTACCATCAATATTGGACCATACTTACTTTATTTGTGCTACTCTGGTTGGAATCAGGTTATTCAACTATAGTTAGTAGATTAGTAAATATAGGCTATGGGGTAGTATGCAAGCAAGGAAGCAGGCAAACAAAGCCCGCATTTTACATATCCAAGATTGAGAGCAAACAACCTGCTAAGTAGGTACGTAAGTAAGTGTGGGAGTATATTTGTAATGAAGTATTATTGAATATTAAAAAAGATTTAAAAGGACAAACGCTGTTTATGTGCATGCGCGAGGACTTCCACAAATGATCAGGTCTTCATTATATTGCTGTTTTATTTATTCCGCATGCTTAACAAAAGAAAGTACTGACAAACTCAATGGTTTGCAAGCATGCATTGTAATCAACGGTAGCACTGTATAATCTAATCGAAATTGATTTAGCAGTCATTGGTTGGGGTTAGTGTTGATATTTTGTGATAAGCATATATTTAAAGTGCATAAATTTGTTTATCATATGATTATTCATAAAATACCTATATTTCTCAATTTCGTAAACCTGTTATTTTCACTAGTGAAAAGAACATGTTATTTTCACTAGTGAAAAGAACACGTTGCCATATGGATACACTTCAGAGGCCTTCGCTTCAGAGTCCTTCGCGAACATATTCCTTTGTCTTTGAATATTTTATGAATAATCATATGATAAACAGAATATTACATGGTCGCTTGAAGATACGAATTTTATCTTCTCGTGTTGAAAATATCTCACTCGTTCGCTGCGCTCACTCGTGAGATCTTTTCACCACTCGAAGATAAAATCCGTATCTTCGCGCGCCCATGTAATATCCTCTATATATATAGGGCAGTCGTAAACAGCGAAACGCCGGAACGAAACACCGAAACGAAACAATACCGAAACAAAACCAAAACAAAACCAAAACGAATAAAAAAAATCATTTTTTATAACACGAGAACAAAACTATAGATATGGTAATTAATTTATGGTAAATCTAGGCTGCTGTACACAGCTAGTTAATTGCCTCAGTTCGTACGCGTACGATTTACCAGGGGAAAAACGTCCTGCTTAACTTGTATCTAAAACTGTGAACACTAATAATTCTCTTCGAGTTCTTCGTCTTCATCACTGATAAACCGAGAATAATAGGAATATTTGCGATATTTGATAATTACATTGCTTCTTTTTCCATGCTTTTGCTAGCCTCAAGTGAGCCTGGAGCTAGCCCGTAGTAGTATATGTTATGGGGGTACGGGACCCGGTGGATCAGTGGATCATGGATCCACCGTGACAATGACGTTATAAATCTAAGACTGCCATAACGTGACGTCGTCAACCAATCACATACTGTATTACAGGGAACCAATCAGATGCCGCCGTCTTTCGAAAGTGGCGTCATTGGTCAAGCTGCTTTTTTTAAGCTGGAAAAATATTTTTTCAGGACAAAAGCGCAGCACAGTCAAGCGGCTAAATTATTCAAAACCAAAACATTTGGTGTTTCATTTGCTGAGGTGATATCTACATCTTTGGTTACAATTTATTTCACATGTTCTCCTCGATAGGTTCGAATACGAAAATGAATACATTTCACAATAAAAAAACGAACAAATGCTTTTATTGTTATAATTAAAGTAAACTCATTTGCAATTCATATTCAATCTTCATAAACTAGGATTTTGTCTAGCGCAATTTATTAACCACATAGAATTGTACATTCGCACTAAGTAAATTCACTTTAAAAGTGTTTTGAGATCATCGATAGATGCAAACCTTTCTCTTTTAAATTGAAATTATTTAATGGGACTAATTTATTCAAAGTCAGAAGATTTTGGTTTGTTTGTTCAGGTGCTATCTAAACGCAACTTTCTTATTCCGTTTGAAAGGATTTTTATAGATTCCAAAAAAAAACACACATTAATAACGTAGAGGCAGCTCTGGTTAACATAATGTTTAATAGTTTAATACACACCGGGATAAGTTACACCTGAGTAGATTTATTCCACATAATGATATATGTATAAATTCGGAGAAAATATTTTGATAACAGTCATTCCATGGCATCATCAGACTCTTCATAAGCATTTTGGAGGTACTGCGCAATCAGATCATCCAAAAGATATTTTCTTTGGCGAACTGCAAGTTTTGTGGCCTCAAGCCAATCATAATCTCCATTCTCAAACAATTCCTGTCTTGTATTCATGATTTTCTTGAAGTTTGGGTCCTTCCTCATCAAGTGCATCCATTTCAGTCTGCCAACTAGTAAATTCTGAACCTCCTTTCTGACGGCTGGAACGATTTTCTCGTTAGCAGTCTCCACAGCTTGTATACCTCTGGTACTCCATTGTGCACTTGGGATTCAATCATTTCTTGTCGTCTCTCTTCGAGGTGGTCAGCAGCTTGGCCCATAAGGACTTGCCAGCACCATGGAAGCTCGGAGTCCTGGGTGGATTCTTCACCAGAGTCATATTCACTTTCAGAACTTTCACTATAGCTACCACCATCTATTTCAGCATCCTCAGAACTGTGAACACTACCAAGTTCCTGCTCATCATACCTATTAGCACCATATTCAGTATTGTAATTCATTTTACACGAACGGTTCTCCAAATGGCGTCTCAAATTAAATGGTCGTGAAAATACTTTGCCGCAATGTTGACACTGCTTTGAGCTAGACATGTGCGCACTGTCACAACCAATCGTTAAGTGAGCAAGATGAGCAGATGAACAGTTTAAATAGAGCAACGCAAAATAACACAGGAGCAGCACATTAATGCGACTCACACGTTCATTTCATAAATTTTAAGTTGTGCAATCGAAAGAATAGGTAATTGACTAATTCATCGTGCGATTTCAAAATTTATGAAATGAACGTGTGAGTCGCATTAATGTGCTGCTCCTGTGTTCTTTTGCGTTGCTCTTAAACGCGACTCATGCGACTCGCACGATGAATTAGTCAATTACCTATTCTTTTGATTGCACAACTTAAAATTTATGAAATGAACGTGTGAGTCGCATTAATTTGCTGCTCCTGTGTTCTTTTGCGTTGCTCTTAAACGCGACTCATGCGACTCGCACGATGAATTAGTCAATTACCTATTCTTTTGATTGCACAACTTAAAATTTATGAAATGAACGTGTGAGTCGCATTAATGTGCTGCTCCTGTGTTATTTTGCGTTGCTCTTAAACGCGACTCATGCGACTCGCACGATGAATTAGTCAATTACCTATTCGTTTGATTGCACAACTTAAAATTTATGAAATGAACGTGTGAGTCGCATTAATGTGCTGCTCCTGTGTTCTTTTGCGTTGCTCTTAAACGCGACTCATGCGACTCGCACGATGAATTAGTCAATTACCTATTCTTTCGATTGCACAACTTAAAATTTATGAAATGTACGTGTGAGTCGCATTAATGTGCTGCTCCTGTGTTCTTTTGCGTTGCTCTTAAACGCGACTCATGCGACTCACACGATGAATTAGTCAATTACCTATTCTTTCGATTGCACAACTTAAAATTTATGAAATGAACGTGTGAGTCGCATTAATGTGCTGCTCCTGTGTTATTTTGCGTTGCTCTATTTAAACTGTTCATCTGCTCATCTTGCTCACTTAACGATTGGTTGTGACAGTGCGCACATGTCTAGCTCAAAGCAGTGTCAACATTGCGGCAAAGTATTTTCACGACCATTTAATTTGAGACGCCATTTGGAGAACCGTTCGTGTAAAATGAATTACAATACTGAATATGGTGCTAATAGGTATGATGAGCAGGAACTTGGTAGTGTTCACAGTTCTGAGGATGCTGAAATAGATGGTGGTAGCTATAGTGAAAGTTCTGAAAGTGAATATGACTCTGGTGAAGAATCCACCCAGGACTCCGAGCTTCCATGGTGCTGGCAAGTCCTTATGGGCCAAGCTGCTGACCACCTCGAAGAGAGACGACAAGAAATGATTGAATCCCAAGTGCACAATGGAGTACCAGAGGTACAAGCTGTGGAGACTGCTAACGAGAAAATCGTTCCAGCCGTCAGAAAGGAGGTTCAGAATTTACTAGTTGGCAGACTGAAATGGATGCACTTGATGAGGAAGGACCCAAACTTCAAGAAAATCATGAATACAAGACAGGAATTGTTTGAGAATGGAGATTATGATTGGCTTGAGGCCACAAAACTTGCAGTTCGCCAAAGAAAATATCTTTTGGATGATCTGATTGCGCAGTACCTCCAAAATGCTTATGAAGAGTCTGATGATGCCATGGAATGACTGTTATCAAAATATTTTCTCCGAATTTATACATATATCATTATGTGGAATAAATCTACTCAGGTGTAACTTATCCCGGTGTGTATTAAACTATTAAACATTATGTTAACCAGAGCTGCCTCTACGTTATTAATGTGTGTTTTTTTTTGGAATCTATAAAAATCCTTTCAAACGGAATAAGAAAGTTGCGTTTAGATAGCACCTGAACAAACAAACCAAAATCTTCTGACTTTGAATAAATTAGTCCCATTAAATTATTTCAATTTAAAAGAGAAAGGTTTGCATCTATCGATGATCCCAAAACACTTTTAAAGTGAATTTACTTAGTGCGAATGTACAATTCTATGTGGTTAATAAATTGCGCTAGACAAAATCCTAGTTTATGAAGATTGAATATGAATTGCAAATGAGTTTACTTTAATTATAACAATAAAAGCATTTGTTCGTTTTTTTATTGTGAAATGTATTCATTTTCGTATTCGAACCTATCGAGGAGAACATGTGAAATAAATTGTAACCAAAGATGTAGATATCACCTCAACAAATGAAACACCAAATGTTTTGGTTTTGAATAATTTAGCCGTTTGACTGTGCTGCGCTTTTGTCCTGAAAAAATATTTTTCCAGCTTAAAAAAAGCAGCTTGACCAATGACGCCACTTTCGAAAGACGGCGGCATCTGATTGGTTCCCTGTAATACAGTATGTGATTGGTTGACGACGTCACGTTATGGCAGTCTTAGATTTATAACGTCATTGTCACGGTGGATCCATGATCCACTGATCCACCGGGTCCCGGACCCCCATAACATATACTACTGCCCGTGACGTCAATGGACTGGGGCATCACGTGTCAATTTGACACAGGAAGCCCACTGTTGTTCAAAACATTTTCTTTCCAATGTGAGCGGCGATGGCTTCCATCGAAGGTAATGTAAGGACGGCTCATTTAAAATCATATTTGAAGCAATAACCTTTTCTTTTTAACAAAAAGTTATCATTCGCAATTGGGCTCATATATGGGACGTCGATACCCACTACAAATCCGGTTTGCGTATATCGACCAGCGCCCGCTGTTTTCCAAAAAGGTTTTTTTTGTACTAAGATCAGTTTGCTATACCATAAAGAACAATTAAATTCAATTTCGGATTTATTTACTTTTATCGGAGTGAGGTGTGCGATAGTAAATAGCGCGCAAACCGGCTTTCCAATGGGTATTACCGTCCCATGTCTGTCCACAAATGACACATTGTTGTGAAAATGACGTAACCGACGTGTATTGATAGTTTTTTGTTCGAAATATGGCAGCAGAATACCTGTTCTCAGTGACATGATGTTATGTATTTTCCCCAAGTCTCCATCGTACATTGTGTTTTCGTGACTAACGCAACTCAACAACTTTGAAAAGATCAATGAATATTTCTTAAGTTACTGCTACGTTGTTGCATAATATTTAAGAAACTTGTCCATAGCTTAAAACAAGATTTTTTCTTCAGTGCGTTTTGAGAATGACTGCTTTCACGTACGAACGGTCATTGACAGATGGATACAGCGCGCGCAATATTTACTGAAAACTAAAAGGTGGTCAGCAATTAAGGCTATTGAAAAAATAAAATCGGACTTAAAGCTAGACAAACACATTGTATATTACAAAGGACTGTTTTTTTCTGTTTATTGACTTTTAATAGTCATGATTGTTTGAGCCATGATGCTGAAAAGTTAGATAATAAAAGCATTGTAAAACGTATGAACAATAGCTCAAATAAAGTTGTGAAAAATTCTTGTGTATGTGCAGACTTTTAATTTCGTTCATAATATAGTTTCCATCAATAGAGCACCATACCGTTACCGTGTTTCTCAGTTCCCCTCTAAGGTGAAATTAGCTCGATTAAAATTTAAAAATTATTTACTTTAATTAAAACTTGTTTAAAACGCTGCGTCTGTTCTTGTAAAAAAAAAGATAATTCTAGAGAGAAAATAATTACTAGTGTTCACAGCTTTTAGATATCAAGTTAGTAGGACGTTTTTTTTTTCCTGGTAAATCGCACGCGTACGGCCTAGATTTACCATAAATTATATCAATATTTTTCTGGTGTTATAAAAAATGATTTTTTTTATTCGTTTCGGTATTGTTTCGGTATTGTTTCGTTTCGGTGTTTCGTTCCGGCGTTTCGCTGTTTAGGACTGCCCGTATATATAGGTCGTTACAATATGTACGTTACAAAATGTGTGATTAATTGCAAAACTGCATTACTTTTAGCACTCCATTTGGTACAAACATCTGCTATGGGATTTCTGTACACAAAGGAATTCACCTCACCCTTTTTTCCATTCCAAAAAGGTGAGCTAATTTCTGTGAAATCAGTTTTGATTTTCCTACGTTTTAGTTCCTCTTAATCCATATAAAACATGGCTGATTGACTGCTGAAAATAACGACCATGAATCCTTATCAGTATCACTACAAATAGCTAGAAAAATATCTTATCGCTTATTTATAATTTTCTATGAAAGTGCAAACAATAAATCATTTCATTAATTATTCATTATTAGCTCATTATGAAGGTTTAATGCTTTGAGGTGTATTTCATGGGTTTTTGAAAACCTTCCTATTTTGTACTTATTCAAATTGGTTTAGTTTTTGTACTTTGCAGCTTTTACTTAAAGACCACAAATGTCATAAGCAAAACATAAAATTTCTGTTTTCACATGGTGCAATATGTCAACATATATACATAGTGAGTGGATCGTTATACTTGTATTAGGTATGCGCACTTGTCTGGGGAGGGGTACACTGGGGGGGGGGGGGGGTGTGCAATACGTCCTGAAAGGATTTCAAGTTCTTCTTTCCTCATCTTTTGTGTGAGACAGTCAGACAACCTGTCGAGTTGGTTTCACAGCGAACACTTTTGTCGGGCTTTTTGAGTGACGTACAGCAAAATGCTATTTTCTGGATCACATAAGTAATATGGCTTCGAGGGTCGCACTACAAGTCAACGAAAGGGTTGGTAAGGTTTTCTCCCTTAAAAATCGACATCGAAAATACTCTTGACATCAACTCGGCCAGCAGGAGGAGCGGTGAGCCAGTTATTAGCAATCCATTTCTCCCCCTTGATGACATCACATGCCCCGTGAACGGAGTAAGGATCGAGATCTCCAAACTAACCTATTTGTTCATCAATAAAGTGATTATACTACATAACAGGACTAATAGCAGAGCCTTTCTTATGAGAGATAACCAGATCGTCCTTGCGACAGTTTATACTAAGGTTGCAGACATTGTCAGCTGGGCTGTGTAGTTTCGCCTTTCTCAAAACCTGTTAAATTTCAATGAGAAATTTAAGAAAAGGAAAAAATATAAAAAAGATGGAGAAAGTTATCAACTGCATAAAAATTATCCACCGGACGGGTATTTATCCGATGGATAATAACAATTATTACATCATGATAAACATATCATCATCATCATCATTATAATCATCATCATCATCCTAACAATAAATAATCCACTTACGCTCAAATCTAATGTTTTATTGTCAGTCACAATGACAGCAGTCTCTCCTACTTGCTCTACATTGTTAAGATAATATAGAATAGTTATAAATCTACAAATTCGACATCCATTCTTTTGTTTTTCGAACGCAGGCGTTTAGTGGCAGCATGGTAAAGTTTTTGTTTTTTCATCAATGGTTGCCATGGAGTCGTAATAATGAGCATGGTAGTGTCCATGGAGTCCATATCGTACCCTTAAATCACAAATGGGATATATATTGTTCGATATCAGTACATGGGGAATTACACTATGACGTCAAAGTTTTATTGGCGTGCGCTGGTTTATTTTTGCCGTGTACGTACCTGGAGAAATTCTCCCGATTGAATTATTTTATGCTGTAATTTGGTAAGCTTGATGACTCTAAATAAAAATAGATATTTGTTTTTATGTATGTATTTCGTTTATTTCATATCAGATATTTCTTAAGATAATAGAAGCATTAATCAACTATCAAAGGCTCTATTAAAGGATCGGCTTTTGAAGAACCGTGTGTGATCATAATTGGAAATGTTCTCCGCAGGATTTATTTTTTTACGATGTCAAACAGAACAGCTTTAGAGCACTTTATAAACAGCATTTCTTTTAAATGACCAATCACGTAAGCTGCTTATTTCGTCTCAATGGTGACATGGACTAAGTTATGTCCCCCATCTTTTGTTAATAAGTAAAACATGATCTTTGTCAGTCTAATGTTCTCTTAGCAGGAATTGTTAGTGGTATATTCCAGCAAGAGGGAGAGCGATGTGAAGCTATTGTAAAAGTCCCATACCAAAACAACATATCTCCCTTTGATGTCTTTAAAATTATGAAAAACTACTACCCCTCCATGTCATATCAGAAAACTTTACTAGTTTTCAACTACTTTGTATTGTCACGCTACAAAATGACAGACGTTACACTTCACGAGAATACAAGTCACGCGAACGGGATATGATCACGTGATCATCCGAAAACTCGACATATATTATTCAAACTACTTAAAAACAGCAATGTGTTTTACAACCTCCTTAATTACAAATAAGTCGTCTATTGTGCAGAAATATGATTTTTTTCAAAACTAAGTCGGTTGTCTAACCACATCAAGTCACTCAATTCCTTGTGTTTACGATAGATCAGTCATTTCGGCGAAGTCTACCGTTGCGTGACTTCCAAGAAGCTGAAATTAATTAAACATACTTGCTTTACAGCTTTAAAAAAATCAGTCTTTTCGCTTCTACAAAACACATTAAACTAGAATCATTTGTGACTAAATTAAATCATCGAAAAACTATTGAGTTATTGATATTTTAGCAGCAGTATTAGTCACGAAATCCTGTTTACGATTATCTATTTCCGGGAAGCAATCGAACTGTTATGCGTGACTAATTCTTCCAAGAAGTTTACACCCAGTCGCTTTGAACTGAACTATCGCTGTTTGTACATCTAAATATCGCTCTAAAATGAAATCATTTGTGACTAATTTAAAGCAGCAAGTCCAATGTTATTTATGTAAAGAAACACTGACTGATCCTAAGCTAGCATATTGCTTTCATACTTTCTGCAAGTTGTGTATCAAGACGAATACACAAGTCGACGAAGAAGAGACCAATGCCGTATTCAAATGCCCTCAGTGTGAATCACAAACTCTGCTGCAACATTTAAACGACTTCGAACACCTCCAGACCAGTCCACTTCATTTAGAAATGTTGCAAGTTTTGGAGTTCATCGAAAGTGAAAAGAAGTGTTCTGTTTCGGCGAGTCATTCTCGACCATCGTGGCATTGTATAGACTGTAATCAATCGCTATGTGAAGATTGTCTTGGCTATCATTCAAAATTCACCAAAAATCACCAACTCGTTCTGTTTTCTAACATGACAAAAGAACACATTGACATGATTATTTCAAAGAAAGAAAGCGCTTGTAAAACACACAATGATCAAGATGTACAGTTATACTGTAAAGACTGTGATGTGCTAATCTGTCAATGCTGTTGGAAAGACGATCATTATGTAAATCACAAAATCACTTCTCTTGAACAAGTTCTCAGTGTAGAAAAAGAATACTTGTCTAAAAACCTTGAACAGATCGACAAAATAAGTACTGACGAAAAGGAAAAGCAGCAGCAAGAGGAAATCGCCCTTGACTTGAAAGTCAGTGGAATTCAAGCTAAAGATCAAATAAAGGAACTGACCAACACGTTAGTGCAAGCACTCAGGGACAACGAACAACAACTTTTGAACGAGATTGACAAAACCGTAACGAAGGCGGAAAGAAATCTACGTATTATACATCACACTACACAAGCACAAGACTACATCAAGCGATTTATTGAAAACGGTACAGCAAGTGAAATGATTAAGATTAGACAAGAAGAATTGTTTGAAAATTTCACTTACATCCCGTTTCAAAAAAGCATCTCTAGATTAGAATTTACTCCAAACGAAATTCTTTGTGAACAAGCTAAAACAAACATAGGATATCTACGCCTTCTACTCCAACCAGTTGATCAAAAGATGAGCATTGTCAGTGTTGATGCAGCTGATGTAGAGGCCACAAAGAAAGCAAAGCTTGTTGTAGAATTAAAAACATCACGAGGTGAACAAGCTACTCTAGATAAACTGGAAGACGTAAACATACAATTTATTCCAGAAGAAGATGTGCGAGTAGAAGAAATACAGATGGCAGGTGATGGTGACATTGTAGTGGACTTTATACCACGTGTTGCTGGTCACTTAACTGTCGATGTTAAAGTACATGGCAATAGTATATCAAACAGTCCGCTAGTAATGGATGTAAAGCCACAACAAATACAGGAAGTGACTGAACATTCCAAACTAGAAAAAGGTTTGAATACAGGATCAAATGTCTTTGGAGGCATTGCAGTGAATAAAGCAAACAGTAAGATTGCTGTAACAGATTGGGCATCACATTGTGTCAGAGTGTTCAGCATGAAGGGAGATTTGTTACTGACATATGGTTGTGAAGGCAGTAAAAAGGGACAGTTAAACTGTCCGTATGGTTTAGCATTTCTTAACGAAACAGATTTAGTCATTGTTGATACTGACAATAATAGAATATGTATAGTGAACACTACTACTGGACAACTGGTGAGAACCTTTGATCGTTATGGTAATGGCAATGGTGAGTTTAAGGCCCCTATGGGTGTACATGTAGATGATGATGGTAATATCATTGTATGTGACCATGGTAACCATCGTGTGCAAGTATTTACAAAGGATGGTGACTATCTGTATCAGTTAAGTGTACTGGATGCAATTAGTGTAGTTACACACAATGGACTGTTCTATGTATCCTCACATGGCTCAGTGATGGTTTTTAAAATAAAAGACAACCAGTCACCCACTAAAGTAACCACCATTGGCGGTAAGGACTACACTAATGGTAAGCTAGAGCAGCCCTGGGGTCTAGCTATTGACAATGATAACAATATATTGGTCGCTGATTTTGGTGCTCAATTGATTCATAAGTTTACATTGGATGGTCGTTATGTAGGTCGATCAAGTAAACTAACCGGCTCTCCTCTGTCCATAGCAGTATTGAATGATGGTCTCATTATTTGTACTACTGACAGTGGAATCAGATTATTACGTAATCGTTAAGCAAGCAACAATGGTAGTAAGCAAACAAAAAAGTCACAATATATATGACAATATAGCTTTTGTTGAATAACAATCAATTATATTTAGTGACATTTTGGAGAAAGTAATGACATCATGTAAGATAAACGGGACATGATAACGTTAACGATAATTTACTTAATAATATTAATTAGCTTTACAACATTAACTTTATTAAATAATAATCATTAGGGAGAAACTAATTACATGTACAGGAACATGACAATACAATACACAAACAGTAGCGGTAATTGTAAGAAAATAAACAGCAAAGTAAATAGACAGCTGAGAGTGTAAATGTAAGAAAGCGAGCTGTTGGTAACTGGCTAAGTAAGGAATTATGGGATATTATGTAGGCCAATTGTTTTCTTCATAGATTTTATTCTTTTTTATATAAATCGACCTTTTTATATGTATTCATTTATTATTAAATTTTAACATATATAGATACATTCGTGTTTTTGTAGTTGTGAAGAGCTATAAAATCTAATTATATAGTGTAATAGAAATTAAAAATATGATCATTATTACCATCAATATTGGACGATACTTACTTTATTTGTATTACTCTGCCTGGAATCATATTGGACGCCTGACAAATAGGCCATTTGAACTGGGCGTAACTTAATTGTGTCGAGATTTAATATCGTTTTGTTCAAATATTGTGTTCTCATATCTGGGTATAATATCATCAGTTGCTACTTCACTTTTGAGAGATGAATGAAAACCAACAATCGTATCATCTTTGTAGCCATTGCATCCCAGTTTATCAAACCTTAAAGAAACACTCTCCATGAGACACATGCACGGTTTTGGAATGAAAATTTTAATTCGCTGGTCTGTGCGTTGCATTCGTACCGAATGAAAAAACATATCCCCGACCAAACAGATGTCTGTACATTGGCTAATCCTCCCCCCTTCTCCTGGCCAAATTGATCACATTCTGCTTTAAACAATTTTCCTGTTTTTGAGGGTTGTCCAAAATCCACCATCGGAACCGATGGTGATATTTAGTTTACCGTCGGTTCGGATAAATAAACTTATTAATATGCACAAAATTTGCATATAGTTATAATTATTAAAAAAGTGTGTATTACAATGGATTAACATACGTTAGACTTAGCCAAAAAAGACGAAATTTTTTTTTACGCATCCTAAAACGCATCACCGACGGTAATCGCATACACAGGAAGCCAGGTTCTAAATAAGATCGTCGGTTTGACCGATGGTGGTGGGGCCCTTCTTGCTCTTGAAGGAAGACTTAGAAAAAAAAAAAAATTCCGAACTAACCGAGGTAACCGGCGGTACAGATAGTAGTTTTATGCTTATTAGACCATCTGTACCGTCGGTTTGTCCGATCGTGGTGGGACCCTATTCAAAGAAAGAATTTTTTTTTTTTTGGGTGCACCCACCATCGGACTAACCGACGGTACCGATGGTCTTTTACTGGAACTGGTCTTCCTTTGTTGTGACGTCATGCATATATTAACAGTCAAGTGGGAGAAGGGTGCACCCACCATCGGACTAACCGACGGTACCGATGGTCTTTTACTGGAATTGGTCTTCCTTTGTTATGACGTCATGCATATATTAACAGCCAAGTTGGAGAAGGGTGCACCCACCATCGGACTAACCGACGGTACCGATGGTCTTTTACTGGAATTGGTCTTCCTTTGTTGTGACGTCATGCATATATTAACAGCCAAGTTGGAGAAGGGTGCACCCACCATCGGACTAACCGACGGTACCGATGGTCTTTTACTGGAATTGGTCTTCCTTTGTTATGACGTCATGCATATATTAACAGTCAAGTTGGAGAAGGGTGCACCCACCATCGGACTAACCGACGGTACCGATGGTCTTTTACTGGAACTGGTCTTCCTTTGTTGTGACGTCATGCATATATTAACAGCCAAGTTGGAGAAGGGTGCACCCACCATCGGACTAACCGACGGTACCGATGGTCTTTTACTGGAATTGGTCTTCCTTTGTTGTGACGTCATGCATATATTAACAGCCAAGTTGGAGAAGGGTGCACCCACCATCGGACTAACCGACGGTACCGATGGTCTTTTACTGGAATTGGTCTTCCTTTGTTATGACGTCATGTATATATTAACAGTCTAGTTGGAGAAGGGTGCACCCTCCATCGGACTAACCGGCGGTACCGATGGTGTTTTACTAGCGTAGCGACGTTGCGAGAGACTGAGGAAGAGACTAGTGTTTTACTTGAATCGGTCTTCCTTTGTTACGTCATCTGTACAATCATACTGCCAAATGGTGTGGCGATGTTAGAAACTGTACGGGCTGTTAACATTAAATATTTTCGAAGAAGTTGATTAACTCAGTATTACGCTTATGGATTCCTGCGTCAAAGAATGAATGGTGAAGAAATTTACGAGGTAAGAATTTATTTTGCTGGGAGTTGCGAATTCTTTTTATATGAAACATCGATCTTGTGGGATGATGAGCGTACTATTGTAGATATAATTATGACTAATTTGACCTTCCTCCTGATATTTAATAAATTAAATCATAATGAAAATGTTACGTCGAGACAGTTGGTGTTAATACTAAGATGAGGCTAAGATGATCAAATTGTATAGCTGTTGTTTCGTCTGAAAAGATTTCGAGTTATTTGAATATCTACTTTATTTAAAATTAAACCAAATTTTACACATTTTTTGTTAACATAGATTGTTATCGTTATTAGTGTCTTGTTCTGCAAAACCCTTTTTCAGTTATATTTAAAGTAAGAATGTTTATCTTGGACAATGCAAAAAATTATCACTTTAATTCCGAGTTATAGTTAATCATTAACATTTTGAAGTATTATATATGAAGCTGAGAAAGATCGTTTAACCACAGGCTTACCATTTTGTGTTATTCTTTTTTTTATTAATTTGTTTCACATTTTCCTTTTTTGGACGGGTGGGTTTCCTGTGGCGAGTATTCAGCGGTCATTTCACTGTAAATCGAAACTTTCACTCAAAATTCACAAAAATCTGAATTATATCATACAAAACTATAATACTAATAAAGATTGAATGTTTTTTAACGTTCCTGGTGTGTTTCTGGTTGATTTGGATTCGTTTTGGGGTAGTTTCAAGCGATTCGGATTTTGAACACGTTCCCTATGTAGGAAGAAAACTCAAAGGCAGGCAACAAGAAACCTACCTACTCTCACTCACGGCCCAATATCACTATCTTCCTCAAATCCTTCTCAAATAAAACTTTGGCACACCAGAGGTGAATAATCCACCTACATTCTGTCCGAGTTTTAGCTTCATAGATTCACAATCTTTGACAAAAATGCCAGTAGAGTTCTAAAAATCGCTTTCTCCAGGGGATATGCAGAATCTGCCCTCTCAAAGGAATGTAAACAATGCAAAAAAGGTCGAATTACGCTCCAACCACCCCTCCCAAAGATTAGTAATTTTAACTCCTCTTTATTCAAATTACTAATCTTTGGGAGGGGTGGTTGGAGCGTAATTCGACCTTTTTTGCATTGTTTACGTTCCTTTGAGAGGGCAGATTCTGCATATCCCCTGGAGAAAGCGATTTTTAGAACTCTACTGGCATTTTTGTCAAAGATTGTGAATCTATGAAGCTAAAACTCGGACAGAATGTAGGTGGATTATTCACCTCTGGTGTGCCAAAGTTTTATTTGAGAAGGATTTGAGGAAGATAGTGATATTGGGCCGTGAGTGAGAGTAGGTAGGTTTCTTGTTGCCTGCCTTTGAGTTTTCTTCCTACATAGGGAACGTGTTCAAAATCCGAATCGCTTGAAACTACCCCAAAACGAATCCAAATCAACCAGAAACACGCCAGGAACGTTAAAAAACATTCAATCTTTATTAGTATTATAGTTTTGTATGATATAATTCAGATTTTTGTGAATTTTGAGTGAAAGTTTCGATTTACAGTGAAATGACCGCTGAATACTCGCCACAGGAAACCCACCCGTCCAAAAAAGGAAAATGTGAAACAAATTAATAAAAAAAAGAATAACACAAAATGGTAAGCCTGTGGTTTAACCCATGTTTCAATATGATTTTTCTGTGACTCTTCATCATGAAAAAAGACTTTTGGAGAGTATTGTTGAACTAAATGTGAAATTCTTCATTCATATCCTGCCATAGTTACAGCCTGGAATGATTATCTGTATGTTCAAATACTGCTATGGACTGAGAATAGGTTTGTTAGGTACTAGTAAGTTAATATTCATGCATTTTTATTTATTCGTAATACATTTCTTATTATAATGAAGGTTTTTTAATGAAAATGTTAAATACCTAAAGTGTTTCTTGCCTTTTGAGTGAAGTTATAATATTAATCATTGTTGGTAAGATGTTAATTATCAAGATCAAGGGACTTCGTATTCTGTAAAGTCATTTTCATACCAGCTCTCTCATATGTTAAGGATTAATGTGAGGGTTGTCCAAAATGCACCATCGTAACCGATGGTGATATTTAGTTTACCGTCGGTTCGGATGGTTAGACTAATTAATATGCACGAAATTTGCATATAGTTATAATAATTTAAAAAGTGTGTATTACAATGGATTAACATACGTTAGACTTAGCCAAAAAAGACGAAATTTTTTTTTACGCATCCTAAAACGCATCACCGACGGGAATCGCATACACAGGAAGCCAGGTTCTAAATAAGATCGTCGGTTTGACCGATGGTGGTGGGGCCCTTCTTCCTCTTGAAGGAAGACTTAGAAAAAAAATTTTTTTTCCGAACTAACCGAGGTAACCGGCGGTACAGATAGTAGTTTTATGCTAATTAGACCATCTGTACCGTCGGTTTGTCCGATCGTGGTGGGACCCTATTCAAAGAAAGAATTTTTTTTTTTTTTTGGGGGGGGTGCACCCACCATCGGACTAATCGACGGTACCGATGGTCTTTTACTGGAACTGGTCTTCCTTCGTTATGACGTCATGTATATATTAACAGTCAAGTTGGAGAAGGGTGCACCCACCATCGGACTAACCGACGGTACCGATGGTCTTTTACTGGAATTGGTCTTCCTTTGTTATGACGTCATGCATATATTAACAGTCAAGTTGGAGAAGGGTGCACCCACCATCGGACTAACCGACGGTACCGATGGTCTTTTACTGGAATTGGTCTTCCTTTGTTATGACGTCATGTATATATTAACAGTGTAGTTGGAGAAGGGTGCACCCACCATCGGACTAACCGGCGGTACCGATGGTCTTTTACTGGAATTGGTCTTCCTTTGTTATTACGTCATGCATATATTAACAGCCAAGTTGGAGAAGGGTGCACCCACCATCGGACTAACCGACGGTACCGATGGTCTTTTACTGGAATTGGTCTTCCTTTGTTATGACGTCATGTATATATTAACAGTCTAGTTGGAGAAGGGTGCACCCACCATCGGACTAACCGGCGGTACCGATGGTGTTTTACTAGCGTAGCGACGTTGCGAGAGACTGAGGAAGAGTCTAGTGTTTTACTTGAATCGGTCTTCCTTTCTTACGTCATCTACGGGATGACATGCCGGCGGCCATTTTAATTATTATGAATTTATTTTCTGTACAATCATACTGCCAAATGGTGTGGCGATGTTAAAAACTGTACGGGCTGTTAACATTAAATATTTTCGAAGAAGTTGATTAACTCAGTATTACGCTTATGGATTCCTGCATCAAAGAATGAATGGTGAAGAAATTTACGAGGTAAGAATTTATTTTGCTTGGAGTTGCGAATTCTTTTTATATGAAACATCGATCTTGTGGGATGATGAGCGTACTATTGTAGATATAATTATGTCTAATTTGACCTTCCTCCTGATATTTAGTAAATTAAATCATAATGAAAATGTTACGTCGAGACAGTTGGTGTTAATACTAAGATGAGGCTAAGATGATCATATTGTATATAGTTGTTGTTTCGTTTGAAAAGATTTCGAGTTATTTGAATATCTACTTTACTTAAAATTAAACCAAATTTTACACATTTTTTGTTAACATAGATTGTTATCGTTATTAGTGTCTTGTTCTGCAAAACCCTTTTTCAGTTATATTTAAAGTAAGAATGTTTATCTTGGACAATGCAAAAAATTATCACTTTAATTTCGAGTTATAGTTAATCATTAACATTTTGAAGTATTATATATGAAGCTGAGAAAGATCGTTTAACCCATGTTTCAATATGATTTTTCTGTGACTCTTCATCATGAAAAAAGAGTTTTGGAGGGTATTGTTGAAATAAATGTGAAATTCTTCATTCATATCCTGCCATAGTTACAGCCTGGAATGATTATCTGTATGTTCAAATACTGCTATGGACTGAGAATTGGTTTGTTAGGTACTAGTAAGTTAATATTCATGCGTTTTTATTTATTTGTAATACATTTCTTATTATAATGAAGGTTTTTTAATGAAAATGTTAAATACCTAAAGTGTTTCTTGCCTTTTGAGTGAAGTTATAATATTAATCATTGTTGGTAAGATGTTAATTATCAAGATCAAGGGACTTCGTATTCTGTAAAGTCATTTTCATACCAGCTCTCTCATATGTTAAGGATTAAAGAATGTATTGTATTTAAATTTATTTTATTAAGAGTTGTTTCTTTTGTTTGTTTGTTTTTTTGTTTTCAAATTTATCTTTCAAAGCAAAATAATACTTAATCTCTTTCTGCCAGATTGTTTGTACTGAATGTAGTGGCACTTTTATATCTTAGAGGGTTAAAATTTTAAGGACATTATTTGTTGTTTAAAGAAAATTATTGAAATTGATTGAGTTACTGCAATGTCCTTCAGTGGATGGATATATATATACATATCAAACTTTTGTTGTCGATTTTGGGCTTCCTGTGGTGAAATACACTGGGTTCCTGTTTTAGGTTCAACAGTTTCTTTTCGGCAAAAATCCAAATTCGCTTACTTGTTGTGCATGCTTTTACTCAAAAAAACTGTAAAAAATTGAGGGATTTCGCGAGAAAATTCACTTTTTTCACATTGCTGATTTACTCCACTTCCCAAATATGGTGGCACAATCCTTATAAGGGAATACGTGAGGCTTGATAGAAAACGACAACATTCTTAAGGGAAAAGCTTGATATGTGCAAATTAAACAGAGCTTAAAAGTTTTCCATATACTCTTGGGAGATGTATATGTTAATTGATGGGGGTTTTAGCGCCTTTTGAATACCACACTTCAAGAAGAAGTCTTTTGTTCCAGTTGTTGGTGTAATGAAGTATTGTAGTGTTGTCCAAATCATAATTATGGTTGTGTCGAACACAATGTTCTGCCAGTAGGGAGTTTCTGTCTAGATTAAACACAGTATTTGTGATGTGCTTTAACTCTAGTTTTCAGCTTAGTTGTGGTGTTATCCAATGTACGTGTTATTACAAACTTCACATTTCATCTTATACACAACATTGGTTTTGTTTTTTTCATTATTTTGTCCTTTGGTTTGGTTAGTATTGATGAAATGGTGCGAGCTGGTTTGTGTGACACTTTGATGTTGAAACCTAAATTAGCAATGTTGCAATCTTTTCTGACATGCCACTAACATACGGAAGCAGTGCAACACCTAGGTTGTGTTGTTGTTGTTGCTGCTGCTGTTGTAGTTGTGGTTGTTGTTTTTGTTGTCAGTTTTGAGACAGTCCTTCAAAAAATAATCAGGGTAGTTGTTCATTTGTAAGGTGTCAAGCTTGTTACGTGTTTCATGGGATTTCGATCTCTTCTTCAGTGGTTGGGTGTTATTAGAAAGATTTAATAAGGTAGTTGCTACTGATCATTTGTGCTCTCTATGGTGATGGGAGTTGAAGTCCAAATATTTCTTTTTATGTGTTGGTTTTCTGTAGACACCTGTAGGTATGGACCCATTGGAGTGTCTGGTAGTTGTAGTGTCCAAAAACGCTATGCTGTTGTTACTTTCCTATTATATCAAAATGAAATTGCTTTCAGACTGTAATGTTTTTATTTTATTTGTATTTTTATTGATTGTTTTTTAACCCAGTTAAGCCCAGAAGCAAAATTTGTTTCATGTGCGCCTTTGTTGGTTTGGCCCTGAAAAATGCATATATGTTATTATCTAAGAGTTTTCTTATTATCCTAAAATTAAATAGCAGTTAACAGATATACAATTCCACTAGGCATGTGTAGTGTTAAAATTTGTGAATTTTTTCTCTTTAGGAGAATTTATAACAGTCATTCAATAATTATTGTATTAATTCAAGAGAATATGAGATAAGTATCCCATACTCTCTTGATTCATTTCAATAGTATAAATAATATGAAGCTTGATCAATATAACAAATGTGTAAGTTGAGGAGCAACTTTAGAATTTTTTTTATTAAAGAGCAATAGTCCAGTTTCATGTTCTTTGTTGCTCAGGCTAAGCCTTGATAGTAAGTGATATATTCTTTTGTATGAGGTACATCCTCTAGGAATGCACAAACCCACAAACAATAAAATACCAATGTTGTAGATTTATGTTATTTAAAATGAAATGAAAGGCAGGCATATATTAGCTAGTGCACAAAGCTTGTTTTTACTGTTACCATGATGGTAGCATATGAATGAGTAGAGCAGGAATTCATGAAAAAAGTGAATTCCCAAGTCTTTAAAAATGACAAGTGTTGACTACAATGGTAAAAATTTGACTTTGTCGAAGCTGCCTAAAAATTTGTAAAATATCCAAAACTACACCAAAACATTCATAAACCATATTGAAACACCTATTGGTGAAAAAATGTATTTATTCTACAGAAAATAGGGTAATGTTTAAATTTAACTATATTTCTGAGCATATGTTAACTATCCTACTGAAGTCCAATTGTCATAGTTCTAGACGGGAATTAATTAGCAATTATTGACCTCATTACTTCTTAATCAATAACAAGCAAGTGGTATTCTCTATTCTTGTGTTTACTTTACATTTAAAATATGTTAAATTTGAATTTCTAAACAACAACAGGACATTATAAGGCTATTTCAGTCTCTGGTAAATGTTGGTAGGGTGACTCTTAGTTATCATTGGTGCCCTTTATTTCTGAGGTAATGCAGGGTTTTTAATTTAAAATCTTTGTATATTTATTGGGGAAGATAGTGCAATTATCAAAATGGAAAATAGTATAATTCTTAAGTTATGTCCCTGGTTTGATTTGATAGCCAAATATTTAATAAGTTCATTGTTGACTGAGTGTAAGTATAGTCATGTGGATGTTTTGTTATGGTTAACTTATGCTACCATAAATACCACTAGGCATAAGGGTTATATAATGAGTCATATGTATTGGTTTTTCTTGATTTATTAGTGTTAAATGAATGTAATATCTAATACAATTAAAATTTATTGCTTGTCTATAATGGCCTTACAATGACATAACACTTGACAACAAACTAGGCTTGGCATTCTGTAGCATATTAATATTTTAAGAAAGTCAAATATCTTTTTGTTACAAGGCTTTTAAACAGTATAATCAAGAACATGGATATCAGGACATTAATAGGATAATGATTTTTTTTATTTACACTAGAACTGAAACTCTAAATAACCTGCAAGAACCTAACATCATTGTAAGCATGTAAATTAATACAGACACTCACTATGACTTATCATGTACAGGAGGCTTTTCTTACATTGTTAATAGATGTTTTCATGTATCATAACTTGACATCTGTACATAATTTCACAAAATTATATGAAATCTTAAATTTCTATATGAAAGAATATCCTTGAAAGATGTATTTGTGACCATTAATGGATTTTATTATTTTATTTCAGGAGGTGAACACAGAAGTCTGTGAACAGTTTTTTTCGTATTTGTCCAAATTTGCATACATGAGTAAGCATATGGGCAGATACAGATTTATGTTTTTAATTCTATTTATTTTAGATGAAAATAATGAGGATGTTTTGAAAAGAAATTATTGAGTGTATATTAAGGAATGATGTTTTAAAGTCTGTAACATATTTATGATGAAGGTTATACATTAGTTTGGTCATTTACATTTCGACTTGATATAGTTTTTATTTATTTATTGTGTGTAGGCCTTTCAAAAATTATTGAAAATGACTGTCTTGAAAGCTTGCAAAAAAAAGCTAGATTGACTGTGTGGTACTGACAAATTTTGTACATTTTTATGGCGTTTTAGCAATTTTATGTTTGGAATAGATTTTAGAAATACCGAATCGTAATTATTTGAATTTAATTTTTAACATTCAAGTATTGTTCTGTTGTTCATAAGGAACATGTTAAAGCTTTGATTGTTTGCTGCATTCCTATTTAGTGCTTATCAGCACTATTTAGTGTTGTTTATTAGGGACGCACCATTAGTTATTTGAAGGGGATAGCAAAAA
This sequence comes from Diadumene lineata, assembly GCA_918843875.1. NCBI lineage: Eukaryota > Metazoa > Cnidaria > Anthozoa > Actiniaria > Diadumenidae > Diadumene > Diadumene lineata. The sequence goes on along the minus strand of OU974081.1, from coordinate 3,465,077 downwards.
ATATAAAGCAAAGCCATAAACCGAGAAAGAAAATCATGCGCGGCAGTTGCGTAAATAAAAAATTAGGTATAGTTCAGGGATGAAGAAACAAGCAGGGATAAACATCACATTGGAAAAAATGTCCTGCATAAAAAATATTGCACCCCCCCCCCCCCCTTAAATATGTAATGGTCCGTCCCTCTCAGTCCCTTACGTTGACTTCATATTTATAAATTATGGTGTTACGGGTACGTTGACATTGAAATATTTTGTAAAGTAATTTGAATTGTTATTCATATAACGTTGTTATACTATAAGTTATAAACATATGTAATGATTTTAATAAATGAAGTCATTTATGTTGTTGAGCTGTAGAACATTAAAATGTGTTGTTGTTGTTGTTGTTATAGTGTTTTGAGATTGATGTTACTTATTGTGTTATTATGAAATGGATGTGAGAATGAACTGGGGAAAAGGAAGAATGCTTTACAATGTGTATCAATTGGTATGAATCAGTTGGCCGTTACTTAAGGAGGACAACAATTGAACTACCGCTATAGTTCTTTGAAAACGACTAATACATAATCATGTTGAAGATGGACGACAGTTGAATTTTTTTGGTGGACAAGTCTGCACAGAGGGTGATTTGAAAACGAGCAATAACATAATTATGTGTTCATTTGAATGAATCATACTCGGATGAAAACGACTTATATATTATTATAAGTTTGAAGATGGAGTAGTTAAATTTTTTTTTGTAGAGAAGTTTGTGAAGGGGGTGATTTGAGAACGATTAAGAACGTAATGATATCGGTTTATTTGAATCTTTCATAGTCGGATATGAGTTTTTTTTTGTTTTGGTTCGTTTTTTTTTTTTTTTTTTTTTTTTTTTTTTCTCCGAGGGAAGTACTCATGTAGTTCTTTAAAAACGATAAATATTATAATAATGTGTTGAAGAGTGTGTAGTGTTTTTTTATCGGCTCTGATAAGTTTGCATTGGATGGACTTTGAATACTCGGACTGAACGAGAGCTCTTGATTTGAAAATGGATTATTTCGCATAATGTTTTCGTTATATGACTTGTTAGACCTTGGTGAGAGGTAAAATTAATGAAGAGTGCAAATGAAAGCATTGGAGATTCGATAAGAAAGGATTTCGAGAAAAAAATTGACTGTTACCGATGGTGAAGACGATCGGAATTACCATCGGATTGATCGTGTGTTAATTTGAATCAATCATACTCGGATATGAGTATTGAACTACCCCTCCAGTTCTTTGAAAACGACTTATATATTATTATAAGTTTGAAGATGGAGTAGTTAAATTTTTTTGTAGAGAAGTTTGTGAAGGGGATGATTTGAGAACGACTAAGAACGTAATGATATCGGTTTATTTGAATCATTCATAGTCGGATATGAGTTATTTTTTAGTTCGTTTGTTTTTTTGTTTTTTTTTTTCTCCTCGGGAAGTACTCATGTAGTTCTTTAAAAACGATAAATATTATAATAATGTGTTGAAGAGTGAGTAGTGTTTTTTTTATCGGCTCTGATAAGTTTGCATTGGATGGACTTTGAATACTCGGACTGAACGAGAGCTCTTGATTTGAAAATGGATTATTTCGCATAATGTTTTCGTTATATGACTTGTTAGACCTTGGTGAGAGGTAAAATTAATGAAGAGTGCAAATGAAAGCATTGGAGATTCGATAAGAAAGGATTTCGAGAAGAAAATTGACTGTTACCGATGGGAAGACGATCGGAATGACCATCGGATTGATCGTAGAGACCATTGAAGTTGAAAAGGCGGTAAAAAATCACAGTTTCCTTGGACATAAAGAACTTTTTATATTACTTTTCACAGGTGGATGATGTTATTGTGGTTTTAACGACATGTTATGAGTAAAATTGAAGTTTTAGCACGTTCATTTCTATGCATGGAGTCCATCGGTACCGTCGGTGAGGCAGGAGCAGAGTATTGCATGTTCGCAACAGGAAGCCCAAACTAATTTGTTAAAACACCACAGGAACCCCTAAAGTGTTGTTCGTCGTCCACAAATTGAATATTAATGATTTGATATAATTAATTCATAAATTATGCATTTAAATGAGTTTGACAATCTGAACCGACGGTAAAATCAATTTACCGTCGGTTCAGATGGTGGATTTTGGACATGTATGATTAATGTATGTATTGTATTTAAATTTATTTTATTAAGAGTTGTTTCTTTTGTTTGTTTGTTTTTTTGTTTTCAAATTTATCTTTCAAAACAAAATAATACTTAATCTCTTTCTGCCAGATTGTTTGTACTGAATGTAGTGGCACTTTTATATCTTAGAGGGTTAAAATTTTAAGGACATTATTTGTTGTTTAAAGAAAATTATTGAAATTGATTGAGTTACTGCAATGTTCTTCAGTGGATGGATATATATATATGCAAATTAAACAGAGCTTAAAAGTTTTCCATATACTCTTGGGAGATGTATATGTTAATTGATGGGGGTTTTAGCGCCTTGTGAATACCACACTTCAAGAAGAAGTCTTTTGTTCCAGTTGTTGGTGTAATGAAGTATTGTAGTGTTGTCCAAATCATAATTATGGTTGTGTTGAACACAATGTTCTGCCAGTAGGGAGTTTCTGTCTAGATTAAACACAGTTTTTGTGATGTGCTTTAACTCTAGTTTTCAGCTTAGTTGTGGTGTTATCCAATGTATGTGTTATTACAAACTTCACATTTCATCTTATACACAACATTGGTTTTGTTTTTTTCATTATTTTGTCCTTTGGTTTGGTTAGTATTGATGAAATGGTGCGAGCTGGTTTGTGTGACACTTTGATGTTGAAACCTAAATTAGCAATGTTGCAATCTTTTCTGACATGCCACTAACATACGGAAGCAGTGCAACACCTAGGTTGTGTTGTTGTTGTTGCTGCTGCTGATGTAGTTGTGGTTGTTGTTTTTGTTGTCAGTTTTGAGACAGTCTTTCAAAAAATAATCAGGGTAGTTGTTCATTTGTAAGGTGTCAAGCATGTTACGTGTTTCATGGGATTTCGATCTCTTCTTCAGTGGTTGGGTGTTATTAGAAAAATTTAATAAGGTAGTTGCTACTGATCATTTGTGCTCTCTATGGTGATGGGAGTTGAAGTCCAAATATTTCTTTTTATGTGTTGGTTTTCTGTAGACACCTGTAGGTATGGACCCATTGGAGTGTCTGGTAGTTGTAGCGTCCAAAAACGCTATGCTGTTGTTACTTTCCTATTATATCAAATTGCTTTCTGTAATGTTTTTATTTTATTTTTAATTTTATTGAATGTTTTTTAACCCAGTTAAGCCCAGAAGCAAAATTTGTTTCATGTGCGCCTTTGTTGATTTGGCCCTGAAAAATGCATATATGTTATTATCTAAGAGTTTTCTTATTATCCTAAAATTAAATAGCAGTTAACAGATATACAATTCCACTAGGCATGTGTAGTGTTAAAATTTGTGAATTTTTTCTCTTTAGGAGAATTTATAACAGTCATTCAATAATTATTGTATTAATTCAAGAGAATATGAGATAAGTATCCCATACTCTCTTGATTCATTTCAATAGTATAAATAATATGAAGCTTGATCAATATAACAAATGTGTAAGTTGAGGAGCAACTTTAGAATATTTTTTTATTAAAGAGCAATAGTCCAGTTTCATGTTCTTTGTTGCTCAGGCTAAGCCTTGATAGTAAGTGATATATTCTTTTGTATGAGGTACATCCTCTAGGAATGCACAAACCCACAAACAATAAAATACCAATGTTGTAAATTTATGTTATTTAAAATGAAATGAAAGGCAGGCATATATTGGCTAGTGCACAAAGCTTGTTTTTACTGTTACCATGATGGTAGCATATGAATGAGTAGAGCAGGAATTCATGAAAAAAGTGAATTCCCAAGTCTTTAAAAATGACAAGTGTTGACTACAATGGTAAAAATTTGACTTTGTCGAAGCTGCCTAAAACTTTGTAAAATATCCAAAACTACACCAAAACATTCATAAACCATATTGAAACACCTATTGGTGAAAAAATGTATTTATTCTACAGAAAATAGGGTAATGTTTAAATTTAACTATATTTCTGAGCATATGTTAACTATCCTACTGAAATCCAATTGTCATAGTTCTAGACGGGAATTAATTAGCAATTATTGACCTCATTACTTCTTAATCAATAACAAGCAAGTGGTATTCTCTATTCTTGTGTTTACTTTACATTTAAAATATGTTAAATTTGAATTTCTAAACAACAACAGGACATTATAAGGCTATTTCAGTCACTGGTAAATGTTGGTAGGGTGACTCTTAGTTATCATTGGTGTCCTTTATTTCTGAGGTAATGCAGGGTTTTTAATTTAAAATCTTTGTATATTTATTGGGGAAGATAGTGCAATTATCAAAATGGAAAATAGTATAATTCTTAAATTATGTCCCTGGTTTGATTTGATAGCCAAATATTTAATAAGTTCATTGTTGACTGAGTGTAAGTATAGTCATGTGGATGTTTTGTTATGGTTAACTTATGTTATCATAAATACCACTAGGCATAAGGGTTATATAATGAGTCATATGTATTGGTTTTTCTTGATTTATTAGTGTTAAATGAATGTAATATCTAATACAATTAAAATTTATTGCTTGTCTATAATGGCCTTACAATGACATAACACTTGACAACAAACTAGGCTTGGCATTCTGTAGCATATTAATATTTTAAGAAAGTCAAATATCTTTTTGTTACAAGGCTTTTAAACAGTATAATCAAGAACATGGATATCAGGACATTAATAGGATAATGATTTTTTTTATTTACACTAGAACTGAAACTCTAAATAACCTGCAAGAACCTAACCTCAATTGTAAGCATGTAAATTAATACAGACACTCACTATGACTTATCATGTACAGAAGGCTTTTCTTACATTGTTAATAGATGATTTTATGTATCATAACTTCACATCTGTACATAATTTCACAAAATTTTGATAAAATGTTTTATTTTTAAGTAAAGTAAATGTGTAAAATATTTTGAAGATATTTAGAATTGAAAAAGATGATATTATATACTTTAAAAAATATATTCATTTTATCAAAATTTTGTGAAATTATGAACAGATGTTAAGTTATGATACATAAAAACATCTATTATGAACAATGTGAGAAAAGCCTCATGTACATGATAAGTTACAGTGTCTGAATTAATTTATATGCTTACAAATGATGGATTTAATGATGTGGAAACTACAATCTTCTTTTTCAATGTATTCGTGGTCTTTTATTAGGCGATGATAAGAACTTCTCTTGTCTTGTTTGGAATTCACTGTAGTGTTTGTTGCCAAAAAAAAAATAAGGAAGTGATTAGATAAGGGACTTATGGCCTTCCATAAGGTTAAAGTAGGGTATGTGTTAAAATGGTTAAAGGCTGTGTTACACTTGCTTTTTCAGGTTTAGTTTGTTGTTCAAAAGAAAATTGTTACATTTTCCAAGAGTGATTGTAACAATTGGAATTTGTGTTATTACTTGGCTGTTGCAAATGTGTTGTAGTTGCTAGACAAACTTGACATATTTGTATTTTTGTTGCTTCTCTGGTAGCCATTGTTCATTATTAAAAAAATATATGAAATCTTAAATTTCTATATGAAAGAATATCCTTGAAAGATGTATTTGTGATGATTAATGGATTTTATTATTTTATTTCAGGAGGTGAACACAGAAGTCTGTGAACAGTTTTTTTCGTATTTGTCCAAATTTGCATACATGAGTAAGCATATGGGCAGATACAGATTTATGTTTTTAATTCTATTTATTTTAGATGAAAATAATGAGGATGTTTCGAAAAGAAATTATTTAGTGTATATTAACGAATGATGTTTTAAAGTCTGTAACATATTTATGATGAAAGTTATACATGAATATAAGTCGTTTCGCTACACGGACCAGTTCGATACACGTATCTTTGGTCGTTTCGATGCAGGTCGTTGGTCGTTTCGTTACACGTCTTTGGTCGTTTCGATGAATGTTGTAAATGAACTAAAACAAGCTTGAATCTTAAATAGAACTGCAAATGGTACAACAATGTTTCATTTAAAGTTGTTAGAAATCTAAATAAAAAAAATTTTTCCGTAAAAAATACGCAGTCGAACAAGTGAGTCTTGCGTTACTCGCCGACTGATCAGTCACACTGAAATGAACTTGCATCGAAACAACTCTTTATTATTTTCACGCTCAAAACCGTATTTTCATCACATGTTACTTCAGTATTTATAAAATAGTCTCAAAATGAATGTATAAAAGTTGGTAGAAAGAAAGAAAAAAAAGTTTTTTTTCGATAGAAAATATGCAATCGATCAGGTGAGTCATTTATGTGCCGACTGATCAGTCACGCTGAAAGTATACTTGTATCGAAACGACTCTTTACTATTTTGACGCTCAAAATCTTATTTTCATCACATGTTACTTCAATATTTATAAAATAGGCTTAAAATGAATGTATAAAAGTTGTTAGAAAGTAAGAAAAATATGTTTTTTTTCGATAAAATTGTAAGTTTGCGTTACAAGCCGACTGATCAGTCACGCTGAAAGTATACTTGTATCGAAACGACTCTTTATTATTTTGACACTTAAAGCTTCAATTTACTCATAATATACTTCAGTATTTATGAAATAGTCTCAAAATGAATGTATAAAAGTTGTTAGAAAGAAAGAAAAAAAAAGTTTTTTTTCGATAGAAAATATGCAATCGATCAGGTGAGTCATTTATGTGCCGACTGATCAGTCACGCTGAAAGTATACTTGTATCGAAACGTTGTTATACTATAAGTTATAAACATATGTAATGATTTTAATAAATAAAGTCATTTATGTTGTTGAGCTGTAGAACATTAAAATGTGTTGTTGTTGTTGTTATAGTGTTTTGAGATTGATGTTACTTATTGTGTTATTATGAAATGGATGTGAGAATGAACTGGGGAAAAGGAAGAATGCTTTACAATGTGTATCAATTGGTATGAATCAGTTGGCCGTTACTTGACGAGGACAAGAATTGAACTACCGCTATAGTTCTTTAAAAAAGAATAATACATAATCATGTTGAAGATGGACGACAGTTGAATTTTTTTGGTGGACAAGTCTGCACAGAGGGTGATTTGAAAACGAGCAATAACATAATTATGTGTTCATTTGAATGAATCATACTCGGATATGAGTATTGAACTACCACTCCAGTTCTTTGAAAACGACTTATATATTATTATAAGTTTGAAGATGGAGTAGTTAAATTTTTTTATGTAGAGAAGTTTGTGAAGGGGGTGATTTGAGAACGATTAAGATCGTAATGATATCGGTTTATTTGAATCATTCATAGTCGGATATGAGTTTTTTTTTTGTTTTGGTTCGTTTGTTTTGTTTTGTTTTTTTTTTTTTCTCCTCGGGAACTACTCATGTAGTTATTTAAAAACGATAAATATTAAAATAATGTGTTGAAGAGTGAGTAGTGTTTTTTTTATCGGCTCTGATAAGTTTGCATTGGATGGACTTGGAATACTCGGACTGAACGAGAGCTCTTGATTTGAAAATGGATTATTTCGCATAATGTTTTCGTTATATGACTTGTTAGACCTTGGTGAGAGGTAAAATTAATGAAGAGTGCAAATGAAAGCATTGGAGATTCGATAAGAAAGGATTTCGAGAAGAAAATTGACTGTTACCGATGGTGAAGACGATCGGAATGACCATCGGATTGATCGTACAGGCTGGGGAAGGGGTTTTCCGTGATCCGTGATTCGACCTATATTTATGCCGTGATCCGTGAAAAGCAAAAAAAACATGCCGTGATTCGTGAAATTGAAGTCGGTCGTGACCCGTGATTGGCATATTTTTGTTGCCGTGATTCGTGATTTTAGCGATTATATGTCGTGAAAAAAATTAAAAAATCTTGCAAACCTCGTCCTCCTCTCTGGCTATTCAGGCTACCGGTAAGACAAACAAAAAACCTTGACCTTGCGCTGACTTGAAACCTGAGATCCTGTTGTTTTAAACACTAACTGGAATAAGTTATCATATACTGTTTTATTATATTTATTGATATCAAATTTGACACTCGTGGCTCTACTTGCTTGTTTGCTGGCAAACATCTCTCCACGACTACTGTTCGTGTTTTCGTGTCTCTGTATTCTTACTCTACTGGAAAGAGTGCCATTCAGAAAGAGAAATTCAATATTCTCATTTGTGCAGCGAAACACAAATCTTTCTGAGAGTTTAGGAATCAGCGAGTGAATTTCGTCAGAATAAATGAAATCGCCAATGCATCATTAAATCGATGCATCGATGGTGAGTTAATATATATATATTTTTCAATTTCAAGTATTGATCTTAAATTTTGATATTTTTATCAAATATTTTACTATAAGCTTTAAATTAATGAATAACATTACTATGTAATTAGTACAGGTTATACCCTGGTCCCAGAGGTTCGATTTTGCTTCCTGCGTCTCTCCGTCTTTGTTTTTGTTGAGGCGTAAAGCGCCATAATTTTCGAGGCCGAAGGCCTAGTCGTTTTATAGCGGCGCTTCGCGCCTCAACCGAGGCAGGGGGAGGGACAGGGTGCAGAGTGAAGTCGAACCTCTGGGACCATGTTACACAACTTATAATTAATTTACACATATATACAATGTATATTTCAGTTAAAATATTACATCTGTATTTGTAGAAATAAGCAGGTCTGTAAATTCGGCCTTGAAACAAGTCTAAAAGACGAATGATCAGACATAGAAAAAAAAGCAAATGCAGAAGTTCGTGATTCGTGAAATGCCCTTTTTTAATGCCGTGATCCGTGAAATTAGCAAAAAATCGTCCGTGATTCGTGAACGGTACCCCCCTTCCCCAGCCTGATCGTAGAGACCATTGAAGTTGAAAAGACGGTAAAAAATCACAGTTTCCTTGGACATAAAGAACTTTTTATATTACTTTTCACAGGTGGATGATGTTATTGTGGTTTTAACGACATGTTATGAGTAAAATTGAAGTTTTAGCACGTTCATTTCTATGCATGGAGTCCATCGGTACCGTCGGTGAGGCAGGAGCAGAGTATTGCATGTTCGCAACAGGAAGCCCAACCTAATTTGTTAAAACACCACAGGAACCCCAGTAGTAGAGAGGGGCGGATTCTAGCTCAAAGCCCTATTTCATCCAGTAATTCATTGAACGAAAAAATGACCATTTTAGGGCAAATCAGAATTTGAGCTAGGCCCCTCTCTACTACTAGGGGAGGGGAGGGGTGGTCAGATTGATGACGTCATCATTTTTGCAAAATCAATAGGGGAGGGGTGGGTAAAAAAATAATGATTTATTTCTGACTCAGTTGGCAAAATCAACAGGGGAGGGGTGGTCAGATTTATGAATGAGTTGACAAAATCAATAGGGGAGGGGTGGTGATGACGTCACCAGGGCCTTCTGTCCCATTTTCGGTGTATTTCCAGAAAATGATTTATGAATCAATATGCTGCAGTTTGTCTGAATTCAAGTTTTGTTTTTTCACAAACTTTTTTCCAAGTTGCATCATTTTTCTTTATTACAAAATTACTTTTTAAATAAATAAAATCTAATATTTCACGGTCTTCCTGTGGCAGGATGAGATCCCAGATTTTATAAATGAAATATGGATAATATGTTTTTTTATGTTTTATATTTTTTAACACATTTAGAAATATCATTTCACTTTTATAAAGAAGATTTCCATCCACGGTGGGAAGATTTTTTTCTGTAGCCATAGACCAGATTGCGCTGGTAAATTTATTTAAATATGTTTTACGAATTTCTTTTAAGGATTTTCTTATGGAAAATATTTGTTGTTTTATATTTGTATTAGGCAATAGATCATTTCTACATTTTTTTATAATGCTTTGGGAAATATATGTAGATCTACCTAGGATTAAATAAATCCAATTTCTAAAATGTTTGGATGGATTAAATTTAGATGGTTTTACAGATCTGCCTTCTTGTTTGAATAAGTTTTCTGGATTTAAAATTAAAGTTGGGCAAATATCAAATATTTTTCCACATTCTTGGCAATAATAAAAATAGTTTTCATAGTCTAAGATTTTAGTTTCACAATTACAGTCCATTATATAAAATTTAAATATCTACCTAAATAGAAACCAAGCTACTCCAGCAATAACAATTATTATAACTGCCTTATTGTTTTCATGTTTTTCTATTTTTGGAATAAGATATTTTGTTTTATGTTTTTCAGGAATAGGAGATTTTGTTTCTTCTTTTGGAATTAGATGTTTTTTCTTTGAATGACCTAAATTATGTTTAACAATAGGAATGATTTCTTTATTTATATTATTTACCCCAAGCATCATATTTTTTGTGGCTTTTTGCAATTTGTTATTATATCCGGCAATGGGGGAATTATTCAAAGTTAAATTTGATGGACAGAGCCAACATTCAAGTGCAACGACAAGATCTAATTTTTGTTTTGCTTGTTGAAGAGCGAATTGATATCTTTGTATGGATTTTGAAATGTCTCTTTCAATTAAAGCGCTTTCAAATAGTTGTAAAAAAACTTTTTGAGTTTCTTGCGCGCTACCGCTGTCACCAATGATGCTACTTCTCGTTTGCACTTGACTGCCTAGAATAGAATAGACAAATGCTTCTATTGTTTGATTTATTCTTGATAATCCAGCTTTTGTTAAACCATTTGATGTATAAGGAAAGAAATATTCATATTGATATTTCATTTTTGGTCCGTCTTTGTCTATAACGCCATGATATCTAAAATCATTACCGGTGGAGAATTCTGTTTTTAACTTTTCAAAAGCATTTTTGTTATAGTAATTATTAAATTTTGAAAAATGTTTATCTTTTGGTAATGGGCATTGGAGTTCGCTTAAAATGCGTCTGATAGTGAAATAAATGTGAAACTTATAAAAGCTATTAATTTGTGGTGATGCAGATGTAAGCATTTCTCTACTTACACCACAGCCACCTGTAGCGCACCAGACGGCAAAATTAAGAGCTTGAGCCCAAAATGATAAATTGGGGCTTTCTAACCATTTTTTTAAAACAGAAGTTTTTATTTCACTGTCGTCAAATATGTTTCTAAATGTTAAATTTATTTTTTCTTTTGGTGTGATATAAATGATTAAATAATAATAAGTCAAATTTATTGGAATTCTATTCCATGCGACAAATTTATAAATTGCGTTTTCATTTAAGCGGTATTTTTGAGGGAATTCTATTTAATTTTTTTCTTCTGTGACTTTTTCAAAAGTTGGTTTATATTCTATGGTTTTTTTATAAGTTGGTTTATATTTATGCCAATTCAATGAAGGATTGTATGTTTTTACATTTGACCACATTATATATTTAAGTTTTTCTTCCCTAAGTTTATTATATAAAATTTAAATATCTACCTAAATAGTGACCAAGCAACCCCAGCAATCACAATTATTATAGCTGCCTTATTATTTTCATGTTTTTCTATTTTAGGTTTTGGATATTTTTTTACGGGTTCATGTTTTTCTGGCGTAGATGGTTTTTTCTCAGGTGGATTTTTCTTAGATGAACCTAAATTATGTTTAACAACAGGAATAATTTCTTCGTTGATATTATTTACACCAATTTTCATATTCTCTGTGGCTTTTTGAAGTTTGTTATTATAGCCAACAATGGGGGAATTATTTAAAACTAAATAGGATGGACAGAGCCAACATCCAAGTGCAACGACAAGATCTAATTTTTGTTTGGCCTGCTGTAGAGCGAATTGATATCTTTGGATAGATTTTGAAATATCGCTTTCAACTACAGAACTTTCAAACAGCTGTAAGAATACTTTTTGTGTTTCTTGCGCACTGCCGCCGTCGCCAATAATGCTGCTTCTTGTTTGCACTTGACTACCTAGAATACAATATACAAATGCTTCTATAGATTGATTTATTCTAGACAATCCAGCATTTGTTAAACCCATTGATGTAGAAGGAAAGAAATATTCATATTGCTTTTTCATTTTTGGATCGGAGACATACTCAATGTTGAAATGATTCATATGGTCTGTAGTTGCCCATTCGTCTGGTAGTTGATAAATTTTGTTTGGAATGTATTTGTCATGATCTAAACCGCCATAGCTCCAATAGTAAGCATTAAATACTTCTGTAGAGCCATGATATCTAAAATCATTACCGGTGGAGAATTCTGTTTTTAACTTCTCAAAAGCATTTTTGTTATAGTAATTATTAAATTTTGAAAAATGTCTATCTTTTGGCAATGGACATTGAAGTTCATTTAAAATGCGTCTTATAGTGAAATAAACGTGAAACTTATAAAAGCTATCAACTTGAGGCGATGCAGATGTAAGCATTTCTCTACTTACACCACAGCCACCTGTAGCACACCAGACGGCAAAATTCAGCGCTTGTGCCCAAAATGATAAGTTAGGGCTTTCTAACCATTTTTTAACATCAGGAGTTTTTTTAAATATTATTTCACTGTCGCCAAATATGTTTCTAAATGTGAAATTTGTTTTCTCTTTTGGCGTGATATAAACGTTAAAAGAATAATAATTAAAATGTATTGGATTAGAATTCCATGAGAGGAAATTATAATCTGTTTTCCTATTTAAGCGGTATTTTTTAGAGAATTCTATTTCAGCGGATTTTTTAATAGCCGGTTTGTCATGAGGATGCGGCAATTTTTTTTCAGTGGATTTTTTAATAGCAGGTTGTTTGCCATGAAAAAGGTATTCTTCCAAATCTGGCGAGAACATTATATATCTTTATTTTTTAATTTTTTGTCAAATCTATATATTTAAGTTTATTCATTTCTACAAAGATATGAAAAAAATATTCTTTTTCAAAAATCTGTCCACTTCATTCTATATATTTATTATATCTAAGTTTGTATATGTATCCGCCATAGGGAGTTCTATCAAAAGAGAAAGTTAATTCTTTTTCACTCCGGTGGATAGCTGTTGTAGAAGTTCTTTTTTTATTTCCTCTTTCAGTTTTTCTATGTTGACTTGGGGTTCTTCTTTTTTTTGAAAAGTCATTCTTATTTCATTTTTCAGAGCTTCATATTTATCCAACTCTGTCATAATCAGTGTAAATTCCTTTTCATCAATAGAATTATCACGGAGTGCTTTTGAAACAAGATCAGCTATGCTATTATGTTTTGACTTAATGAGTTGAATTGTTTTCTCGTGCTTTGATACTTTTTTTGTTAATCTTTTTGTTGCCATTCCGAAAGTTGCGGAAACCAAACCAAGAATACCACCAACGGCTGATAAGGGAATGCCAACAATAATTCCTGGTCCTGTAAGTGAAGTGCCAATGCCAGATGCAGTTAGTACAGCTGATAATCCGCCGCTTATTACTGCAGTTCCATGTATTAAGGATCGGACTCTTGCATATTTTTTTCTAACTTTTTCATAATGTTTAAGTTCGTCATCAAGTTGTGAAAGAACTATATTTACTTTATTCAGACGAAAGTTTTCTCCAGAAGGTAAAGTTGGATATATTGAGTCGGTCATTATATATAATAAATTTTTTGTAGAATTAATTTTGTTGCGTGAAATTAACCATTAAACTACATTCATTACCTTTTTATGTTCCCTTGTATTGCTTTATGGAAATATTGAAAATACGAATTTTTTCATAGTTTGGTATTTTTGAAAGTTTGAATCTTTTGTTTAAAGGAAAAATATGAGCAATTCTACTGATATCATTATTCCGAATTTTATATTTTGGATAATCTTTCAAATCAACAGAAAACATTGGATGAGTTTTGGGGTTTGTTGCATCATCACTTGTAGTGTATTGAAGTGCGAAAGTTAAACTATCATTAGCATCTAATCCACCACCATCATTGTCTGAAGTTAAAATATGAATGTTGACTTCAGAGGTTTCATTTGGATATACAAGCATACAACATGATACGGTATCACCAATTGTATAGCTTTTTGGATATCTAACTGATGATTTTCTAAGATCCTCATAATACCAATCTCGCCAAATATCCACTCTATTTAAAATTTTTTCTGTTATTTGTTTACTGTTCAGTTCTTCAGCTATCATTCTATATCTTGAGTATAATTAACTATAACGCTTGTCTCATTACCTTTATTTTTACCTTTACTTTGTCCAATACAAATATAAAAAACTCTGATATTTTTATAATTTGTTATATTTGAAAGTGGCCAACTAAGGTTTATAGGAAAAACATATTTTACACCCTGACCATCAATAATCTTATATCTTGTACAAGTTGATAGATCAACTGAAAACATAATATGAATTGTACTGTCATTACCTGTTGAATATTGAATTGCAAAATCTACAGTATCATCTGAAGTTAATCTACTAATACGGCTATGCCCATCATCATCAGAAATTAAAGTTTTTATTAAAATGCTAGAGGTTTCATTTGGAATGGTATATATACAACTAGGGCCGCTTATTATTTCTGGAGGTCTTACATATGGTGGATTAGGAATAGCTTTATAATACCAATCTCTATAAATATTTATTCTTTTTATATTTTTTTCTATTATTTGCTCACTGGTAAGATCTTCAGCTATCATTATATTAAATCAACTTCAAGAACAATGCTTGAAAAGTTTATATCTGTTTTATCTGCATCTTTGACTTTAAAAGTAAGACTTCCAATGGCGGATGTTGTTGACAATGGTATTGATATTTTTGGTTTGGTGTCATAGGAAATTTGATTGGCTGTTCTGCGGCAGATAACTGCAAATAAAGTATCTCTTTTGCCGTTGTATAATCGTTTTTCTGAATCTATTTTATCACAATAAATGTAGATTTCTGATGGAATAGTTGAAGAAGGAAAATTAATTACAGCACCAAGCAGAGATATTTTTCCCACCGCCGGTGGTTGATCAAGATAGATTGTAAAATTATTTGTTGTTGATTTTATTGTTAATTGCATATATAGTTTATTTTTTCATTTTTTCAATCATGAAGGCAACAACGGCAACAATCAATAGCCAAGCATGCTCAGCCACAAAGGAAACCACTTGGCCTGCGGTTTTAAAAATGAAACTGGCTATGGCGCCAATCATGCCCGGCAGCATTTCGCCCAGTTTTTTACCCAGAGTTTTAAGTCCATTGCCAACGCCTTTGGCTACTGATGAAAGTCCTGATTTTAATTGACTGACGAGGACGCCTATTGTTATAGCAACTGCGGTTGCAACTGCAGCCACTGTAAAACCATATTTTTTGAAAACTCTTTTTATTTTCTCTTTTAAAGTCAGTCCAAGTTCAGTTTCTAATTGTTCTCTTTGTGCGTTAAGTTCAGCTATTCTTTCTTCGAGCCTAATTGTCTCTTGCTGTGCAGTTTCTCTTTCTTCTTCAGTGCGGTTGGTATCATTTATAATTTCTCTCTGTCGTTCTACTTGTTGTTCTAAATCTTCTATTGCTTGGTCACTTTGTCGAAGTTGTTCATTTTTTTGATTTATATCTACTTCTAAGGTTTTCTGTCTATCTTCAGCCGTTTTTAACATATTTTGAAGTCTAGTTTTTTCTTCTGTTAAAGATTGAATTCTTTCTCTCATATCTGCCTTTTCTCTACCATGGCCATCTTTTAAAAGTCTATTTTGTTTCATAAATTCATCTTCCTTTTCTTGTATTAAATCTTTTAAATATTGAACTTCTTCATCATTAAATTCTTTTTGTACTGTTAAATTTGTATCACCTACTGCGTCTATAATTGATTTTGGAAGCGACATATTTATTTTTTTATTAATAAAAAATGGTTTCCATGTTGCGTTACTTCTATTTAATTTAACTTGAACTTGGCCATTTTCATCTATCCTGGCGAAAAATTTTGATGTATCCGCATTAGGATATTTCCTTTTTATAGTTAATACTGCTTTTTTAACTTGTTGATCAGATTTAAGTAGTTTAAGTTCTAAGTTAATTCGTTTTAAATATTTTGGTCTACTTTCACCTTCCTGCTGAACTAAACTACGTATTCCTTTTTTACCTCTAAAAATTTAAATATTTGATTATATTCAACTAAACCAGTTTCTTGATCTTCAACTAAAGTGTCATCTAAATCTAAGTTAGTTTCTTCCTCTTCTTCAGGAAGTAAAGGATCTCTATCACCACCCATTGCACCCATTTCAATGTCCATTATATATATTTAGCGGTTATATATCCTGCTGCTAACATTCCACCAGCCACATATAAAAGTTCATATTGTTTTTGTTTTGAAGATGGGGAATAATAATTTTTAAAATTAGGCTTATTTTTCAATCTGTGGGCAAATTCTGGATGTGCTTTGCTATAAAGAACAAAAGCTTCATCGGTGCTCTGGAGATTTTCATCAGCTTGCTTCTTTTCTAAATATTGTTGTCCAAGCCAATCTTGATATCTTTTTTGTTCTTTTTGCCATTCGCCCATATCATGCTGATATTTTTCTAATGCTTTATCATGCCTGATTCTCTCTAAATCTTTGTCTTTACCACTTAAATAATTTCCTAAATATGATCCGCCAATGAATGCCGTGGCGTTAAGTACTGCTCCTGCTATCATCATTGCTATGGCTGCCATTTTATATATTTGAAGGAATTATTTTTTGTTTTTCTAAATATTCTTTTGTTGCCACACTGGCCGCAACTACAAGAGTAAGTTTACCATAATTACCTAAATTTGAACTGGGATCGCCAAGGAAATTTTCTTTTAGGATTTTCTTAGCTACATAGCCAATCCCCGCTGAAAGCCCTACAATAACGGCCGAGTCCATTACAATTTTAACTGCTTTATTTTCTGTCATATTATATTAAAAGAAAAAAAAAATAAATCCGCAATGCGTCATGCGTCTGTATTCTGTAAAATCAAAAATAAAACTTTTTATAATTTCAGGAAAAAAAATGTGAGATGATTTTTAATATTGTGAAAAGAAAATTCCTAATGCGCCATGCGTCTGTATTCTGTAAAATCAAAAATAAAACTTTTTATAATTTCAGGAAATTTCATATTGTGAATAAGCATTTTTATATTATAATGAAGAGATGTAGTCGATGTCATAATTTAAAAGAAGATTATACCTTTATTTTAAATGAACATATATTTAAACTTTGCAATGGTTGTAGGAAGGGAAAGAAAGAAAAACCTAATAATCATTTAAATAAAAGATGCTGCTCTCGATGTCGTTGTTATAAAGAATATGTAGACTTTAAGAAAGATGGATATTTAATGAAAACATGTAATTCATGTAGGGAAAAAAAAGATAAACTTAGATGAAATAAAAGAAGATTTAAGCAATTATAAGAAACACGATATTTTAAAGAAGATTTATAATGAAAAAGAATTTATTGATTTAAATTACGTATTGGAAATGAGAAAGAATAATAATTGTGATGTGTGTGGAAGATTAATACAATATAAACTATTATCTTTACCTAATTTTGGGCAAATAAAGCGCACTAATCCTAAAAAGGGATTTATAAAAGGTAATGTAATTATGTCTTGCAAATATTGTATGGCAAGATAAATATATTTTATAAAAAGTTTTATTTTTATTTTTACAGAATACAGACGCATAACGCATTAGAGAAAAAAAATATATAAATTTTGTTTATTATTCTTTAATTTTTTTTTCTGAAAATTATAAAAAGTTTTATTTTAATTTTTACAGAATACAGACGCATAACGCATTAGGAAAAAATATCTATTTTATTTTAAATTTGGTCTATTATTCCATAAAATATTTATTTTTAACTTTGGCCGGCTCAGGTTCAACTGTCTCCTTTATCGGTTCTAAATTAGGTTTATATTTTTTTTCTTCATTTTTATTTTTCCTCAGCCTAAAATACAGATCAACAGAAGTTAATCCAATCCCAACTACACCAATTGCTGTTGCAAAATTTATATCAGGCATCCAAGATGAAGAATCATCTTTAGGTTTATCTTTTGACTCTTCCAAAGCTTTTTTTGCCTTTTTATGATATTCAACTAGTCTCTTGCCGGCTGCCACTTTTGCGGGGTCTTTAACTTTTTCAACCTTCTTTTCTGGAGTTGTTGTAATTTGCTCTTCCTTTTGATTTTCCTCTGAAGACATATATATAAAATATTTTTTTTTATTAAGCACTCTGCTTAAGAGTCTTGGATGGTTTGCTCAACAGAATCTGAACTTTGCTTAACAGCTGCTGAAGAGAATTTCAAATGCTTAACAACTTGTAAAAGACCACTTCCAAGAGCTACAAATCTCCCACCTTTTAAAATTGTGTAACCGGCAACACTATTTAATTCTTGTTTAAGCAGTTCATTTTTCTTCAAGTCAGTACACAATTCTTTCTTGTCATCAATGGGTAGAAAATAATTTAAAACTTCAGTCGTTCCTTCCAAAGTCATATTAACAAGACTTCCAGAAACCATAGTTCCCATTTTGACTTGGTATCTGTTGTGATACTTTTCTACATCGGCTGGGGATAATTTTTTTACATCGCCCAGAGCTAATTTAACTCCTGTATACTCTTCTATTGTCCCAAGCACAGCAAGTATAGATAATTGTTCTCTTTTTTCTTCAACTTCAGCCGATGTTGCTGGAGTTATTTTTTTCTTAGTTTTCTTTTTCTCCACTGTTGTTGGAATTGTTGTTTCTTCTGTTTTCTCAAACTGCTCTAAGATGGATGTCATTATATATAATAAATTTTTGGAAAAAATTTATTGTGGAATTTCAACATAAGCTAAATAAGGATGCCGAAGACAAAAACAAACTCTTGAATATTTTTCTGACTTCAATATATTTTTAAATTCTTTTTTAATCTCTGGAGAAAGATCTCCGGCAAATTCATCAAAAAGAGTTTGGTTAGCCATCTTATTTGGAGAAAAAAAACTAATAATGCAAGCCACATTTTCTCTAAATGGCTTGGCAATAGATGTCAACTGCTGTGTGAGAACCAATAAAGAAATATTCTGATGCCTTCCGCTAAATGCCAAACTTATAAATCTATTTGATCTTTGTTTTAAATCTTTTGTAAATGCACAGTCATCTAATATGACAAGAGTTTTTGTTCCAGAGAAAACTATTTCAATATCTTCTAAAAGATTATTTATTTCATCTTCTTCTTGCGGCGGGCATAAAACTATAAATCTTTTATCGCCATTTGCAAAACCATGGTAAGTTTTATTTCTAACGTAGGTGGGACAGATGAGAATAATATACTGAAATACAAATCTGTAAGTGCTTCTTAATTTTTCTATTAAATATTTTGTCTTTCCACAGTTAGTTGGTCCTGTAATAATACAGTGAAAAGGAAGTTTATTTGTTAATTCATCCATCTATATTTTTTATGAATAAAAAATATGACTTTAATAAATAATCGATTTCAAATTCGAGTTTTCTACTTCCATAACTGCATCGGCCACTACAAACACATAACAATTTACATTTCCACTTCCAGTTGCAGTTCTTTTTATTTCCAGTTTTACGCCATCTTTTGTAGAATTCAACAACAGCCCGCCGCCATGTAGTTCATCTGAAGGATGAGTTCTCAGATCCACCCAAAGAGCAAACTTATTATCATAAAAGTCTTTCTGAGTTATGTTATCTGTTATACCCATTTTTCTAACTACCACGTCCCAAAAATCAGTCTTTTTCATTCCTTTGCTGTAAAGTTTATTTGGCATGCCGTCAATATTAACTGATACTTCAGTCAAGGATGGATAAACAAACTTTTCAGAATCTCTTGCACCAACAGTGTATGGTTCAATAAATAACATTAAAATGCCAGACATACTCCTTCGTGGAATATTAATATGCTCATTGATAACTGTATCTGTTGCTTTATTAATTGTAATTGTCTTATGTAAAAGTACATTTTCATAATAAAATCCTTTACTGGCATAAGCATAAAGTGCATTTTTCGCAAGTTGATCGCTGTAGATGCACTGATATTCTAACTCAATGTTTGAAAGTGAATATGTATAAGCCTTTGAAGTATCTGATGTGATAGTGATATCTTTACTTTCTGCTAAAGTTATTTCAAATGACAATGTATTATTCAAAGCTCTGTGATTAAACACTCCATGGTCATCAATGATTGGATGGTTCAATGCAATTTTATATTTTGTTCCATAAATAGCCGCCAAGGCAACTTCTTTTGCGTCTGAAGTTACTTTATCTCCGGCACTTGTTCTTAATTTTCTCATATTTGAGGATGAAACTCCTTCTTTCAACATGTTTTCTCTTTCTGCTTTCAAAAGAAATAGATCTTTATACGTAGCAAACAGATCTATTTTATTAGTATCCTGAAGTATCTCACCGCCATAAAGAACTTTCATTCTTGCTACTAAATTCCTCGAAATATTATTCACGAGAGTGTTGTTTGCATGTCCTGCAGTTGCAAGAGTGAGGTTAAAAGTCAATCCAACGCTGCCAGGAACAAAGACAACATTCTCACTCAACTTTGGCAGATGAACATAAAGCGTCTCGCCAGGATTCGCGCTGCTGGGGTTGAAGGTTATCCTATGTAGTGTTCTATCAGCCTTTAGTGCAAGTGGTTTTCTCCTTTCACGACTGACATCTAAAACTTCTGCTATATTACTCATATTATATATATATGGAAAATAAAAAAACTTTCAAACCATTATTATTCTACAAATGGATATTGGAAAGGCTATGAGGCTATTGCTCCTCTGGCAGAAGCCACTGGCGTTGATAAAGAAAAAGTTAAAAAATGGTTAGAAAAACAAGCGTTGTGTCAAATATATCTTCCAAGACCAAATTATATTCCTAGATGGCATTGGAATGTTGAAAAGGTGAATGAAGTTCATCAGTCAGATTTATTATTTCTTACTCATGATACAGTAGGAAATAAAACATATAAATATGCATTACTGGTAGTAGATGTAGCCAGCAGATATGCTGATGCCGAAGCACTGACTTCAAAAGACTCCTCCGGTGTAGCAAATGGATTTGAAAAAATATATAAAAGAAAATTAAAATATCCAGAAACGTTAATTGTTGATCCGGGAACTGAATTTATGGGTGCAGTGACGAAGTTGATGGAAAAAAATAATGTTAAAATTCAAAGATCAGAAGCAAAGAATCACAGAGCACAAGCAATAGTGGAAAGAGTGAATAGAACTCTAGCAGAAAAATTATATTCTCATCAATATGCACAAGAAATGTTGATGACTGATAGAAGTCGAGAATGGGTTAAAAGATTACCTGATGTGTTAAAGTCAATAAATAATAAAGCGAAAAAAATAACAGGTAAAGCGGCTGTTGATGCTGTAAAGTTAAAAGAAGTTTCAGAAAAGCATGTGCAATATAAAAGACCAGTTGGCATAGAAGAAAAACGATTGCCTGCTGGTGTAAAAGTTAGATATTTATATCAGCCTGGAGAATATGAAGGTGGCGAAAACCAAAGAGCTACTGATCCAAATTGGAGTTTTGGAATTTTTGATATTGTAAGAGCCGTTGTCGCAGAGAAACAACCAGTTTTATATTATCTTTCTGATGGAGCACCAAGGAGGAACTTTGTTAGAGAGGAATTAATGGTTATTCCTGAAGACACTGAACTTCCTCCAAAGAATGTTCTGTAATTCTATGAAAATATTTTTTATGAATGGCTAAAGTACAGTTATTTTTAAATCCACTTCTACAATAAGGACATTTAATTCTAACATAAAGAAAATAATCATTGATTTCTATAATAATTAAATCGTAATCATTTGAAATAATAGTCTTATAACCATTATTTTTATATTTCTCTAATAATTTTTGCTGATGTTCAGAAACAACTCCCATTCCTGTAGGCGTTTTAAATTCTATAGCGAAACCAGTATAATTTTTATGATAATTATGAATTATTATATCAGGTTGACCTTTTGTATAACCTTTTGCCCAAGATGAAATTCTTTTTTCTGACGTATCCTGAAGTTCTCCCAATCCTGCAGAAATCAACGCATTAGGATAAAATCTTCTAATGTAAGAAACCACTTTTGTATGAAGATCATATTCATTTTCAATTTTAAATCCAATCGATCTTGGATATTTTTTTAAAGAATATTCACCGGTTTTTCTAATTGAAGGTAGAACTTCTTCAAATACCCACCTTTTAAAAGATTTTGCATTTGGCAAATTAGATGAAAATACTAAAGAATAAAATCCAACTTCATTAATATATATTGTATTTTTTTCATTCCCTTTCAAAGGAATATTTTTACGCCATTGAATAATTTCTTGTGTAATTTTATCTTCTTCATCAACATGTTTTCTAATTGCTTGTCTAGTGTCTTTATATCCTAATATAGTTGCAACTTCTTTACCTTTAAAAAATATCTTTTTATCTTTATTAATTACCACATTTAAATTAAATTCTTCATTTGAAAATTGTATGATTTCCATATATCTATTTTAATCTTATTCATAATATGATTTTTCAAAGGCGTATTTTTACGCCCTTGAAATTCAACCACAATATCCAATCGATTTTGTATTTACCCCATCTGTTAAAATTATCCGTTTATCATCATTAGAAGACAATGCAACTTTATTAACTGTCTCTGAATAAATTTCATGTTTATAACTTCTAATTAAATTCATACTTCTAAATTGATCCCTTCCTGTAAATAAACAATCCTTATAATCTTCAAAAGAAATGTCAGTACTGATTACCGATTTTTTTATCCCTTTACACTTTTTATGTTCATCTTCTTCAACTTTGAATGCATATAATTTTGATCTGAGTCCAACAAATTCTGTTATTTCAATTCCATTTGTCTCATCTTTCATCATTCCAATATTTTTTTTATTTACTTTTTTATCAATTACTGCATGTTTCCCATAAGCTGAAGTATCAAACTTCTTTTCTAAGTCATCATAAATATCTTTATAAAAGTCTTCCGTCTTTATTTCATACATAAGTGAATCAGTGTCAGAAAACAACAATTCAGCTTTGCTTTCATATTTTTTCTTAATGTAATTGTAATGGAAGTCGTACATTAACTCTTTAGATAAATCTAAAATAGACATTCCAACATAAATCGGCTTATTAAATATTAACTCAGTCAAATTCATATGAACCGCAACAAGATTTTCTGAGAATATTGTTCTCCTTTTATAATTTGGTTTTCCTATAAGACTTTTAACTTGCGCTTCAGTGTTGCAAAGTTTGATCTCCTGTCTATTTCTTATATTTTCCATAGTTTTACCAAATACACTATTATTCATCAATTTGAAGAAATCTTTTTCAAAGTCATTAGTTCCTTTAGTTCTCAGCTGAGTATTCAAATCGATATACTCAGCCAACCATGGCTTTTCTAAGAATAAAATACCTCTGTGGATCTTTTTAATTTTTAAACCAAGAGAAAGATATTTCTTTAAAGTTGAATGATGAACTACATATTTTTCTTTATCCTTCAGATTTGGAATTAGTTTTTCAACTTTATTTACAATCAAAGGCTCTGGTGCAAGGGGATATTCATTGTGCAATTCATGTAATTCCTTGGGATATTCTAAATCCACTTCTAAGATACAAGAACGTTTATGCCAATATTTAATATCTTCTTTACCCATCCACTTAAATCCAGCATAAGGCATATTTTGACTCATTGCCCAACCATAAAGATTATTAGCATCTAAATATTTTATAAAGACATCTTCTTCCTGAGGAGAATAATCTTTCATATATTTATTATTTGCCTTTGCATATCGTTTACTAATCATTGAAATTCCTCCTCTAATTCCTTTTTCAATCATCAACAACATATTAGAATCATGAAGTAAATCTAATTCTATTTTAGTTTTCTTTAACATTGCATCCCATGAAAGCCCAGGCGAAGTATAATACCAACAAGGATCTAACTTATAATTCTTCATGCAGACATCTCTGAAGGTCTCAAACACATCAGACAATAGAAGAACATCTGTTTTCATATAAAGATCGTGATAATCTTTAAAAGTTGACATATTAAACTTTTTCCAAACATTTACTGCATGTTCATAATCTGATGTAGAAATATTTTTATTATTTAACCTGCTGTAGAATTCTTCAATGGGCGGAAGCTTAGTTTCAGTTAATTTCTCTAAACTATCAAAATAATCATAAGGAAATACACCTTTCCGCAATAATAAATCTAACTTATCCGCCTCATAATATTTTGTCATATTTTTAAAATCATTTTTTGACAAATTCGAAACTAGTTTATCTAATGACGAAGCCATAAACTTAAAACTATCAATAAATCTGATTTCTCTTTTAACATTAAATTCTTTTCCATTCTTATCTGTAAATCTATCAACAATAATTTCCTTTTTAAAACTAATATATTTTTCTTCATTCTTTGGAATACAATCTATTTTTCCTTTAGAAACACCAAGATTTTTTATAAACAAATGAGCATTATATCCAGATAAATTATGAAATATTACTGGAATATGTTTTGGGATTTTATAATTTAAATTACATGAATTATGCGCTGCACCTCTATATTTACCAGTTAAATGATCGTGATCTAAAACCTTATCTCCGTTAAGAGGAAGGGAACAAATATGACAATCAGTTGCACTTTTATAATTCTCATCGTCTTCTTCTGTTAATTCCACTTGCTTATTCCAAATTTTATTATAAATCTCCTTAACTTTATTTTCAATCGAATCAACAAAGATCTGACCGATATCTTCATCAGGATCTGAACTAGTATAACTTTCCACATCCAATGGAAATAAATCTTCAACCGCAGATTTTACAGCATAGCAAAATCCAGATGGTTTATGCTGTTGGAATTTATTTGTCCAAGAATGATCATTATCTTCCATTGAACTTTCTATTTTTTCAGTTATACATTCAAAATCAGCATAAATAACAAATGGAACTCTCATTGAATGATGATAATTTTTAAACTTCAACTTTGAACCTTTGCTTGGCATTTTTATTTTAACTGCTGATTTATCTTTGCAATATTCTTCATGTTTATCTAAACTTTCCTGCTTTGGAAATGAATTCAAACAACGTAAACAAATAAATCTTTTATAATTATGATTATTAATCTGCGAAGCAAGAAGTCCAGACATTTTTCTAATCCAGCAATAATGATTTTTATCAGAATCTGAAATAAGAAGAAGATTTATTCTTTCACCATTTGTTTCCGAAATCCTCAGCGGATAAACCTCTTCTTTAATTTCATTATAACCAAATACATTTACACTTATAGTTGGATTATTTTCTTCAAATATATCAATTTTTCCCAACTCAACTGGAAAATCTAATCCATCCCAATTCAACTCCTCAGAACTCCTTTTTAACTCTTTTGAAATTCTCTCTTTATTTTTTCCTTCAGGCTTTGTAACTGCTAAAGTCGCTGCCCACTTAAAACATTCTAAATCTTTATTTTTAGGATTCACAATAGATTTTTTAGAAGATAATTTCCTTGGCAAAGGAATATATGAACTCCCAGAAATTGGATTAAATTTATCAATATGTAAACTTAATAAAACTACCTTTTTAAAAATCCATCCCGATCCCATATTTTGAAATACTTCTATCTTTTCCAAAATTTTGCCAACTATTCTATCATAAATTTCATCTAACTTTGTAGTTTCAGTTATAATTTCAATATCACTATGAAAATATGAAATTGACAAATTTTTCTTCTTTTTAAATTCAACTTCAAGCACCATTTTAAATTTAATTGGCTTTTCTTGCTCTTTCAAAAGATTTAAAACCTGAACTTTATGCCATTTAAAATAAATCTTTGGATCAACTTTGGCTTGTCCCTTAATTTCATAAGAAGTTAAAAACCCTTTGAGAGCAGATGCTTTCTTTGTTATTTTATGTTGATTAAAGAGTTTATTAATTACAGATTGTAACTTTTTAACTCTTTCATCTGTCTTCTTTTTTTCTTTTGGAATGAAATTTAAAATCCAGTCAGCAAATTTATTTAAATTCTTTTTTACATTATCCTGTAATTTTTTTATATTAGGTTTAACTGGAGCTTTATAAGCTTGTGGTTTTAAAATTGGTGTTTTAATAACAGGTACAGGTGAATCTAAAATATTATTAGTTTGACTCATCTTGTATATAATATAAAATATTATAATCCTAATATATGATCTCCTTTCAATTCCCTAATTTCATATGAATTAAAAATCCTTTCCACACAAGAATGGCAAATTCTTGTTTTACAATCACTAAACTCCATTTTATTTTTTGCCATTTTACAAACAACACATACAATATATTCAAACATTATTTTATACTTTTTTAGATCATCCATATATAATAAAAAATATATTTTGTTAAAATCAATTTCTGGAATTCATAAAAAGTTTACATTTGAAAAACACCGAAAATTAAACAGAAGGCCCTGGTGACGTCATCACCACCCCTCCCCTATTGATTTTGTCAACTCATTCATAAATCTGACCACCCCTCCCCTGTTGATTTTGCCAACTGAGTCAGAAATAAATCATTATTTTTTTACCCACCCCTCCCCTATTGATTTTGCAAAAATGATGACGTCATCAATCTGACCACCCCTCCCCTCCCCTAGTAGTGAGGGGCCTAGCTCAAATTCTGATTTGCCCTAAAATGGTCATTTTTTCGTTCAATGAATTGCTGGATGAAATAGGGCTTTGAGCTAGAATCCGCCCCTCTCTACTACTACCCCTAAAGTGTTGTTCGTCGTCCACAAATTGAATATTAATGATTTGATATAATTAATTCATAAATTATGCATTTAAATGAGTTTGACAATCTGAACCGACGGTAAAATCAATTTACCGTCGGTTCAGATGGTGAATTTTGGACATGTATGCTGTTTTTAGTAAAACATTGAAAAGTAAGAGATTATTAAATCAGTTTTCCTTTCTTTGACGTATTATTTCAATGTCGCTTATTTAGCTCTCGCACTATGTGCACCGTCTTCAGGACGGAATATTTACAAACTGGTTTCTTTCTGTTCACATTTTGAGGAAAGGCGCACATACGTTCTGCTAAAAGAATAACGAGAATGATGCGAAAAACAAGTCTGCTTTTGGATACAAAGGGGGAGGGGTATGGTGGCAGGTTCCCCACCTTCTGATTATTTTTATAGATGATTCTTTTTCAAATTTCCGGATCATTTCTTGATTATCGCCCCCCCTTTCAAAATTTCCGGATCAAACCCTGCTACCCCCAATCCTCCTCCCCTCCCCCCAATTTAAGAGAAGCTTGTGATGGGCGAAGAAGTCAGCAATCTATAGAGAAGTGAATATTAGTGATGATGTTCAGGGCCGTAACAAGAACTTTTACAAGGGGGGTGCACATATAAAACCTGGACCATTGATGATGATTTGAGTAGCCTTTTTTTATTAGTATAGCTGTCATATTTTTCACAAATCACAGCCGTATTACAATTTATTACTCTTATTGCGCTTTATATGTTTTTAGAATGATTTCATTCTAGTGTATTTTTGGTAATTATTCTACTTTTGTGCCCTTGATTCCAAATTGAAAAATGAAATTCTTGTAATAAAACAAAAGGAGATGGATGAGCGGATCTTTTGGCCTTTTTTGGATGGTGCACGTGCACCCTCCTTGGTTACGGGCCTGATGTTAGTCATACCATGGTGGTGATTGTAAGGTGTTTTCAGCGATTTCAGTAGTTGTACGATTATAAGACGCCGTAAACAAGGACTGAAAGTGGAGACTTAGCGGGATTTCTTCTAGATTTAATCACAGCTCGATCTTTTTGTAATATGTTTTGATACTTCAACCCTGTCAATTTTTGTTTTTAAACTAACCGAGCTTTCGGCTGACTCGGCCATCATCGGGGTTACAGTTACAAACAACGTATCTAACAAATCGCGCGCTAAGCAAAATGCGCGCTCATATCAGTTTACAATAGAGATTTATGCGCGCGAAAACAATACTTATCATCGATCGTCGTAAGCAAACAAAATTGCACAAGAAAAATCTCACAACTTTGCTTGCATGCAACGCAAGCTACGCTTTTAGCAATTAATGAATTTTGTGTTAATTCTGTCACTTTGTTTTCGGTCATTATAGTATCAAGTCTAATCGAATCGGTTGGTGCAAAACTATATCCGTTGCACTTTCGTAATCAATGTTTCTATTGAAATCTATGCAATAATAAAAGAGCGGAGACGTCTAAATGTCATATTAAATTTTAAAAACGCTGAATGAGCTTCAGCTGAAATCAACCAATCAGGCTAGATCACGGTAAGACGCTGACAACTACCCCCATCTGGCCTCTTCTGCGTATAAATTGCTTCAATGGTTTTTCAGTTTTTCATTCTTGCTGGGAACTCTGAGTAGGTCAAGAGTCGAACTGTAATCTGCACAATAAAGAAAAAGCAACACGATGATTTTGAAGTTCTTGGCAGTATTGCTTGTTTGCAGTGCCTTTGCAAATGGTTTTCCCCAGAAAAGTGAGCTACAAAATGCCGAAAGTGATGGTGAGTTGCAGAATTTTTGTTATCATTATTATTATTTTTACTCGCTTTGCTGAACTGTTCATAAAAACAAAATGTGGGTCCAAAATACCGTTTGAAATACGTTACGTTTCCATTAGATAAATGAATAAATAAAGTGCGCCTTTTCCCTCCTATATTTAAGATCTGTTTTTCTTCTTCATCGCCTTATAATATTTTCTTTCTTTTTCTTCTTCCCCATCTTTTTATTTTTATTCATATAACTAGTTGTTAGTCGAGAGCCATCAAAAACAGGTTATTTATTTTCGATAACTATTTGCGCAAAAAAACACAAGCTGGAATATTTGAACGTTTCACGTTTTACATTGCGTCAGCGTGTTCGCGCTCGAGAGAAAAGTGAACACGTCCTTGCAGAGTGAAAAGTTTGAGAAATCTCTGCCCAGCAGGATATTCATCTGTACAAGAGCACTCAATTTTAACGTCAGCAGATTTTTCAGCGAGAGCAAAGTGATCTCTTCTCCAAGAAAGCAAAAGTAGCGGACACTCTCCCTCTTTGTTGTAAGGTTTTTTCACTTACTGATAAAAAGATTAGTACAATAAAACATCGAAGGGAAAATTCAAATTAAAACTCTAGTTTACTGGCTAATTATTTAGTTCGATGAGAAAAAATTAACTCATAAGCAAATTGCCCGTAAACCCTTAAGCCGCAATTTTATTAAACAAAATTAATACTTCATTTTCACTAATTTAGGGACACTTGCCGATGTCAGCGTACTAAGACGCGTTGCGCTAAAGTTATTGTATGTCAGATAATGGCAGATTATAAATTAAAACGAAACAGCTCGGGCTTCAGCAGGATCAATTCTTAGCTAAAAAATTCAAGCAAATGAAACCTCACTTGAATAGCATTGTTTGAAAATGTCCTCGATTTATTTTTATTTGACCCTGAAAAATCAACTGATACTAATGTGAAAAAAAAATATAGTTTTGTTCGTTAAGGCGCGTTTTCGGCAGCCGCAAAAAACCTGACAATATCAACAATGCCGTTTCAACAACTTTGCACTCACCGCACTGAAGTTAGCAGTCAACTCAGCAGCTAACTCAACGAGATTCAGCCTTCTGAGTCGATTCTGCATTAATTAGACCGTTTCTGCAAAAATAGCTTTTTCACTTGTGTGTTTGTCCAAAAATCGGCATTGAAATACGTTACTTTGTTGCTTTGAATGTTTTCATTCGGCTTTCATTATCCGATGGAATCAATGAGTTTCTTAGTATCCTTTTTTGTCGTCTTACAAATCGTCGTCTTACTCCTTCTCGTCCTTTCTTTCTTGCTCTTGTTCTTCTTGTTCAATTCTGGGGGGAACAGGGGAGGAATTTTAATAATTATTTTTTTTATATTTGTATTTGTATTTGTTAGGAGAAGGAAAGTCAATTGGGAAGAAAGTTCTGTTTTCTTCGCCACTCACAATTTGTTATTACATTGTTATTATGTTTTTTTTAATTATCATTATTATTATATTTTATTGTCAAATGACAGTAAAGTTCCTTGACCTTTGTAGCAAGACATGACGTAAAATTTTCACTATTTTAAATCCTTTTATCCGTAATTTCAGATAATTTTGGAGAGTACAAACCTGAAGAAAACTGTAAATACAATATTAGATTTTCATTTATAGACACAACGTTTATATATCCTTGTCAAGAAAGACGGGGAATGAACTAGTTACAACTCACCCCTCCCCTATCACCAAGGAAAATAAATTACTATCAAGAGTGTATGAGATAAGAGAGCTTATCCCCCGTATTGGGCTTTATATTCATCTGGGGATCTTTCAATACATTTTTAAACTGAAATTATTTCGGGGACGAGTCGTGATTGGCCAGCTTGCAGGAGGCGCGGTCGCATCGTCAAGACATCGCAAGACAAAAAAGCGGAGATTGTTAACAAGTTTCTCAAAATAGCATGACGAGTAAAGCCCCTGATGAGGTCCGGGGATAAGCTCTCTTATCACATACTCTCTTGTTATTATCCATGCTATCTCTTTCCTAAATACAGCATACTTCTCTGTAGACATATGTTACGCTCACGAGCCTCCTGTTTTGGAGAGAGAAGAGAGAAATTGGGAGAGAAGCGTGAGTTCTCAGTTCTCAACAGGAAGTTTTCGCTTTCTTTATCCTGAACCAAAGATCGCCAAATAACTGAAATAACAGCAATCAAATAGCTTTATGCACACCGTTGGCACCAGTCACCCACACTTCGTGTCACACAATTCTAGGATTCTCAAGTAAATACGGCGTTGTGTGACACATAATTGATGAAGCTTCTTGAAGTTCATTGTTGAACATGTGGA
This sequence comes from Diadumene lineata, assembly GCA_918843875.1. NCBI lineage: Eukaryota > Metazoa > Cnidaria > Anthozoa > Actiniaria > Diadumenidae > Diadumene > Diadumene lineata. Next base: position 3,434,317 of record OU974081.1, on the reverse strand, counting down.
AAATGCTAGCTCAGTATGTGGTTGAAAAGCAACATTGTTTTTGAGTGGGAGGGGAGGGGGAGCAGTGAAATGTTGGAGTGTTGTGTCCAACATTGTAGATTACTAGAGGCTAATAAAAGTTTTTCTCGAATTCCCTCCAGTGGGTAACAATAACGTTCTAGAAGGTGATATAATGCTGGATAAAAGCACTCTAAATATTATTGAGAATCTCAAGAGTGATACCAGAGATGCAGTGACCAACCTTTTCAAACACTGGCCAAATGGACGAGTCGCTTATGACTTTGGAACTATCAGTAAGTCAGTACAAATGTTTTCTGTATATGATTTTGACAAAATAATAGAATACAGCAGGGATAGTATAGTGTCCTCGCAAACGGTTTTTTGTTGAAGCAGTGCACACTGAAGCGGTCAGTCACGGCGACAAGTCTCAAACGAGTGTATATATTATACATGTATTCTTGAAAAGGTTGTTCAGTTGAAATACTGATTTAACGAATAACAATGTCATTTGCATATATTCATTTTTCTTGTTTCTGAGACATAAAACAACGATACAAAGCTGCACGTATTATATAGTTACATAGTTTATTATAAAGATGTGATGAAGGGATTTTGAACATTTTGACTTCGATCGGCATCATTTCTTAAATTAAAGAAAAAACACAAGTTATGCAAATGACTTTGTTAACCACTAATGTTGTCTGGACAACCATTTCAAGAATAGCTGTATATATAATTTAACAAACGCTGAAAAAATAACAACATTAAATTAAAACCAATACATTTAGCCTTCAAGTACACCAAATCAAACAGTTTTAGAGTGCATACACTAAAAGTGTGTTTCTTAAAGGCCCAGTTTAGACCGGGATGCTTTGCGGCCGTTTGTTTATGTTTTGAAAAAAATATATTGTCAAAGTCGCTTTCTGATTGGTTAAAAATATACGAGAGCTACTGGTTGAAACATGTTGCGAAGCTGTCAGATTCCCGCTGGTGAGTGTTTTGGTCGATCTTTTATAATAATATCAGCTTTCTTGTGAACTAAACAACTAATTATGGAATTAAAAACATTCAATCATTGATGTGAGATGTTATTATGAATCAGTGAATGCTTGTAGCTTATAGCTTATGGAGGATGACAATAAGAATTCCCGTGGATCAAAGAACTATTCTGCAAACTCACTGTTTGTTTAGTTACCGAAACCCATAGAGCCATTTCGACTCCTTCACAACACGAAAACGAACGATATAAGTTGAGTCTGACTAACTTTTTTACGGCAAATGTAGTCTCAATATCAAATAACAAGACGTTCTTACGATTGCAAGAGATCAAAATCTTAGCCACTTGCGCTCAATTACTCAGGTTTCAAATCATCAAATCATTAGACTCTAACACCAAAGTACAGTCTCTCTCTCTCTCTCTATCGAGGCTCTCAGATGATGACACAGCACCACAGTTTTTACCAGTCCTGTGTTTAAACATCACGAACACAACCATTCTATGTTCGATTCTATGTCATTGAATACTGTACCCACTCCACTACAAAACATTTTTCAAACCTAGATAATTCATTCTTTAACTATTGAAATTGCATTTCCAGCTTCGTGTGTTGACAGAAACACAAAATGCCCTCTGTGGAAAAGTTATTGTCACTCTATTCGCTGGTATAGATTCATGATGAGGGAATGCAAAAGGACATGCGGAAAATGCTGATCATTGTTCTTCCACAGGTAATGTAGCCTATTTCATAACATCTATAAATCTTCTTTCGTGAAAAAAAAATGAAATTATTTTATAGTAACAAGCTAGAGTATGAGATAAGAGAGCTTATCCTCCGTATTGGGCTTTACACTCATCATGGGATCTTTTCATTCTATTTTTAAACTGAAGTTATTTCGGGAACTGAACGTGATGATCCGGATTGCAGGAGGCGCGGTCGCATCGTCAAAACATTTCAAGACAAAATTCCGGAGATTGGTAACAAGTTTTTAAAAATAGCACGACAGGTAGAGCCCCTGATGGGGTCCGGGGAAAAGCTCTCTTATCTCATATTCTCTTGATAGTAATAAATACTTATCAATCAATCATACTTTATTTTCATTCATTATTCAGTTAACTTAGTTGCCTGCAAATAGCAAAAGCTTGATTCCTTGTCCTAACAGATTCTTTAAAGTTTGACTTCCGACGATGGGCAATGTTCACAGCTAAACACAATTGAAATAATTAGAATGTGTACATGATATGATGTCGAGGTTACAGTTAATGAAACGGATTAAAACTCGTGGTATTTTGGTGGAACGTTTCCTTGTTCGATATCCAATGCGGCTCGGTTTTGTGTAAGCTGGAGAAGTCCAAATTCGGCCATTCTCAGTGAATTTCAAATCTTCGTGCTTCAACTTCTTTGTTAAATTTGTAGTCTATTGTTGTTTTAATTAAAAGAAATAAGAGCATCAAAGCATATAAGCAAAAGATACTTTAATAACCTCAGAGGTGGCGTCGTCCCTACTCACCCTGATAAATTTGAAAACGCAACTTTATTTATCAAATTCGCTTTTTGTCCGCACTAATTCGCACGAATCCGAAACAACTAATTTTTGCAACTTTTAATAATTAATCAGAATTAAATTGTTTCGGTTTTAAGGATTTTAGAATTTCACTGAAATTTGCGTTTTCAAATTTATCCGGTAATAGTTCAACAATGGTCATGATTTGACATGAATTTCTGATCATGCATATTTCACTGTGGCCGAGGAATCGTTTTTGAATCAAACTGTGACAAAATGCACAATAGCCAACATCTAACCATAATCTAAACATTTCACGCTAACCCTTTTTTACGTCTTTTTTCATAGATTCAAAGCAGCTTCTTCTTGAAGTACTTCGTTCTACAACAAAGCTTGCATACCGATGACTTTTTTTGTGTCTAAACTGAAATCATAACCATTTGTAAAATATTTTATGCCTGCTCATGACTGTCACCAGTTCGGATGTGTAACTAATCTCTTTTTAAATGTATTTGCTATTTTTGTATAATTTTCACAATAAAACATAATTTATACTAGACATTGTGTCTTTAGAATTAGGGACAAGAGAACACGGGGAGGATTTTGAAAGAGGTTGCACTACTCAAAAAAATGCTCCAAAAAAAATTAAAAAGGGGGGTGCACTAATACAAAAACTGCTGATTATCAATCAAAAATTAAAATTACAATATCTAAAGATAAATCAGGTCTTCCCAAGGTGGAGGGGTTGGAGGAGGTAGCCCCATGTATCCGCCTATGGAGAGGATAAGGAGAAAGCCTGGTTCTGGACTTATAAACATCATCTGTCGTTTTTTTTATTAGTATGCTGTTTTCCGTTTTCTACGAGCTCAGACACTCGAACGCTCAACACCATTTGTTGCAATTGCTACCCTCAATCAAAACCCGATTTCCACCCGAATAAAAACCAACCAATCGATAATGTTTGTATACGAGTAGGCAGGTTTAGGCGAAATTCGATGCAGTTAGTCAAAGTTTAATTTGGAGTTTTGATTGACGGGAGCAAAAAACACCGAATGGCGATAAGCGTTCAAGTGTTTATGAGAAACTGAAGAAAAACTGCAGTACGTTACTCTAGTCTTAATATATAATATAAAAATTAGGTAAACCTAATGGCGGACCTCCGATTAAAAGCCTTGTTTAGACAATGAATTAATCATCCATTCATTCATCCATCCATCTATTCATTCATTCATTCTCAATTATTTAATCATTGACGACCAATTAATAAAAAATGCAAACAAGCAAATGAATGAATGAATAAACAAATACGTATAAGTAACCATCAACAGAAAATAACATAGCAAACAAATGAGCAATCCAATTGAATGAGTAAAAGTTTTGAAAGACCACCCTATTCAAATATTCAAATCTTTGTGCATGCGAAATTTTATTTACATGTACTTCTGAACTTTTATTTCAATAAGAACTTTTGAAATTTCAACTTGAACGAGTTTACTGACGAATACCAATTGTACAAGCGTTTTATTACAACGTGAATAAAAAACAATTACAAGAATCAAATTGAAGAAAATTGTTATGAAATATAAGTCGATGGAGAAAAACATAACAACCTAGAAAATAAATTTGTAGGAATAACTGCTTTCATGCGAATGGTAGTAGCTAAGAAAACAAAGAAATTAAAGGAAGATCGGTAAAAATAATCTAAACATACCTTAGATATAGGTTGAGCAGGATAATTAAGTGATTTTCATTGAGCAATTTTCACATGTCAGCAACCAACCAAATTGATCAGTCGATGAATCAACGTCGCAATTCTCTTCTATACTGTCACTTTTCCGTTGAAATTTTGGTCCTCAGTTCATATCAAGATAATTTAAAGTGAAAAAGTTTTTTTTTCTAACTCTCAAAAGCTCACAAAGTCCAACCGAATGGCGTAGCATTGCTCGTGTTGCTGGATAGTACATTGTGCTAAATTTGCATTTCATGGCTCTCGAACCGGCAGTACTTTGTTGACAAACATCTTATATGAAAAGTTATAGTTTTTTTTCTGCATAGTTGATAAGTCTGCAATAATCTTACAGGTCCTTGTGTTATCATTTATCTTGAATTTCCACACAATGAATTGATGAATGAACATACAGAGTGCATGGATATTTTCATCGGTGATCGCGTGTGTTCATTTTGCTCACCTCTTATCGACTTCAAATGTCTGAATTTCGCGTTTTTGTTTTCATGTACTTTTGTTCGCCGTCGATCTTTTTACTTTTAAAAGTAGATTAGTCGCTCCCGTTAAGCAATAATTGAAAAACGCCACGAAGAATCCATGAGAAATCCAGCCTTGATCTTTTAGCAACTCGCAAACTTGTAAAAGTAAACTCCTTTAGCTGTTAGTTCATGCTGATCAAGTTTTCACTTTGTTTTTTTCAAGTTGTAATATCTTCATCTTTGTTGAAAAATAATTTTTTCGAAAAAAAAAGCACTGGATACTCTACGAGTTTTTTCTTCAGTAAAACTCTTACAACTTCTGCTAATCATAAAGTTATTCTGTGTCCGCGCGCGTCGAAATTTTTTTTTACGCGCCAAAATGCAATCTTGGATGGGCACGGACGGATTACGGACGCGCGGAGTGGCCTGGGCCGAACCATCAAAAATCAACTCGATGGCTATATTTTCTAAAGTATGGTGCTCCGCTTGCGCGGGCCTTCGGCCCGCGCGGAGCTCCGCTATAATAATATAATTAACATATATATCAATCGGATATAACGATTAACACAATAAACTTTTAGCCATCAGTTTTTCTCTGTTTAAATCATTTCATTCAGTGAAACTTTACAGTTAATGAACAGCAAACGCAGCATTTCCATCAATTCCAAAGTAAAAGCCACTTTAGGCCTTTCAGGAGATCCTGGCCACAGACCAAACCTCATTGAGAAAATTCATTTTTGCAAAGAAATCAAAACATATAAAAACAGGATTCCTGTAGATCAAATAAGATATACAGAAAAATATCAAAAATAGAAATTGTCTTGAAGATTACATTATCACAACACATCGCAAAGATCATCAAAAAAAAAATAAATAAATAAGTAAAAAACTCGTGGGAAAAAAGCATGCGAAGGTGAAGTCATCCGGCTTCAACAATTGCCGAACTCAGCAAATCCCCCTCGCACCGACGGCACAGACCGGTGCTCTTGATGGTAAGCATACAGACAAATACTTCTGGTACATATTTTTTGTTGTTCTTTGTCTAGGGAAAAATAAAATGAAGTTAAAAAATAAATAAATAAAAATGGCATTAAAAAAAACTAAAATGCTTCCAAAATTATGCAGCTAACTGTATTTATTTGTCATGAAAACTAAACTTATACTACACTTACTTATACCTTTAAAGTAGATGATCATTTTGATTGTACTTTTTCCCACGTTATTTATTGTATTCAAGGTTTTAGTTTTTTTGCTTAGAAATATCAATATCCCCTCGATATCCCATAATTAAGTATAACAATCTAAAGAATTGAGCATCAAAATGGGTTTAACATATACGTAGTCATAAAATTGAACTAGGAGTCGCCAAGTAAACTGATCAAAACAGTTTTCTTTGTGCAAGAACACATTTTGCTGTTAGGAAAAAGAAATAAGAACAATCGCCTTAATTCATTAGGCTACAAAAGGAGTATTTATGTACGTTTATAAATCATTTTCATATCAATAAACTTTACTAGTTTTCAATTACTCTGTATTGACACGCGTACAAAAGTACAGACGTTGTGCGTCAAGAGAACATTAAGTCACGCAAACATGTCATGATCACGCGATCGTCAGGAAACTTTGACATAAAGTAATCAAAATGCTTAAAAATAGCAATATCTTTTACGATATCCCAAAATAAAAAAAGTCTTTTATTTTGTAGGAATGCAAATTTTAAAACTAAATCGGTTCTCTCTCACTTATGGCAAAATTCAATCACGCCACTCAGTTGACCAAACCAGTTTATTTCCGGAAATAATTGTGTTGCGTGACTTCCAAGTAGCTCACATTAACACTCACTTACTTTACTGAGACAAAAACATCAGTATTTTTGCTGCTTCAAAACTCTCTACAATGGAATCATTTATGGCTAATTTAAAGCAACAAGTCCAATGTTCGTTTTGCAAAGAAACACTGACTGATCCTAAGCTAGCATATTGCTTTCATGCTTTCTGCAAGTCGTGTATCAAGACGAATACACATGAAGTCGATGAAGGAGACACCAATGTGTTCAAATGCCCTCAGTGTGAATCACAAACTCTGCTGCAAGATTTAAACGACGTCGAAGACCTACAGACCAGTCCACTTCATTTAAAAATGTTGCAAGTTTCATATCAAGCTTTTCCCTTAAGAATGTTGTCGTTTTCTATCAAGCCTAATGTATTCCCTTATAAGGATTGTGCCACCATATTTGGGCATTGGAGTAATTCAGCAATGTGAAAAAAGCGATTTTTTCTCTCTCAAAATCCCTAAAATTTTACAGGTTTTTTTAGTAAAAGCATGCACAACAAGTTATCTATTTTGGTTTTTGGCCAAAAAGAAACTGTTAAACCTAAAACAGAACCCTGTGTATTTCACCACAGGAAGCCCAAAATCGACAACAAAAGTTTGATATGTGGAGTTCATCGAAAGTGAAAAGAAGTGTTCAGTTTCTGCGAGTCATTCTCGACCATCGTGGCATTGTATAGACTGTAATCAATCGCTATGTGAAGATTGTCTTGGTTATCATTCAAAGTTCACCAAAAATCACCAACTCGTTCTGTTTTCCAACATGGAAAAAGAACACATTGACATGATTATGTCAAGGACAGAAAGCACTTGTAAAACACACGATGATCAAGATGTACAGTTATACTGTAAAGACTGTGATGTGCTAATCTGTCAATGCTGTTGGAAAGACGATCATTATGTAAATCACAAAATCACTTCTCTTGAGCAAGTTCTTAGTGTAGAAAGAGAATACTTGTCTAAAAACCTTGAACAGATCAACAAAATAAGTACTGACGAAAAGGAAAAGCAGCTGCAAGAGCATATCGCCCTTGACTTGAAAGTCAGTGGAATGCACGCTAAAAACCAAATAAAGGAACTGACCAACACGTTAGTGCAAGCACTCAGGGACAACGAACAAAAACTTTTGAACGAGATTGACCAAACCGTAACGAAGGCGGAAAGAAATCTACGTATTATACATCACACTACACAAGCACAAGACTACATCAAGCGATTCATTGAAAACGGTACAGCAAGTGAAATGATTAAGATTAGACAAGAAGAATTGTTTCAAAATTTCACTTACATCCCGTTTCAAAAAAGCATCTCTAGATTAGAATGTACTCCAAACGAAACTCTTTGTGAACAAGCTAAAACAAGCATAGGATATCTACGACTTTTACACCACCCAGTTGATCAAGAGATGAGCTTGGTCAGAGTTCATGAATCTGATGTAGAGGCCACAAAGAAAGCAAAGCTTGTTGTAGAACTGAAAACATCACGATGTGTCCAAGCCATACTAGAAAAACCGGAAGACGTAATGATACAATTTAATCCAGAAGAAGATGTGCAAGTAGAAGAAATACAGATGACAGGTGATGGTGACATTGTAGTGGACTTTACACCACGTTTTGCAGGTCAGTTGACTGTCGATGTTAAAGTGCATGGCAATAGTATATCAAACAGTCCCCTAGTAATGGAAGTAAAGCCACAACAAATGCAGGAAGTGACTGGATATTCCAACCTAGAAAAGGGTTTGAATACTGGATCAAAGAACTTTAGAGGCATTGCAGTAAATAAAACAAACAGTAAGATTGCTGTAGCAGATTGGGCATCACATTGTGTCAGAGTGTTCAGGATGGAGGGAGATTTGTTACTGACATATGGTAGTAAAGGCGGTAAAAAGGGATAGTTAAACAGCCCGCGTGGTTTAGCATTTCTTAACGAAACAGATTTAGTCATTGCTGACAATGGCAATCATAGAATATGTATAATGAACACTACTACTGGACAACTGGTGAGAACCTTTGCTCGTGACGGCAGTGGTAATGGTGAGTTTTACTATCCTCGTGGTGTACATGTAGATGATGATGGTAATATCATTGTATGCGACTGTTTTAACAATCGTTTGCAAGTATTTACAAAAGATGGTGACTATTTGTATCACTTTAGTGCGCGGCGGCCAATGGGTGTAGTTACACACAATGGACTGTTCTATGTATCCTCACATGGCTCAGTGATGGTTTTTAAAATAAAAGACAACCAGTCACCCACTAAAGTAACCACCATTGGCGGTAAGGACTACACTAATGGTAAGCTAGAGCAGCCCTGGGGTCTAGCTATTGACAATGATAACAATATATTGGTCGCTGATTTTGGTGCTCAATTGATTCATAAGTTTACATTGGATGGTCGTTATGTAGGTCGATCAAGTAAACTAACCGGCTCTCCTCTGTCCATAGCAGTATTGAATGATGGTCTCATTATTTGTACTACTGTCAGTAGAATCAGATTTTTACGTAATCGTTAAGCAAGCAACTATGGTAGTAAGCTAACAAAAAAGTCACAATATATATTACAATGTAACTTTTATTGAATAACAATCAATTAGTTACATTTTGGAGAAACTTATTACATGAAATAAAATAAACGGGACGTGATAATGTAAATATAATTTATTCAATTATAACAATTAACTTTACAACATTAACTTTATTGAATAATAATCATCTAGGAGAAACTAATTACATGTACAGAAACATGACATTACAACACACAAACAGTAGCGGTAATGGTAAGAAAATAAACAGCAAAGTAAATAGACAGCTGAGAATGTAAATGTAAGAAAGCCAGCTGTAGGTAACTGACTAAGTAAGGAATTATGGGATATTATGTAGGTCGGTCAAGTCAAGTAACCAAACGAACACTGCTAGTTTCAGTTTTATATATTCATTATATCGTACATTGACGGGACAATTTTTCTTCATAGATATCTTTTTTTTTAGGATAAATCGACCTTTTATATGTATTCATTTATTATGTAAATTTAACATATATATATACATTTTTTTGTAGTTTGAAGAGCTATAGAATCTAATTATATAGTGTAACAGAAATTAAAAATATGATCATTATTACACTCAATATCGGACGATACTTATTTTATTTGTGCTACTCTGGTTGGAATCAGGTTATTCAACTATAGTTAGTAGATTAGTAAATATAGGCTATGGGGTAGTATGCAAGCAAGGAAGCAGGCAAACAAAGCTCGCATTTTACATATCCAAGATTGAGAGCAAACAATCTGCTAAGTAGGTACGTATGTAAGTGTGGGAGTGTATTTGTAATGAAGTATTATTGGATATTAAAAAAGATTTAAAAGGACAAACGCTGTTCATGTGCATGCGCCAGGTCTTCCACAAATGATCAGGTCCTCATTATATTGCTCTTTTATTTATTCCGCATGCTTAACAAAAGAAAGTACTGACAAAGTCAATGGTTTGCAAGCATGCATTGCAATAAACGGTAACACTGTATAATCTAAACGAAATTGATTTAGCAGTCATTGGTTGGGGTTAGTGTTTATATTTTGGGATAAGTATATATTTAAAGTGCATAAACTTGTACATATAGGTGGGTACAATATGTACGTTACAAAATGTGTGATTAACTACAAAGCTGCATTACTTTTAGCACTCCATTCGGTACAAACATCCATTTCAAAAAGTTGAGCTAATTTCTCTGAAATCGGTTTTGGTTTTGCTTAGTTTTAGTTCCTCTTAATCCATATAAAACATGGCTGATTGACTGCTGAAAATAACGACCATGAATCCTTATCAGTATCATCATCATTTATTTTCAAAATACCATTACAGATACAATATATATACTATACAAAATATTATAATATGATATATACATGGAGTATAATTTAATTTTGCAGATCAATAAAGACAAAATTTTGTATCTGCTGTGGCGAGGCAGGACAAAAAAGAAGCCAATGACTTATACTTTTGTACTGCCTCAACTTATCAGATTTATAAACATGATTTCTTATCTAGCTGAAATATGTGTTTATACTTGTTAAATAAATATAATTGGTTATCAAGATATCAAATTAAAAGTATAACTGGAATAGCCAAACTCTATGTTTTGAATCATATGTCATGATCAGAATTGATTAAGTACTTTTTTAAATTGCTTTTAAAACATGGCAGAGAATATTTAGTTTTTAATTCATTAGGAAGTGAGTTCCAATTTTGGGCCAAAAGAGACAATGGAGTAGTGGTATTTCCGAAAGAGTGGAGCAGTATGAGCATCAAAGGGTGATTTGGTAATAATACGAATAATACGTTTTTGTAATACTTTTAGTCTACTAAGGTTAGACTTATAGGCAGAGCCCCATGCAATATTACCATAATACAGGTATGGGTAAACTAATGAGTAATACAATTTTATAAGTGATGTTTCAGAAATGAAAAATTTTGATTTTGAAATTACTCCTATAGTTCTGGATATTTTGCAGGCAATAATGTCAATGTGGTCTTTCCAAGATAAGTGTCTGTCAATTGTTATTCCTAGGAATTTTATGCTATTTTTACATTCTATTTGTTCATTATTAATTTTAATTATAAGGTTATTTTGCTGTATTCTTTTTTGTCTGGCACTAAACATAACATATTTAGTTTTCTTAGTGTTTATTGAAAGTTTATTGGCAATAAGCCATTGAGCTACTTTATCAAGTTCATTGTTCAGAGTAGTTCCTAGATGGTTAAGGTCACGACAAGAGTAAAAAATGTTAGTATCGTCAGCAAATAGTATAAATTTCAGCAGCTTGGAGGAGTTAGAAATATCATTTATATACAAAATAAACAATAGTGGTCCTAAAATACTTCCTTGTGGAATTCCGCAGTTTATGACATTTAGGTTAGAACAAACTTCATTGAATTGTACGTATTGTTTACGATTATGAAGATAGTTTTTTATCCAATCAAGAGCAATACCTCTAATTCCATAATGCTCTCATTTATTTATGAGAATGGCATGATTAACCGTGTCAAAGGCTTTTGATAAGTCAAGAAATATACCAGCACATGTTTCTTTGTTGTCGATTGCAGTAGAAATTTGATTAATAAGTTGTATCATAGCCAAACTAGTTGAATATTTTTGTCGAAAACCATACTGGTGTTCATAGAAAACATTATGTTTGTCTAAGAAGGTAATCAGTCTTTCAAACATAACTTTTTCAAAGAACTTAGAAAATGTGGGCAGTATTGATATTGGTCGATAATTTGCAAAGTTAGAATATGATTCGATTTTTTGTAGACAGGTATAATTTTTGCCAGTTTGATGTTATCAGGGACAATACCTGTTGATATTGATAAATTAATTAAATAACTCAAAGGACCAGCAAAAGCTGTGATATTGGATTTGACATGAGTCATGCTAACTTGATCAAAACCAGCAGCCTTTCCAGATTTAAAATGTGCAGATATTTCTACAATTTCTTTTTCAGTAACAGGTGCAACAAATATAGTCTGTAATACTCTATTTGTGAGGAAATTATTGGGTGTAATATTGATAGGAGGTAGTATTTGCAATTTCATGAGAATTTGAAATTTCTTTGTTATTGTCAATAAAGATGGAAGGCAGCTTAGATTTCCTTCCATTTCTATTTATTATCTTATTTAGCAGTTTCCAGGTTTCTTTGAGGTTGCCTTTCGCTCCCTCAAATTTAAAGTCATAGTATGTTTTTTTTGCTACTTTAAGAAGATAGTTTAATTTGTTTTTATATTGTTTATACTTTTGGTTGTTTATCTCATCTCTGGATTTTTAAGAAATTTTTTATAAAGATCTGATTTGTTTTTAATTGAAATAAGAAGTCCTTTATAAATCCACGGTTTGCTTATTAATTTTGCTTGCTTGTTACTTAGATTTTTTAGTGGAAAGGTTGAGTTGAATAAGTTTTTATAGCTGTCAAGGAATTTATCATAGGCCTTAGTTGGGTCCTTAGATTGATAAACATCAGCCCAATTGCATTTATTTAATTCTAATTGGAATTTAGATAGTGTTCTGGGGTTAATGTCGCGTCTTTTCAGTTTGATATTGCCTTTGCTCATATTTAGGGGTTTGTTATGGTGGATAGTGAAAATAGGAAGATGATCTGAAATATCTGAGAAAATTATACCACTTGTTTGTTCTTGGATAATAGATGGATTATTAACAAAAATGTTATCGATGAGAGTTGCCGAGTGAGATGTTATCCTAGTGGGATGGTTAATTAATGGCATAAAACAATGTGAGAAAATGGTATCAAGAAAATCGTTGGTGTAGTTGTGCTCATGATATTTAAGGAGATCTACAAATAGCTAGAAAAATATCTTATCAATTATTTATAATTTTCTATAAAAGTGCAAACATAAATCATTTCATTAATTATTCTGTATTGGCTCATTATGAAGGTTTAATGTTTTGAAGTGTATTTCATGGGCTTTTGAAAACCTTCCTATTTTGTTGTTATTCAAATTGGTTTGGTTTTTGCACTTTGCAGTTTTTACTTAAAGACCACAAGTGTCATAAACAAAACACAAAATTTCGGTTTTTGCATGGTGCAATATGTCAACATATATACATAGTGCGTGGATCGTTCGACTTGTATTAGGTATGCGCACTTGTATGGAAGCCTGCTTGATAAGTTAAAGCTCGATATTGCAACAAAAGCATTCTCTTGTTTGAAAAAAACCGTGCGGATGGAGGGGAGGGGTAAACTGGGGGTGTGCAACACGTCCTGAGAGGATTTCAAGTTCTTGTTTTCTCATCTTTTCTTACCCGAAATAACCTCAATATCTCATCATTACAGGATATAACACTCCCCCCTGAAGATGATCAAACCATACTGAAAACAATCCTGCATACACTCCCTGAATTATCCATCAATAATCAAATTGTATTCTCTAAAGCTAAGAACTAGTTTATTGGCGTTTTTCAAATCCATCGAACTGAATTACGATATATTATTTATAATTTGAATTATACTCGACGAATGAGAAAAAGGTCTCTTAAACTGTGCGTAACTTAATTGTGTTGAGCTTTAATATTGTTTTCTTCAAATTTTGTGTTCTATATCTAAGTATAATATCAATGATAAAGTTGTTTACACTATTATGATATTATTTATAACTTTAAAACTGTTGCTAGGGGCTGCATTTTCAATTTGTTTTACAGCCATTTTTGTTCGTTGAAGCTAGTGGGATCTTAGAAACTATAAGTCTCGTCTAAGTACTGGCATTTTGGTGGAGAAAGGGCGACAGTGAGACAACCTGTCGAGTTGGTTTCACAGTGAACACTTTTGTCGGCTTTTTGAGTTACGTACACCAAAATGCCATGTTCTTGATCAAACAAGTAATCTAGCTTCGAGGGTCGTACTACAACGAAAAGGGTGATATGGTTTTTTCCCTCAAAAACCGACATCGAAAATACTCTTGACATCAACTCGTCCAGCAGGAGGAGCGCTGAGCCAGTTATTAGCAATCCATTTCTCCCCCTTGATGACATCACATCCCCCGTTAACGGAGATCTCCAAACTAACCTGCTTGTTCATCAATAAAGTGATTATACTACATAACAGGACTAATAGCAGAGCCTTTCTTATGAGAGATAACCAGATCGTCCTTGCGAGAGTTAATACTAAGGTTGCAGACATTGTCAGCTGGGTTGTGTTGTTTCGCCTTTCTCAAAACCTGTAAAAATTCAATGAGAATTTGAAGAAAGGTAAGAATATAAAACAGATGGAGAAAGTTATCAACCGCATAAAAATTAACCACCGGATGGGGATTTATCCGATGGATAATAATAATTATCACATCATGATAAAAATCACCATCATCATCATTATAATCATCATCAACATCCTAACAATAAATACATCCACTTACGCCCAAATCTAATGTTTTCTTGTCAGTCACAATGACAGCAGTCTCTCCTCCTTGCTCAACATTGTTAAGATAATATAGATTAGTTATAAATCTACAAATTCGACAGCCGTTTTTGTTGTTGTTCAAATGCAAGAGTTTGGTAGCAGCATGACAAAACTTTTTTTTTATCAATGGTTGCTATGGAGCCGTAATGAGCATTGTAGTGTCGTACCATCTTAATCGTGTCCATCTGTTTTCAGTTTAGTCCCTGACTGAGTCACTTACACTGAACGTGTACTAGTCCAACAGCATTTACCAACTTTTTTGTCGATATGAGAATTAAACAGTCTTGTATTGATCGCCAATATTCTCTCATAATATTGCTGATATGCCAACTACTTCTTATAAAACTTCACCCTCATATTTCACAAGACATGAGTGTATTGTTCATGTCCTGGTTGGTGCTGGCCTCGATATTAAGCCTGTTTACAGCAGAAATTAAATCGCAAATCACAAGTTGGATATACAATGTATTGTTCGATATCTGCTGACTGACTGAATGAACCATTCATATATGGATCAATTGATAGATTGCAACAGTGGCTGACTCGCTGACTGTTAATTCAATTACTTCATTTTTGAGATATGAATGCAAACCAACAATCGTATCATCTTTGTAGCCATTGCATCTCAGTTAATCAAACCTTTTAAAGAAACATGAGACACATGCACGGTTTTGGAATGAAAATTTCATTTCGGCGGTCTGTACGTTGTACGCGTACCAAATGAAAGAAACATATCCCCGACCAAACAGATGTCTGTACATTGGCTAAACAATTCTCCCCCCCCCCCCTCCCCCCACTTTCTCCTGGACAAATTGTCCACATTCCTCTTTAAACAATTTTCCTGTTTTTAATAAAACCAGTTTTCCTTTCTTCGATCACGTATTATTTCAATGTCGCTAATTTAGCTCTCGCACTATGTGCACATCTTCAGGACGGAATATTTACAAACTGGTTTCTCTCTGTTCGCATTTTGAGGAAATGCGCGCATACGCGCGTACTGATAATAGAATAACGAGAATGATGCGAAAAAACAAGTCTGCTTTTCCAGAGGTAGATACAAAGGGGGAGGGGTATGGTGCCCCACCTTTTGATTTATTTTATAGATAATTCTTTTAATTTTTGATTGATAATCAGTAATTTTTTGATTTGTGACCCCCCCTCCCCTTCCAAATTTCCGGATCATTTCTTGATTAGCGCCCCCCCTTTCAAAATTTCCGGATCAAACTCTGCTACCCCCAATCCTCCTACCCTCCCCTCATTTTAAGTGAAGCTTGTGATGGGGGAAGAAGTCAGCAATCTATAGAGAAGTGAATATTAGTGATGATGTTCAGGGCCGTAACAAGAACTTTTACAAGGGGGAAGTACATAAAAAACCTGGACCATTGATGATGATTTTAGTAGCCTTTTTCATTAGTATAGCTGTCATATTTTTCACAAATTACCACCGTATATATATCTTATTAGACAGTTTGATGTGGAATATGGCTGGATATTTTTACGAGTCACGCTGTATTTTGACGAGCCTTCAGGCGAGTCAAAATGCAAGTTGACGAGTAAAATATCCAGCCATATTCCACATCAAACTGTCTAATAAGTTATTTATTATCCAACTATTTCGCAAAAATTAAAAAAGACGAAAAAAATTGTAATTTTCCATTCTTTAAAAAAATTAGTTGGACATTGCGTGACGTACGTATTGCATTCTGAATGGCTCGTTTTTCATACAGGTGAAACCGGTTTTAGCAGCTCACACAAACACGCCGTTTTAGTCGATTGCCCATTCTCGCGACGGTTTTTGCACAAATTGTGGCTGTATTTTGAGGGGAAAAAAGAAGAAAAAGATCAACAAGACAAAGGAAAGAAAAACTATCGATTGGAAACTTTGATGAAGTCAAATACATACTGGAGTAACAAATGTTGTGTCTAGAACTTGCAGCGATTGTAGTGCCGTTTACATTTTTGGATCGTAGTTGTTTGCTTCAATTAGCTTTACACTTCTACTATAAAGGACATTTTACAGCTCTCCCACTGAAGGATTGACATTTTGTGTTATCAAGGTAACATTAATTTTTTTTCTTTTCCTTGTACGAGATAGTTCTATCAATAACTGACTTGTGAGCTTACAAAGCAGCTTTTGTTCTCTGTGTTTACATGTCCACTTTCACTCTGTTTACGATTTTAATTTCGACATTTCCGTTGCTATCTTATTGACAGAAAAATCGAAACCGTTTTGTGTATAAAACGTTCAATATAAATTTAATTTGCGGCTTGCAGAAATTTTACTGATCTCTTCAGATGCTGTAGATGAAAACCTGTCAAACTGGTATTGACAGCGAAAAATATCGCTGTATATTTTTACTCGATCCAGTCTTACTCATGCGTTATTTTTTACAAGTTGGATAATAATACTATTATTACTCTTATTGCGTTTTATATGTTTTTAGAATGATTTTATTCTTTGTGTTTTTGGTAATTATTCTAGTTTTGTGCCCTTGATTCCAAATTGAAGAATGAAATTCTTGTAATAAAACAAAATGGACATGAATGAGCGGATCTTTTTGGCTTTCTTTTGGGGTGCACCCTTGGCACCCCCCCCCTTGGTTACGGCCCTGATGTTAGTCATACCATGGTGGTGATTGTAAGGTGTTACCAGCGATTTCAGTAGTTGCACGATTATAAGACTCCGGAAACAAGGACTGAAAGTGGAGACATAGCGGGATTTCTTCTAGATTTAATAACAGCTCGATCTTTTTGTAATAAGTTTTCAACCCTGTCAAATTTTGATTTTAAATTAACCGAGCTTTCAGCTGAGTCGGCCATCATCGGGATTACAGTTACAAACAACATATCTAGCAAATCGCGCGCTAAGCAAAATGCGCGCTCATATCAGTTTACAATAGAGATTTATGCGCGCGAAAACAATACTTATTATCGGTCGTCGTAAGCAAACAAAATTGCACCAGAAAAATCCCACACCTTTATTTGCTTGCATGCAACGCAAGCTACACTTTTAGCAATTATAATTAATTCTGTGTTAATTCTGTCACTTTATTTTCGGTCATTATAGTATCAAGGCCAATCGAATCGGTTGGTGCAAAACTATATCCGTTGCACTTTCGTAATCAATGTTTCTATTGAAATCTATGCAATAATAAAAGAGCGGAGACGTCTAAATGTCATATTAAATTTTAAAAACGCTGAATGAGCTTCAGCTGAAATCAACCAATCAGGCTAGATCACGGTAAGACGCTGACAACTACCCCCATCTGGCCTCTTCTTGGTATAAATTGCTTCAATGGTTTTTCAGTTTTTCATTCTTGCTGGGAACTCTGAGTAGGTCAAGAGTCGAACTGTAATCTGCACAATAAAGAAAAAGCAACACGATGATTTTGAAGTTCTTGGCAGTATTGCTTGTTTGCAGTGCCTTTGCAAATGGTTTTCCCCAGAAAAGTGAGCTACAAAATGCCGAAAGTGATGGTGAGTTGCAGAATTTTTGTTATCATTATTATTATTTTTACTCGCTTTGCTGAACTGTTCATAAAAACAAAATGTGGGTCCAAAATACCGTTTGAAATACGTTACGTTTCCATTAGATAAATGAATAAATAAAGTGCGTCTTTTCCCTCCTTGTTCTTCAACATCTATTTTTAAGATTTATTTTTCTTCTTCATCGCCTTATAATATTTTCTTTCTTTTTCATCTTCCCCATCTTTTCATTTTTATTCATATAACTAGTTGTTAGTCGAGAGCCATCAATGTCAGGTTATTTATTTTCGATAACTATTTGCGCAAATAAACACAAGCTGGAATATTTGAACGTTTCACGTTTTACATTGCGTCAGCTTGCTCGCGCTCGACAGAAAAGTAAACACGTCCTTGCAGAGGGCAAAGCTTTCTTTTGAGAAATATCTGCCCAGCAGGTTATTCATCTGTACAAGAGCACTCAATTTTAACGTCAGCAAATTTTTCAGCGAGAGCAAAGTGATCTCTTCTCCAAGAAAGCAAAAGTAGCGCACACTCTCCCTCTTTGTTGTGTCCAACATTGTAGATTAACAGAGGCTAATAAATGTTTTTTTCTAATTCCCTCCAGTGGGTAACAACAACGTTCTAGATAAAAGCACTCGAAATATTATTGAGAATGTCAAGAGTGATACCAGAGATGCAGTGACCAACCTTTTCAAACACTGGCCAAATGGACGAGTCGCTTATGACTTTGGAACTATCAGTAAGTCAGTACAATATTTTTCAGTATATGATTTTGATAAAATAATAGAATACAGCAGGGATAGTATAGTGTCCTCGCAAACGTTGCGTAAGTCACATAACACAGTTCTACAATCATAAAACACCAATCTTAACTCGCCTTAGAATTTTGTCGCTGCGACTTGCCGCATCAAATCCAACCGGTTTTTTGTTGAACCAGTGCACACTGAAGCGATCAGTCACGACAACATGTCGCAAACGAGTGTATATATTATACATGTATTCTTGAAAAGGTTGTCCAGTTGAAATACTGATTTAACGAATAACAATGTCATTTGCATATATTCATTTTTCTTGTTTCTGAGACATAAAACAACGAATACAAAGCGGCACGTATTATAGAGTTACATAGTTTATTATAATAATGTGATGAAGGGATTTTGAATATCTTGACTTCGATCGGCATCATCAAATGACTTTGTTAACCACTAATGTTGTCTGGACAACCATTTCAAGAATAGCTGTATATATATTAAATTTCACAAACGCTGAAACAATAACAACATTAAATTAAAACCAATACATTTAGCCTTCAAGTACACCAAATCAAACAGTTTTAGAGTGCATAAACTAAAAGTGTGTTTCATAAATACCACTTAAATAGTGCTACTTTATTCTATTTCTATTGTTTTCTTTTGTTTAATTTGTGCTATTTACTACTAAATAGTGACAACTGTTGAACACTTTTAGTGTATTTTCTCTCTTACTAGATACACAAGCATTATCAGACGCTGGCTACACTATGCCGGATAAATTTGAAAACGCAATTTTCTTCCGATGCCGTGACAAAAATTGCTCGTTAAACAATAGAATTAGCATAAAATTGTTTCGGATTCATGGTTTTAGTGTGGACGGAAGGCCTGACAGGGTAAATGAACTGAGTTGCGTTTTCAAATTTATCCGGGTTAGTGTGGACGCAGCCTCAATATCACATAACAAGACGTTCTTACGATTGCAAGAGATCAAAATGTTAGCCACTTGCGCTCAATTACTAATAGTTCAAATCATCAAAGCATTAGACTCTAACACCAAAGTACAGTCTCTCTCTCTCTCTCTCTCTCTCTCTCTCTCTCTCTCTCTCTCTCTCTCTCTCTCTCTCTCTCTCTCTCTCTCTCTCTCTCTCTCTCTCTCTCTTCTCTCTCTCTCTCTCTCTCTCTCTCTTGTTGTCTCTCTCTCTCTCTCTCTCTCTCTCTCTCTTTCTCTCTCTCTCTCTCTCTCTCTCTCGAGGCTCTAAGATGATGACACAGCATCACAGTTTTTACCAGTCTTGTGTTTAAACATCACGAACACAACCATTCTATGTTCGATTCTATGTCATTGAATACGTACTCAACTACAAAACATTTTTCAAACATAGATAATTCATTCTTTAACTTTTGAAATTGCATTTCCAGCTTCATGTGTTGACAGAAACACAAAATGCCCTCTGTGGAAAAGTTATTGTCACTCTATTCGCTGGTATAGATTCATGATGAGGGAATGCAAAAGGACATGTGGAAAATGCTGATCATTATTTATTCCACAGGTAATGTAGCCTATTTCATAACATCTATAAATCTTCTTTAGTGAAAAAAAAAAAAAAATTGAAATATATTATTTTATAGCAACAAGAGAGTATGAGATAAGAGAGCTTATCCCCCGTATTGGGCTTTACACTCATCAGGGGATCTTTTCATTCTATTTTTAAACTGAAGTTATTTCGGGAACAGAACGTGATTAGCCGGATTGCAGGAAGCGGGTCGCATCGTCAAAACATCTCAAGACAAAAGTGCGGAGATTGGTAACAAGTTTTTAAAAATAGCACGTCAGGTAGAGCCCCTGATGGAGTCCGGGGAAAAGCTCTCTTGTCTCATATTCTCTTGATAGTAATAAATACTTGATTCCTTGTCCTAACAGGATTCTTTAGAGTTTGACTTCCGACGATGTGCAATGTTCGCAGCGAAAAACAATTGAAATAATTAGAATGTGTACATGATATGAAGTCGAGGTTATAGTTAATTCTCAGTGAATTTCACATCTTCGTGCTTCAACTTCTTTGTTAAATTTGTAGTCTATTGTTGTTTTAATTAAAAGAAATAAGAGCATCAAAGCACATAAGGAAAACATACTTTAATAACCTAAGAGGGGGCGTCGTCCCTACTAACCCTGATAAATTGGAAAACGCAACTTTATTTATCAAGTTCGCCTTTTTGTCCGCACTAATTCGCACTAATCCGAAACAACTAATTTTTGCAACTTTTAATAATTAATCAGAATTAAATTGTTTCGGTTTTAAGGATTTTAGAATTTCACTGAAATTTGCGTTTTCAAATTTATCCGTTAATAGTTCAACAATGGTATAAAGCTATAATTTGACATGAATTTCTGATCATGCATATTTCACTGTGGCCGAGGAATCGTTTTTGAATCAAACTTTGACAAAATGCACAATAGCCAACATCTAACCATAATCTAACCGTAAACATTTCACGCTAACCCTTTTTTACGTCTTTTTTCATAGATTCAAAGAGCTTCTTCTTGAAGTACTTCGTTCTACAACAAAGCTTGCATACCAATGACTTTTATGTGTCTAAACTGAAATCATAACCATTTGTAAAATATTTTATGCCTGTCATCGTCTCATGACGGTCACCAGTTTGGATGTGTAACTAATCTCTTTTTAAAATGTATTTGCTATTTTTGTATAATTTTCACAATAAAACATAATTTATACTAGACATTGTGTCTTTAGAATTAGGGACAAGAGAACACGGGGAGGATTTTGAAAGAGGTTGCACTACTCAAAAAAATGTTCCAAAAAAAATTAAAAAGGGGGGTGCACTAATAAAAAAACTGCTGATTATCAATCAAAATTTAAAAGTACAATATCTAAAGATAAATCAGGTCTTCCCAAGGTGAGGGGTTGGAGGAGGTAGCCCCATGGATCCGCCTATGGAGAGGATAAGGAGAAAGCCTGGTTCTGGACTTATAAACATCATCTCTCGTTTTTTTTATTACTATGCTGTTTTCCGTTTTCTAGCTAGCTACGAGCTCAAACACTCGAACGCTCAACACCATTTGTTGCAATTGCTACCCTCAATCAAAACCCGATTTCCACCCGAATAAAAACCAACCAATCGATAATGTTTGTATACGAGTAGGCAGGTTTAGGCGAAATTTGATGCAGTTAGTCAAAGTTTAATTTGGAGTTTTGATTGACGGGAGCAAAAAACACCGAATGGCGATAAGCGTTCAAGTGTTTATGAGAAACTGAAGAAAAACTGCAGTACGTAACTCTAGTCTTAATATATATATTAACATATATATCAATCGGATATAACGATTAACACAATAAACTTTTAGGCATCAGTTTTTTCTCTGTTTAAATCATTTCATTTAGTGAAACTTTACAGTTAATGAACAGCAAACGCAGCATTTCCATCTACTCCAAATTAAAAGCCACTTTAGGCCTTTCAGGAGATCCTGGCCACAGACCAAACCTCATTGAGAAAATTCATTTTTGCAAAGAAATCAAAACATATAAAAACAGGATTCCTGTAGATCAAATAAGATATACAGAAAAATATTAAAAATAGAAATTGTCTTGAAGATTACATTATCACAACACATCGCAAGGCTGAACAAAAAAAAAATAAATAAATAAATAAAAAACTCGTGGGAAAAAAGCATGCGGAGGTGACGTCATCCGGCTTCAAAAATTGCCGAACTCAGCAAATCCCCCTCGCACCGACGGCACAGACCGGTGCTCTTGATGGTAAGCATACAGACAAATACTTCTGGTACATATTTTTTGTTGTTCTTTGTCAAGGGAAAAATAAAATGAAGTTAAAAAAAAAAATAAAAATGGCATTTAAAAAAAAATCTAAAATGCTTAAAAATTTATGCAGCTAACTGTTTTGATTTGTCATGAAAAATAAACTCATACTACACTTACTTTTACCTTTAAAGTAGATGATCATTTTGATTGTACGTTTTCCCATGTTATTTATTGTATTCAAGGTTTTAGTTTGTTTGCTTAGAAATATCAATATCCCCTCAATATCCCATAATTAAGTATAAAAATCAAATGAATTGAGCATCAAAAGGGGTTTAACATATACGTAGTCATAAAATTGAACTAGTAGTCGCCAAGTAAACTGATCAAAACAGTTTTCTTTGTGCAAGTACACATTTTGCTGTTAGGAAAAAGAAATGAGAACAATCGCCTTAATTCATTAGGCTACAAAAGGTGTATTTATATACGTTAATAAATCATTTTAATATCAATAAACTTTACTAGTTTTCAATTACTCTGTATTGACACGCGTACAAAAGTACAGACGTTGTGCGTCAAGAGAACATTAAGTCACGCAAACATGGCATGATCACGCGATCGTCAGGAAACTTTGACATAAAGTAATCAAAATGCTTAAAAATAGCAATATCTTTTACGATCTCCCAAAATAAAAAAAAACTTTTATTTTGTAGGAATGCAAATTTTAAAACTAAATCGGTTCTCTCTCACTTATGGCAAAATTCAATCACGCCACTCAGTTGACCAAACCAGTTTATTTCCGGGAATAATTGTGTTGCGTGACTTCCAAGTAGCTCACATTAACACTCACTTACTTTACTGAGACAAAAACATCAGTCTTTTTGCTGCTTCAAAACTCTCTACAATGGAATCATTTATGGCTAATTTAAAGCAACAAGTCCAATGTTCGTTTTGCAAAGAAACACTGACTGATCCTAAGCTAGCATATTGCTTTCATGCTTTCTGCAAGTCGTGTATCAAGACGAATACACATGAAGTCGATGAAGGAGACACCAATGTGTTCAAATGCCCTCAGTGTGAATCACAAACTCTGCTGCAAGATTTAAACGACGTCGAAGACCTACAGACCAGTCCACTTCATTTAAAAATGTTGCAAGTTTTGGAGTTCATCGAAAGTGAAAAGAAGTGTTCAGTTTCTGCGAGTCATTCTCGACCATCGTGGCATTGTATAGACTGTAATCAATCGCTATGTGAAGATTGTCTTGAATATCATTCAAAGTTCACCAAAAATCACCAACTCGTTCTGTTTTCCAACATGGAAAAAGAACACATTGACATGATTATGTCAAGGACAGAAAGCACTTGTAAAACACACGATGATCAAGATGTACAGTTATACTGTAAAGACTGTGATGTGCTAATCTGTCAATGCTGTTGGAAAGACGATCATTATGTAAATCACAAAATCACTTCTCTTGAGCAAGTTCTTAGTGTAGAAAGAGAATACTTGTCTAAAAACCTTGAACAGATCAACAAAATAAGTACTGACGAAAAGGAAAAGCAGCTGCAAGAGCATATCGCCCTTGACTTGAAAGTCAGTGGAATGCACGCTAAAAACCAAATAAAGGAACTGACCAACACGTTAGTGCAAGCACTCAGGGACAACGAACAAAAACTTTTGAACGAGATTGACCAAACCGTAACGAAGGCGGAAAGAAATCTACGTATTATACATCACACTACACAAGCACAAGACTACATCAAGCGATTCATTGAAAACGGTACAGCAAGTGAAATGATTGAGATTAGACAAGAAGAATTGTTTCAAAATTTCACTTACATCCCGTTTCAAAAAAGCATCTCTAGATTAGAATGTACTCCAAACGAAACTCTTTGTGAACAAGCTAAAACAAGCATAGGATATCTACGACTTTTACACCACCCAGTTGATCAAGAGATGAGCTTGGTCAGAGTTCATGAATCTGATGTAGAGGCCACAAAGAAAGCAAAGCTTGTTGTAGAACTGAAAACATCACGATGTGTCCAAGCCATACTAGAAAAACCGGAAGACGTAATGATACAATTTAATCCAGAAGAAGATGTGCAAGTAGAAGAAATACAGATGACAGGTGATAGTGACATTACAGTGGACTTTACACCACGTGTTGCTGGTCAGTTGACTGTCGATGTTAAAGTACATGGCAATAGTATATCAAACAGTCCCCTAGTAATGGAAGTAAAGCCACAACAAATACAGGAAGTGACTGGATATTCCAAACTAGAAAAAGGTTTGAATACAGGACCAAAGGACTTTGCAGGCATTGCAGTGAATAAAGCAAACAGTAAGATTGCTGTATCAGATTGGAAATCAAATTGTGTCAGATTGTTCAGCATAGAAGGTGATTTGTTACTGACATATGGTAGTGAAGGCAGTAAAAAGGGACAGTTAAACAGTCCGAATGGTTTAGCATTTCTTAACGAAACAGATTTAGTCATTGCTGACAGGGGCAATGATAGAATATGTATAGTGAACACTACTACTGGACAACTGGTGAGAACCTTTGGTCGTCATGGCGATGGTAATGGTGAGTTTTACTACCCTAATGGTGTACATGTAGATGATGATGGTAATATCATTGTATGTGACCATGTTAACCTTCGTGTGCAAGTATTTACAAAGGATGGTGACTATCTGTATCAGTTTAGTGTACTATTGCCACGTAGGGTAGTTACACACAATGGACTGTTCTATGTCTCCTCAATGCAGTCAGTGGAGGTTTTTGAAATAAAAGACCATCAGCCACCCACTACAGTAACCACCATTGGAGGAAAGGACTACACTAATCGTATGCTAGAGCAGCCCTGGGGTCTATCTATTGACAATGATAACAATATATTGGTCGCTGATTATCGTGCTCAATTGATTCACAAGTTTACATTGGATGGTCGTTATGTAGGTCGATCAAGTAAACTAACCGTCTCTCCTTGGTTCATAGCAGTATTGAATGATGGTCTCATTATTTGTACTACTGACAGTGGAATCAGATTATTACGTACTCGTTAAGCAAGCAACAATGGTAGTAAGCTAACAACAAAGTCACAATATAAATGAAAATATAGCTTTTATTGAATAACAATCAATTAGTGACATTTTGGAGAAAGTAATGACATCATGTAAGATAAACAGGACATGATAACGGTAACGATAATTTACTTAATAATAGTAATTAACTTTACAACATTAACTTTATTAAATAATAATCATTAGGGAGAAACTAATTACATGTACAGAAACATGACAATACAACGCACAAACAGTAGCGGTAATGGTAAGAAAATAAACAGCAAAGTAAATAGACAGCTGAGAGTGTAAATGTAAGAAAGCGAGCTGTAGGTAACTGGCTAAGTAAGGAATTATGGGATATTATGTAGGTCGGTCAAGTCAAGCCAATCAAACGATCTCTGCTTATTGTAGTTTTATATATTCATTATATCGTACATTGACGGGACAATTTTTCTTCATAGATATCATTTTTTTAATATAAATCGAACTTTTATATGTATTTATTTATTATTAGAATTTAGCATATACATTCGTGTTTTTGTATATAGTTGTGAAGAGCTATAGAATCTAATTAAATAGTGTAACAGAAATTAGAAATATGATCATTATTACACTCAATATCGGATGATACTTATTTTATTTGTGCTACTCTGGTTGGAATCAGGTTATTCAACTATAGTTAGTAGATTAGTAAATATAGGCTATGGGGTAGTATATGCAAGCAAGGAAGGAGGCAAACAAAGCTCGCATTTTACATATCCAAGATTGAGAGCAAACAATCTGCTAAGTAGGTACGTAAGTAAGTGTGGGAGTATATATGTAATGAAGTATTATTGGATATTAAAAAAAAAATTAAAACGACAAACGCTGTATATGCGCATGCGCAAGGACTCCCACAAATGATCAGGTCTTCAATATATTGCTGTTTTATTTATTCCGCATGCTTAACAATAGGAATTACTGACAAACTCAATGGTTTGCAAGCATGCATTGTAATCAACGGTAGCACTGTATAATCTAATCGAAATTGATTAAGCAGTCATTGGTTGGGGTTAATGTTTATATTTTGGGATAAGCATATATTTAAAGTGCATAAATTTGTACATCTGAGGCCGGTACAATATGTAAGGTACAAAATGTGTGATTAATTACTAAACTGCATTACTTTTAGCACTCCATTTGGTACAAACATCTGCTATGGGATTTCTGTACAAAGAAATTCCCCTTACCCTTTTTTCCATTCCAAAAAGTTGAGCTAATTTCTCTGAAATCGGTTTTGATTTTCCTCGTTTAAGTTCCTCTTAATCGATATAAAACATGGCTGATTCACTGCTGCAAATAACGACCATGAATCCTTATCAGTATCACTACAAATAGCTAGAAAAATATCTTATCAATTATTTATAATTTTCTATGAAAGTGCAAAGAATAAATCATGTTATTAATTATTCTGTATTGGCTCATTATGCCGAAGGTTTAATGTTTTGAAATGTATTTCATGGGCTTTTGAAAACCTTCCTATTTTGTTGTTATTCAAATTAGTTTAGTTACAAAACACAAAATTTCTGTTTTTGCATGGTGCAATATGTTAACATATATACATAGTGCGTGGATCGTTCGACTTGTATTAGGTATGCGAACTTGTCTGGAAGCCCGCTTGATAAGTTAAAGCTCGATATTGCAACAAAAGCATTCTGTTATTTAAAAAAAGAGTGCGGATGGAGGGGAGGGGTACACTGGGGGTGTGCAACACGTCCTGAGAGGATTTCAAGTTCTTGTTTTCTCATCTTTTTTTACCCGAAATAACCTCAATATCTCATCATTACAGGATATAACACTCCCCCCGGAAGATGATCAAACCACTACTGAAAACTGAGCGTAACTTAATTGTGTTGAGCTTTAATATTGTTTTCTTCAAATTTTGTGTTCTATATCTAAGTATAATATCATTAATAAACATATCAAACTTATTCCCCATATTGTGGAATATTTGCTCAAACTATCAATATCAATTCTGTCGAAGCTTATTTGGACATTAGTTATAACACAAAAAGTTATTATAAGTAAGTTATAGATGTTACTTGTTGATACTGCATGTAAACATTGGAATTTTGCGATTTGACTGCGAAGAATCGCCATTGCCGGCTACAAAGTCCTCTGCTATTGCCTACACCGACGCAATAAAGATGGTTATAAATACGGCAAAGAACTCCATCTTCTCTTGCTATTTGCCCCATCGAATTTTGTCGAAAAATAGACAATTTATATGTCAAAATACAGGAAATTTTATGTAGAATTCGATTTTTGCGGTAAAAATGGACCTGAGCATGCGTATTAGGGCGTAAAGTGACGTTTCGTAACGCAACTGGGTCACAGAGGTCAATTTCTCTTGTAAAAGCACTAAAAGTCCTCTGTTTGCAAATCTAAATTGCCCCACGAAAAGTTTGCCGTAATGGCTTGAAAACTATACAATATGACAGCTATAATAGTGTAATATTTGATCAGAGTGGTAAAAATGTTGTTATTTTAAAGGGTTTTGAGTAAAACGGCAATATGCTGAAAATTTTATGGAATTTATACGGTGTTTATATGGAGTCTGAAGTGGAGCGTGACACTCGTGACTTCAAAGGGGCTTTTGCGACAATAAGTTTGATATGTTGTTTACACTATTATCATATTATTTATAACTTTAGCATTGTTGCTAGCTGCTGTATTTTCAATTTGTTTTACAACCATTTTTGTTCGTTGAAGCTAGTGGGATCTTAGAAACTATAAGTCTCGTCTAAGTACTGGCATTTTGGTGGAGAAAGTGCGACAGTGAGACAACCTGTCGAGTTGGTTTCACAGTGAACACTTTTGTCGGCTTTTTGAGTTACGTACACCAAAATGCCATGTTCTTGATCAAACAAGTAATTTAGCATCGAGGGTCGTACTACAATGAAAAGGGTGATATGGTTTTTTCCCTCAAAAACCGACATCGAAAATACTCTTGCCATCAACTCGTCCAGCAGGAGGAGCGCTGAGCCAGTTATTAGCAATCCATTTCTCCCCCTTGATGACATCACATCCCCCGTTAACGGAGATCTCCAAACTAACCTGCTTGTTCATCAATAAAGTGATTATACTACATGACAGGACTAATAGCAGAGCCTTTCTTATGAGAGATAACCAGATCGTCCTTGCGAGAGTTAATACTAAGGTTGCAGACATTGTCAGCTGGGTTGTGTTGTTTCGCCTTTCTCAAAACCTGTAAAAATTCAATGAGAAATTGAAGAAAAAGAGAATATAAAAACGATGGAGAAAGTTATCAACTGCATAAACATTATCCACCGGAAGGGTATTTATCAGATGGATAATAATAATTATTACATCATGATAAACATCACCATCATCATCATTATAATTATCATCATCATCCTAACAATAAATACATCCACTTACGCCCAAATCTAATGTTTTATTGTCAGTCACAATGACAGCAGTCTCTCCTCCTTGGTCTACATTGTTAAGATAATAAAGAATAGTTATAAATCTACAAATTCGACATCCATTCTTTTGTTTTTCAAACGCAGGCGTTTTGTGGCAGCATGGTAAAGTTTTTGTTTTTTCATCAATGGTTGCCATGGAGTCGTAATATTGAGCATGGTAGTGTCCATGGAGTCCATATCGTACCCTTAAATCACAAATGGGATGTAGCGGCCCATTTGCAGTTGTCAATCATGTTACATTGCACTGGTAACCACGTGACTGGTTTTCGCGCCAGTCGGCATCGTTGTAACAGAAGAATACAGAGATATATAAAGTATTGTCGTGTTTGTGGCTCGATTTCAATTGGTATATACATGTTTTTCTGAACTGTCTACTCAAGTCGACTACCCCTTTTAACAGTTACAACGTTTTGTACTCATTTGGTGAAAGAAGTCTCCGTTTTTTCATGCTTTTGGAGCAAAATTGTCAGTTGTGTTCGCCAAGCATTGCCGTCGTCGAAGCCTTGTAAATCGAGTCTACGATATTCACAAATTGTTCGTTTGCGAATATTATTTTTGGAGACGAGATTCCTTCGAAGACCATGGCCAATACTGCTCTTTTTGGAGAAGATGGAGAAGATTTGATTGATTTGAGTGATTGTGCTGAGTTTTCTACAGACGTGTTGACGAGCACGCCTTTGGCTGTAGAAATACCAAAGCAAAATGCCGATGAATTGGACATCGCTGGAATTGCAGAGGCTACTGATGAAAGATCGATTATTCCTGAGTTGTTGCAGGATAATTTGCCGCCGATTTTGGAACGTAAAGGTGAAGAAACTTTGCGAAATTTGGAACAAAATGTCGACGAGTTGATAGCCGAACTTGACACCACAGGAACCCCACATTTCAACGCACGAAGTAAACGTCAACAAAAGCTGACTGAAAGAGGTAAGGCGTACCGTTTAAATGAATTACGTCGTCGCAGAAATAAGCTAAAAAACGAAACACAAAGGCAAATAAGCACTATTCAAGTTTGCATAGAAGGCAAAGAAAACCTTGAGAAAGTTGATCAAGAATTAAAAACACTGAACGATAAGTTTAAACAATTTGTAAACATACACGAACAAATTTAAGAATTTTCCGATGATGATTTTGATTTAGAAATTTACGGCGAAATAAGCAAAGAAACTATGCGTATACAAAGAGTAGCCAGAGATTGGCGAATTAAGGTTAATGACTCTCGTAAATCTACCAAATCAAAGTCAACAAGAAATCCCATGAAATCGTATAAAACCAGAAACTCATCAAAAACGTCTAGTATGTCATCGAGAAACAAGATGCTCGAAGCAAAGGCAAGACATGTGGAACTGACAACAAGACTAGCCGTATTGGACAAAATTCGAGACGCCGAAAGAATCCAACTTGAGGCAGAGTGTCGCATAGCAGCCGCTGTTAGCCAGGTTTATGAAGAAGTTATGTATGACAGTGAACAAGACTTAGGATCAGGTGATCCCGATAGCGTATCTGGAAGCATAAGACCAGTAAGAATTGATTGTAGTGACCGAACGAAAGACCTTGTTGTTGAAAGAAGGAATGTTGATGGTGATGTTGTGAATGATGCTGATGTCAAACATATGACTGTTGGTGGTGATGTCGTGAATGATGCTGATGTCAAACATGAGACTGTTGGTGGTGATGTCGTGAATGATGCTGATGTCAAACATGAGAATGTTGGTGGTGATGTTGTGAATGATGCTGATGTCAAACATGAGACTGTTGGTGGTGATGTCGTGAATGATGCTGATGTCAAACATGAGAGTGTGGGCAGTGTCGCTGAAGCTCAAGTAGATGATGCTGGTGATGTCAATTGTATTTCTGACATTGTGAAGAGAGAATTGTCGTCGATGTTTATGAAAGGAGTTGAAAGTGTGACAATCGAAAAAGATTTTGAACCAGTTAATTCTCGACAATCTACACCGAACCCAAGACAGCAACCGCTTGAGAGTACACCATTGCAACCAAGCAGTCTACCATATCGAAACGAGACGTACCACAGTTTGCCACACACAGATCTTGTTTCATCCTTGAATCAACACACAGTCGCATTGTGGGAGAAATTTGATCTTCGTATGTCCCAACCACCACCAAGACCTACACAGTTTGATGGAAACCCAGGCCGGAATCTCAAGTTCCGATCAAATTTCAAAGATCAAGTCGAAAGCAAGTCCAGTCTTGCAGACAACGAAAAGATGAACTATCTCATGGCATACACGACTGGAAAGGCCCGTGAAGCAATCCAAAATTATGAGGGACTACCCAACGGTTGTGAACTAGCTTTAAACGTTTTGCATCAGAGATTCGGCCAGAACACCATGATTACGGAATCTTTGAAGTCCTCGATCATAACCGGCCCAAGACTGAAGGCAAATGACAGTGCTAGCCTCCTAGCATTCTCCGATAAACTAAGCAATTGTTATTGGTCAATGGTTGAACTAAAATCAACGGAGCTAGACTGCACCACTAATCTAAGACTTATCTACGATCGACTACCAGACCCCTTGCAAAGGAAGTGGAGAAATGAAGCAAAGCTGCATAGACTTAAGACAGGAGGACAAGAACCAACTCTAAAGGAACTTTGTGCCTTTATCTCGGCAGAAGCGCAGATCGAGAATGATCCAGTTTACGTAA
The DNA here is from genome assembly GCA_918843875.1 of Diadumene lineata. NCBI lineage: Eukaryota > Metazoa > Cnidaria > Anthozoa > Actiniaria > Diadumenidae > Diadumene > Diadumene lineata. Next base: position 3,402,584 of record OU974081.1, on the reverse strand, counting down.
ACAGCAATAAAGTGATGAATCAGCCTGCTAATCAACCTTCAGTCAACCGAAGCAGAAGAATGTCCAATCGACCCATTGGATCTGCAACTGTCCCTACTCTAGCAACACATTTTCAGACGTCGAACCAACCAACCAGCCAAAATAACCCAAGCAATAAAGCAAGACCGTCTCAAGATGTAACACTGTCTAAAGATTGCAAAATCTGCAAAAACGGTCAACATGATGCCTTAAATTGCCGTACATTTGCGTCCAAGAACGTTGGTTGGCGCAGACGATATGCAAGGTTCAACAAGCTCTGCTATAAATGTCTTTCCCCAAGTCATCAACAAAGGAGCTGTTCATCAACTGAAAACTGCGATGTAAGGAACTGTACCAGTCCGACCACCCATCATCGATTACTTCATATTGAGCCAAAATCAGATGACGCTCAGGATGTCAAGGTCAGCACCAGCGTGTCTAGTCTAGAAGCGACCAAATCGATCAACCAGCACTCAACCTTACTAAGTAGAAATCTTGTCATGTTGAAGGTTGTACCGTTGAGAATCATCAGCCCAGATGGAAAGACTGCTACCACGTATGCGTTACTAGACTCTGCTTCTGTGAGTACAATGATAACCCCACAGTTAGCACAAAGGTTGCAGTTAAAGGGACAAAGTGAAGACATAAGTATTAACACTGTTGTTCATAGTAATTATTCTTGCAAACTACAAAGTGTACAGTTTGATATAACGCCAGTTGCTCAAGAGCAACCACGTTTTAAGGTGCGTCAAGCACTAGTTGCTGAAAACTTGAACATACCTGAACAATATTGCCCGAATAATGTTGACTTGTCATGTTGGTCCCACCTTAAAGAATTGGACCTTGGCTGCACAGATGTAGACTTAAGCGAAGTATCAGTACTAGTTGGTCAAGATGTACCACAAGCACATGTAGTGGAGCAGTACTGCTGGGGTGATAACCCTTCTGAACAACCTTATGGGATGAAGACACCGTTTGCGTGGTGCATAGCAGGTCCTACAAACAGTAAAGATATCGGAAACAAACCAATTGCCTTGTCCATCCTGAAACCCAACATAGAGAGTGCTGAGAATCCTGATAGTACCCTTCATCAACAAGTTGAGAAGTTCTGGAATCTAGAGAGCTATGGTTTTAAGAACAGTGATGAAGTTTCTCTTAGCGTTGAAGATACACGAGCAATACGTTTACTAAAGGAGACAACGAAACAGAAGACACAAGGATATGAAGTTGGCCTCCTGTGGAAAAGACCTGATGTTACTCTTCCTAACAACAAAGAACAAGCAGAACAACGATTAGGTCATCTAAGAAGACGTTTCAATAAAGACGAAGAATTCGCAAAGAAATACACAGATGTGATGGATGACTATTTAAGCAAAGGCTATGCAAAGAGACTGTCAGATGACGAAGCCAAACAAACAAGTAATATCACATGGTATCTCCCACACCATGGAGTAGTCAATCCAAACAAGACTAAACTACGAGTCGTCTTTGATGCGGCAGCAGTTTACAATGAAATGTCCTTGAATAAAGAACTGTTGCAGGGACCTCAACTAAATAACACCTTACTGGGAGTACTACTTCGCTTTCGTCAAGAGAAAGTTGCCTTAACGTCAGATATCGAAAGCATGTTCCATCGAGTAAGCTGCAATGAGCAAGATACAGACGCACTCCGTTTCCTATGGTGGGGTGATGGATTAGACAAACCACCCAACGAACATAAAATGATGGTCCACCTGTTTGGAAAGACAGACTCCCCCTGCGTTTCAGCGTGGGCTTTGAAGAAGACTGCGGAAGACCATGGTCATGAATTTAGCGACAAAGTTTCCCGTGTAGTAGACAGGAACTTTTATGTTGACGACTGCTTGGTATCGGTGCCTGAGCCTTGTCAAGCGATTGAGTTAGCACACGAGCTGATGTTGTTACTTAAGAGAGGGAACTTCAGACTCACCAAGTTCACATCCAACAGCAAGGAAGTATTGTCAGCGATTCCTGCCGAAGAACGAATAATCAAGAATCTTGATCTAGATCATTTCCCTACTGAAAGAGCTCTGGGTGTCCAGTGGGACGTTCAGTCAGACACCATCGGAGTACAACAATCCTTACGAGAAGAAACTGCTGAGAACACAAGAAGAGAGTGTTTGTCTATTCTTAGCTCGACCTTTGACCCATTTGGTATGATAGCACCCATCATGCTACCAGCAAAGCGAATCGTACAAAGAACCTGGCAATTAAAGCTTAGCTGGGATGAAGTACTCCCTGATGACCTTCTACACGGCTGGAAGAAGTGGAAAGAAGACTTGGCAATTCTAAACAATGTCACTTGCCTCGATGTTACTTTTTAGAAGGAAGTGCGAATATTCGATCGCTTCAACTCCATCATTTCAGTGATGCATCTGAAATCGGTTATGGAACAGTGTCCTACCTTAGAAAGGAATCCACAGATGGAAGGGTTGAATGTGTCTTCGCCATGGCTAAGTCACGCACTGCTCCCTTACAGTATGTTTCAGTACCAAGGCTAGAGTTGCAAGCAGCAACTGTAGCTGTTAGAGTTCACTCTCTGCTTTGAAGGAGCTTGACTTGAACGTTACCAAGACGTTCTTTTGGACTGACTCCAAACTCGTTTTGCAATATATCTATAATGAGTGCCGAAGGTTCAAGACTTACGTTGCCAATCGTGTGGCTGAGATCAGAGACGCATCCTTACCAAGCATGTGGAGACATTGTCCCGGAGAGCTAAACCCTGCAGATGACGCCTCCAGAGGGCTGACAGCTGACAACATGTTATCGAAGGAAAGATGGCTCTGCGGTCCAAAGTTCTTATTGACACCAGAAGCTGAATGGCCCAACGAAGAAGCTGGTGATCTACCTGAGGAAGAGACAGAGATCAAGAAGGAGAGACCGATTTTCGTTACAGCAGCACCTGACAGTCTACAATCTTTACTTAATCGTTACTCATCATGGTCCACTCTCGTAAGAAAGATAGCTTGGTTACTAAAGTTTAAGAAGTTCCTGAAGTATGGTCGTGCAGGTAAACACTTTAGTAAAGATGACAAGCAACTAACTGTAGCTGATCTAGAAACCGCAACAAGAGCAGTTGTACAACTTGTACAAAGACAGACGTATGCAGAAGAAATCCAATGTCTAAAAGGGAATAAGATGATAAAGACCACCAGCAACCTGATTCGACTCCAACCAGTTCTAATTGATGATGTGATGAGAGTTGGTGGGCGCCTAGCTGATGCACCAGTCTTATATGGATCAAATTGCCCGATGATCCTTCCGCCCAACCATCATGTAACGCATTTGCTGATCTCACATTATCATCACAAGTTAGCTCACGCTGGTCAAGACCATATTCTAGCCAAGATCAGAGAACAGTTCTGGGTACCTAAGGGACGGTCTGCCGTTAGAAAGGTTGTACGATAATGCATAAAGTGCAAGAGATACAATGCCACAAGAATGGAACAAGTTATGGCAGCCCTACCAGCATTCCGCACTACTGCTTATGAGCCCTGTTTTACTCATACTGGGGTTGACTATTTTGGTCCCTTGAATATCAAAAGAGGAAGAGCAATTGTCAAAGGATGGGGAGCTATTTTCACCTGTTTGAACTCTAGAGCAGTGCACCTCGAACTCGCAAACAGCTTGGAAACCGACTGCTTCATCAACCTCCTGAGAAGGTTCACAAACAGAAGAGGAGCACCAAAGTTAATTTACAGCGATAATGGCACTAATTTTGTCGGTGCAGAAAGGGAGTTAAAGACAGCCTTAGACAACTGGAATCAAGCCCAGATTAGCCAAGAACTCCAACAAAGAGGAACCCAGTGGGTGTTTCAACCACCAAAGGCTTCGCACGCAAGTGGAGTGTGGGAACGGCTCATACGCAGTACTCGCAAGGCCCTGAAGGCCATACTGGGAGAAAGTCTAGTGGATGATGAAGTGGCCACGACTGTACTTACAGAAGTAGAGTCAATACTTAACTCAAGGCCACTGTGTGCGGCGTCTGATGACTCAAATGACTGCGAACCTTTAACACCGAACCACCTTTTGCTGCAAAGACCAGTCCAAGCCTTGCCACCGGGTACATTTGTAAAGGAAGACATTTACAGTAGAAAGAGATGGAGACAGTCACAAATCCTAGCTAATCACTTTTGGTCGCGTTGGTTGAAAGAGTACATCCCAGCATTACAAGAACGGCAGAAATGGCAAAGACCTAGACGGAATGCTGAAATCGGAGATCTAGTTCTTTTAGTTGATGAGAATTCACCTAGAGGAAAATGGCCTCTAGGCCGCATCGTCAGTGTCACCAAGGGAAGGGACGGACGAGTAAGAGTAGTAGAAGTCAAGTCAAGATCCTCCACCTACACAAGACCAATACAGAAACTATGTTTGTTGGAAGAGGCACAAAAAATGAAGGACTAGCTTGCGCTAATTACCTATGCATAAAAATAGTAAACATTGTTTAAATTGAACAATAACTGTTGAAATTAATAGATGTACATGTATTGTAAATAGGCGTTTAGGTGATGCTCCACCCTCAGTTTCGCATGGGGTGGGGTGTAGCGGCCCATTTGCAGTTGTCAATCATGTTACATTGCACTTGTAACCACGTGACTGGTTTTCGCGCCAGTCGGCATCGTTGTAACAGAAGAATACAGAGATAAATAAAGTATTGTCGTGTTTGTGGCTCGATTTTAATTGGTATATACATGTTTTTCTGAACTGTCTACTCAAGTCGACTACCCCTTTTAACATGGGATATATATTGTTCGATATCAGTACATGGGGAATTACACTATGACGTCAAGGTTTTGTTGGCGGGCGTTTGTTTATTTTTTCCGTGTACGTACGTGGAGAAATTCTCCCGATTGAATTATTTTACGCGGTAATTTGGTAAGCTTGATGACTCTAAATGAAAATAGATATTTGTTGTTATGCATGTATTTCGTTTATTTCATATCAGATATTTCTTAAGATAATAGGAGCATTAATCAACTATCAAAGGTTCTATTAAAGGACCGGCTTTTCAAGCACCGCGCGTGTGATCATAATTGGAAATGTGTTCCGCAGGTCTTCAACCAGAAAAGGCACTCCTCTAAAGCAGCTTTAACAATCCTCAATCAAACTGATCAGTACATAAAACAATCGACTGTCGTACTGTCAACCAATACCTTTCATGTAGTTTTCTGAGTACAGGGTGTGAAGTGGATGCTTCTTAAGATAGTACCGGATCTTCAGAAATCGTCAATGAATTTTCATTTTAATTCTGTCATTTGACGATTATTGTTGGGGCATTCAAATACTGGAAAAAAATATGTGGTCACTGTATTGGTTTTTGAGGTATAAGATGTCAAAAAGTGCAATTTTTCAGTTTTTCGCGCGTTTTTACAAAAAATCTACCTCAATCAATAAATTCGAATCACTCCCGTGCTTTTATAGAAGAAAAGCAAAAAATTGTTTCGAACTATAGGTATTGAGTTTAGAAAACATGTCAAGATAAAAAATCCATCCAATATTTCATAAGTAGTGTAAAAAATAAATTGTAGAAATCAACATTCCCTGAATTCGGCCAAATTATATGTTCGTGCGGGTGTAAAAATGTTGAAATTTGAGAAAATTGGTTGAACTCCTTTTTTTTCTCTCTTTATTTAAAATATTAAATATGTAGAATCGAATGGAAAAGAAAAAATGGGGGTCCCGCGTTATTTTTGGAACTCAAAATGCGCGAATTTTTTTGTAATTTTGATGTTTTGGCCAGGAAAGCATGAGCACTAACTTCTATTTAGGTCCATATAAAGCGTTTCAAAGTTAATTGAGTGAAAGTCCGCAAAAGGAAACATTTTGCCTTTAACATACTGTTTCAATTTAGCTGCGCAGGAAATTTTATTCCGATCCACATACGCGAGCTGGGTGCGCAGTAGCAAGGGTCCGGTACTACCTTAAGTCAACAACATACTGATATGTTTCTTTTATAACACCTTCAAATAGAATGGAGTCATTGACAGACTGACTGACTGATGAACGAATTGGATGGTTTGGACTTCAAGTATGTCTGGATTGATTGATTGATTGATTGATTGATTGATTGATTGATTGACAGCAACTTCGTATTTACTACCAACAGAATAACGAAAAGGATGATACAAGAGATTGTTGTTACTTACCCCAACAACCATTCTAAAAACCTACAGTCACCTCGCAATCATAGAAATATGCTAGTAACTTTCTTGAAGGAATACAAACATATTTCAATAACTAGCAATGATACGATATTCTTACATTTTAGCACGGGCTTTAGGATTCTCCTTGCTTCCTTGACTCCTTGACTCTTATTGAGTTCTAAAAAAAACTACATAAATCACTTTATATTCACATTTAATTTGTATGTATTCATTCTTCCAAATACGACAATATCTAGCTGGTTTAGAATCCTATTTCATAACTCTTTATGACTGAACGTTATCGAACGAAGAAATCTGCTGAGCCTGCAATAAAATGACCGCATCGACACAGGAAGCTCTCTCGAAAGAAAATTGTTAGTCTAATACTAAATAACCAAAGGGTATCTTTTTCTTATCCATCATTTCAGTATAAACGAGACCAAGGATTCAGTTTGGTTTTGATTTTAAAAACTCGTGAAGCAAAGTATAATAACAAAAAACACAACGAACTTTCAATCCAAAAGGAATAAAGAATAAAAATCTATCACTGATCTAATTATAGTGCTAATAATCCATTTAAAAGCAATAAAAAAAATGACCATATCAACCACTGCCCAATCGTATCTCTCATAACAAACACAAAAATCAATTAACTCTAGAAAGTTTTAATAACCTACGAAATGGTACTCTGAGTGTATAGCCACTTTTCTCCACCGCCGAAAAAGGGAACTGAGAAAAATTATCTTCGCTTTTACTATACGGCGGCGGAGAAAAGTGTCTCTGCACGCAGAGCGAGTAACGAAATTGATTCTCTTTATAATATAATTAAAACCAACTCATCTCCATTTACGATGTTATTTTATTTATTTATTTTTTACGATGTTAATCAGAACAGCATTAGAGCATTTTATAAACAGCATTTCTTTTAAATGACCAATCACGTAAGCTGCTTATTTCGTCTCAATGGTGACATGCACTAAGTTATGCCCACATCTTTTGTTAATAAGTAAAACATTGTCTTTGTCAGTCTAATGTTCTCTTAGCAGGATGTGTTGTGGTATATTCCAGCAAGAGGGAGAGCGATGTGAAGCTATTGTAAAAGCCCCATACCAAAATAACTTATCTCCCCTTGATGTCTTTAAAAATATGAAAAACTACCATCCCTCCACCCCCCCCCCCCTAAAAAACACACTTAAATGTTCTCAAATGAGTGTCATATCAGAAAACTTTACTAGGTGTCAATTACTTTGTATTGTCACGCGTACAAAATGACAGACGTTACACGTCACGAGAACGGGATATGATCACGCGATCATCCGAAAACTAGACATGTATTATTACTCGTGCCCAGGCCTCTGGCACGAGTATTAGTCTGCTGCGAGTTTCTTTTTTTTTTCTTTTTTTTCCTTTTTTTTCGCTGTTAGAAGTTTAGACAAGTTCAGACAAGTTCCATCAGGTCTGATTAATATAACTAACCCGCCTTACCCGACTTGCCATCGCGCCAAACATGCCGTTCGTGAGATCCATTAAGCTATATATAAGTAGTACGAGTTCAAGTCTCCGAACGGCCAATCTCTTTTTTGGTTCTTTTTTTTTATATTCTTTTTTCTTATTCTTAAGTAATCTTTCTTTTGCAATTTTATATTCAGTTATTTTTTAATAAACAATTTTTTTAATAATTAAAACGAATGCTTCCATCTCGCATCAAAACAGCTAAACAAATAATTAAAACGAATGCTTGCATGTCGCATCAAAACAGCTAAATAAAACTTAATTGAAGGAAAAACAATTCGTGGAATTGTTGAGAAGGATCATTAGAAGTGAACAAGATCAAAAAGTAGCAAAAAATCCATTGCGAAAGTGAGAATTTTCAAGCTTGTAGACGTGACATATCGAAGCTCGCTCACTCGACGATTGTTTAGCGATGTGTATTAACAAAAGCGAAAAAAGACAAATATTTCAAAAGGATCTTTTGGTATCTTACACAAAGCAGAATATTTGGTCACTTTTCAAGTCTAAAAGGCTTTTTTTGGCTGCACTTTGCGAAATTGAGAGAAACATAACAAGACTAACAAAGGGCAAACTACGAATAATACTTATAATGTCCATTCGCTATGGTCCACGCTTCAACTGATTGGAAAATCTGCCCAATTTTGAAAGAAAAAGGGAAAATTTGCAGTATTTTTTCGTGAAAAATTGAAGTTAAGTGTAATTTATTGAAATCTTGTTTATTGAGCTTTTATGCTGATGTAGTTTTTGTGTAATTCTTGTTGATTTTGGAGTATTTTTTGCAGTTAAAGAAGAGGTGTTATGGATGATAATTTCCTGTCAGGTATTGTAGTAATATGTGTAATAAAGGGAAAAATAGAAATCGTGAATGAAAAAAATTAATTTATAAAAAAATAAAAAGGAAAAAAGTAAGAAAAATATGGTTTAAACATGAAGTGATAAGAAGAAAAATTTTTTTCAAGTCTCCCAGCATGGGATTCGAACCCGCGTACTTCCAATGAACCGCCTTTTTGAAAAGAAGAACTAGATTGCTTGCGCTGCTTGTGTTATTATAAGAGCTTTAAGGCAAGTTCGAGATGTCGCAAAGAAACCGTATTGCATATTTTGTGTCGTTTTGTTTCTTGTTTTTTTTGTTTTGTTTTCGGTTTTTTAAGAACCTACGTTCTTGGGCACGAGTAAACCCTGAATTCAGGGTCTAGTTCAAAATACTTAAAAACAGCAATGTCTTTTACAACCTCCTTAATTAAAAATAAGTCGTTTATTATGCAGAAATATGATTTTTTACAAACTAAGTCGGTTGTCTAACCACATCAATTCTCTCAATTCCTTTTGTTTACGATATATCTGTGATTTCAGGGAAGTCTACCGTTGCGTGACTTCCAAGAAGCTGAAATTAATTAAACATACTTGCTTTACACCTTCAAAAGAATCAGTCTTTTCGCTGCTACAAAACACTCGAAAATGGAATCATTTGTGACTAAATTATAAAGCATCGAAAAACTAGTGAGCTGTTGATATTTTAGCAGCTCGTATAACATGTTTTATTAGTCATGAAATCCTGTTTACGATTATCTATTTCCGGGAAGCAATCGAACTGTTATGCGTGATTGATTCTTCCAAGAAGTTTCCACCCAGTCGCTTTGAAACTATCGCTGTTTGTGCATCTAGCTAAACATCACTCTAAAATGGAATCATTTGTGGCTAATTTAAAGCAACAAGTCCAGTGTTCTTTATGCAAAGAAACACTGACTGATCCTAAGCTAGCATATTGCTTTCATGCTTTCTGCAAGTTGTGTATCAAGACGAATACACAAGTCGATGAAGAAGAGACCAATGTATTCAAATGCCCTCAGTGTGAATCACAAACTCTGCTGTAAGATTTAAACGACGTCGAAGACCTCCAGACCAGTCCACTTCATTTAAAAATGTTGCAAGTTTTGAAGTTCATCGAAAGTGAAAAGAAGTGTTCTGTTTCTGCGAGTCATTCTCGACCATCGTGGCATTGTATCGACTGCAGTCAATCTCTTTGTGAAAAATGTCTTGAATATCATTCAAAGTTCACCAAAAATCACCAACTCGTTTTGTTTTCCATCATGACAAAAGAACACATTGACATGATTATGTCAAAGAAAGAAAGCGCTTGTAAAACACACGGTGGTCAAGATGTACAGTTATACTGTAAAGACTGTGATGTGCTAATCTGTCAAAGCTGTTGGAAAGACGATCATTATGTAAATCACAAAATCACTTCTCTTGAGCAAGTTCTTAGTGTAGAAAAAGAATACTTGTCTAAAAACCTTGAACAGATCGACAAAATAAGTACTGACGAAAAGGAAAAGCAGCAGCAAGAAGAAATCGCCCTTGACTTGAAAGTCAGTGGAATGCACGCTAAAGATCAAATAAAGGAACTGACCAACACGTTAGTGCAAGCACTCAGGGACAACGAACAACAACTTTTGAACGAGATTGACAAAACCGTAACGAAGGCGGAAAGAAATCTACGTATTATACATCACACTACACAAGCACAAGACTACATCAAGCGATTCATTGAAAACGGTACAGCAAGTGAAATGAATAAGATTCGACAAGAAAAATTGTTTGAAAATTTCACTTACATTCCCTTTGAAAATACCATTAATAGACTAAAGTTTACTGCAAACGAAAAACTTTGTGAACAAGTTAAAGCGAGCATAGGATATCTACGTCTTCTTCATCGACCTGATAAACAAATGAGCCTTATCAGATTTGATACATCTGAAGTAGAGGCCACAAAGAAAGCAAAGCTAGTTGTAGAATTAAAAACATCACAAGGTGAACAAGCCATATTAGATAAACTGGAAGACGTAAACATTCAATTTATTCCAGAAGAAGATGTGGAAGTAGAAGAAATACAGATGACAGGTGATGGTGACATTGCATTGGACTTTGTACCACGTGTTTCTGGCCGGTTGACTGTCAATGTTAAAGTACATGGCAATAGTATATCAAACAGTCCGCTAGTAATGGATGTAAAGCCACAACAAATACAGGAAGTGACTGGACATTCCAAACAAGAAAAAGGTTTGAATACAGGATCAAAGGACTTTAGAGACATTGCAGTGAATAAAGCAAACAGTAAGATTGCTGTAGCAGATTTGAAATCACATTGTGTCCGATTGTTCAGCATGGAAGGTGATTTGTTACTGCAATATGGTAGTCAAGGCAGTAAAAATGGACAGTTAATCTGTCCGTATGGTTTAGCATTTCTTAACGAAACAGATTTAGTCATTGCTGATAGTGGCAATCATAGAATATGTATAGTGAACACTACTACTGGACAACTAGTGAGAACCTTTGGTCGTCATGGCAATGGTAATGGTGAGTTTAAATACCCTAGTGATGTACATGTAGATGATGATGGTAATATCATTGTATGTGACCATGGTAACCATCGTGTTCAAGTATTTACAAAGGATGGTGACCATCTGTATCAGTTTAGTGTAAGTCATCCAGGTAGTGTAGTTAAACACAATGGACTGTTCTATGTATCCTTACCTGGATCAGTGGAGGTTTTTGAAATAAAAGACAACCAGTCACCCACTACAGTAACCACCATTGGTGGTAAGGACTACACTAATGGTAATCTGGAGGATCCCTGGGCTCTAGATATTGACAATGATAACAATATATTGGTCGCTGATTGTTGTGCTGATTTGATTTACAAGTTCACATTGGATGGTAGTTGTGTAGGTCGATCAAGTATACTAACCGGCTCTCCTCAGTTCATAGCAGTATTGAATGATGATCACATTATTTGTACTACTGTTAGGGGAGTCATATTATTACGTAATCGTTAGCAAGTAACTATGGTAGTAAGCTAACAAAAAAGTCACAATATATATTACAATGTAACTTTTATTGAATAACAATCAATTAGTTACATTTTGGAGAAACTAATTAGATAAAATAAGATAAACAGGACATGATAACTGTAACGATAATTTACTTAATAATATTAATTAGCTTTACAACATTAACTTTATTGAATAATAATCATTAGGAAGAAACTAATTACATGTACAGAAACATGACAATACAACACACAAACATTAGCGGTAATAGTAAGAAAATAAACAGCAAAGTAAATAGACAGCTGAGAGTGTAAATGTAAGAAAGCGAGCTGTAGGTAACTGGCTAAGTAAGGAATTATGGGATATTATGTAGGCCAATTGTTTTCTTCATAGATTTTATTCTTTTTTATATAAATCGACCTTTTTATATGTATTCATTTATTATTAAATTTTAACATATATATATACATTCGTGTTTTTGTAGTTGTGAAGAGCTATAAAATCTAATTATATAGTGTAATAGAAATTAAAAATATGATCATTATTACCATCAATATTGGACGATACTTACTTTATTTGTATTACTCTGCCTGGAATCATATTGGACGCCTGACAAATAGGCCATTTGAACTGGGCGTAACTTAATTGTGTCGAGATTTAATATCGTTTTGTTCAAATATTGTGTTCTCATATCTGGGTATAATATCATCAGTCGCTACTTCACTTTTGAGAGATGAATGAAAACCAACAATCGTATCATCTTTGTAGCCATTGCATCCCAGTTTATCAAACCTTAAAGAAACACTCTCCATGAGACACATGCACGGTTTTGGAATGAAAATTTTAATTCGCTGGTCTGTGCGTTGCATTCGTACCGAATGAAAAAACATATCCCCGACCAAACAGATGTCTGTACATTGGCTAATCCTCCCCCCTTCTCCTGGCCAAATTGATCACATTCTGCTTTAAACAATTTTCCTGTTTTTAGTAAAACATTGAAAAGTAAGAGATTATTAAATCAGTTTTCCTTTCTTTGACGTATTATTTCAATGTCGCTTATTTAGCTCTCGCACTATGTGCACCGTCTTCAGGACGGAATATTTACAAACTGGTTTCTTTCTGTTCACATTTTGAGGAAAGGCGCACATACGTTCTGCTAAAAGAATAACGAGAATGATGCGAAAAACAAGTCTGCTTTTGGATACAAAGGGGGAGGGGTATGGTGGCAGGTTCCCCACCTTCTGATTATTTTTATAGATGATTCTTTTAATTTTTGATAGATAATCAGTAATGTTTTGATTTGTGCCCCTCCCTTTCAAATTTCCGGATCATTTCTTGATTATCGCCCCCCCTTTCAAAATTTCCGGATCAAACCCTGCTACCCCCAATCCTCCTCCCCTCCCCCCAATTTAAGAGAAGCTTGTGATGGGCGAAGAAGTCAGCAATCTATAGAGAAGTGAATATTAGTGATGATGTTCAGGGCCGTAACAAGAACTTTTACAAGGGGGGTGCACATATAAAACCTGGACCATTGATGATGATTTGAGTAGCCTTTTTTTATTAGTATAGCTGTCATATTTTTCACAAATCACAGCCGTATTACAATTTATTACTCTTATTGCGCTTTATATGTTTTTAGAATGATTTCATTCTAGTGTATTTTTGGTAATTATTCTACTTTTGTGCTCTTGATTCCAAATTGAATAATGAAATTCTTGTAATAAAACAAAATGGAGATGGATGAGCGGATCTTTTTGGCTTTCTTTTGGGGTGCACGTGCACCCCCCCTTGGTTACGGCCCTGATGTTAGTCATACCATGGTAGTGATTGTAAGGTGTTTTCAGCGATTTCAGTAGTTGTACGATTATAAGACGCCGTAAACAAGGACTGAAAGTGGAGACTTAGCGGGATTTCTTCTAGATTTAATTTCTTCTCGATCTTTTTGTAATATGTTTTGATACTTCAACCCTGTCAATTTTTGTTTTTAAACTAACCGAGCTTTTGCCTGACTCGGCCATCATCGGGGTTACAGTTACAAACAACGTATCTAACAAATCGCGCGCTAAGCAAAATGCGCGCTCATATCAGTTTAAAATAGAGATTTATGCGCGCGAAAACAATACTTATCATCGATCGTCGTAAGCAAACAAAATTGTACCAGAAAAATCTCACAACTTTGCTTGCATGCAACGCAAGCTACGCTTTTAGCAATTAATTAATTTTGTGTTAATTCTGTCACTTTGTTTTCGGTCATTATATAGTATCAAGGCCAATCGAATCGGTTGGTGCAAAACTATATCCGTTGCACTTTCGTATTAGTATCAATGTTTCTATTGAAATTTCTGTAATATTTAAAAGAGCGGAGGCGTCTGAATGTCATATTGAATTTTGAAAACGCTGAATGAGCTTCAGCTGAAATGAACCAATCAGGCTAGATCACGGTAAGACGCTGACAACTACCCCCATCTGGCCTCTTCTGGGTATAAATTGCTTCAATGGTTTTTTTCAGTTTTTCATTCTTGCTGGGAACTCTGAGTAGTTCAAGAGTCGAACTGTAATCTGCAGAATATAAAGAAAAAGCAACACGATGATTTGGAAGTTCTTGGCAGTATTGCTTGTTTGCAGTGCCTTTGCAAATGGTTTTCCCCAGAAAAGTGAGCTACAAAATGCTGAAAGTGATGGTGAGTTGCAGATTTTCTTTTTCATCGCCTTATAATATTTTCTTTCTTTTTCATCTTCCCCATCTTTTCATTTTTATTCATATAACTAGTTGAGCCATCAAAAACAGGTTATTTATTTTCGATAACTATTTGAGCAAATAAACACAAGCTGGAATATTCGAACGTTTCACGTTTCACGTTTTACATTGCGTCAGCTTGCGCGCACTCGACAGAAAAGTGAACACGTCCTTGCAGAGTGAAAAGCTTTCTTTTGAGAAATCTCTGCCCAGCAGGTTAGTCATCTGTACAAGAGCACTCAATTTTAACGTCAGCATATTTTTCAGCGAGAGCAAAGTGATCTCTTCTCCAAGAAAGCAAAAGTAGCGCACACTCTCCCTCTTTGTTGTAAGTTTTTTTTCAGTTACTGATAAAAAGATTAGTACAATAAAACATCGAAGGGAAAATTCAACTTAAAACTCTAGTTTACTGGCTAATCATTTAATTCGATGAGAAAAATTTAACTCATAAACTAATTGCCCGTAAACCCTTAAGCCGCAATTTTATTAAACAAAAATTAATGCATTTTCACTAATTTAGGAACACTTGCCGATGTCAGCGTACTGAGACGCGTTGCGCTAAAGTTATTATATGGCAGATAATGGCAGATAATAAATTAAAACGAAACAGCTCAGGCTTCAGCAGGATCAATTCTCAGCTAAAAATTTTAAGCAACTGAAACCTCACTGGAATAGCATTGTTTGAAAATGTCCTCGATTTCTTTTATTCGACCCTGAAAAATCAACTGATACTAATGTGCAAACAAATATAGTTTTGTTCATTAAGGCGCGTTTTCGGCAGGATAGCAAAAAACCTGACAATGTCAACAATTTCGTTTCAAAAACTTTGCACTCACCGCACTGAAGTTAGCAGTCAACTCAGCAGCTAATTCAACGTGATTCAGCCTTCTGAGTCGATTCTGCATTAATTAGACCGTTTCTGCAAAAATACCTTTTTCACTTGTGTGTCTGTCCAAAAGTCGGCATTGAAATACGTTACTTTGTTGCTTTGAATGTGGTCATTCGGCTTTCATTATCCGAAGGAATCAATGAGTTTCTCAGTATCCTTTTTTTGTCGTCTTACAAATCGTCGTCTTACTCCTTCTCGTCCTTTCTTTCTTGCTCTTGTTCTTCTTGTTCAATTCTGCGGGGAACAGGGGAGGAATTTTAATAATCATTTTTTATATTTGTATTTGTATTTGTTAGGAGAAGGAAAGTCAATTGGGACGAAAGTTCTGTTTTCTTCGCCAGTCACAATTTGTTATTACATTGTTATTATGTTTTTTTTAATTATCATTATTATTATATTTTATTGTCAAATGACAGTAAAGTTCCTTGACCTTTGTAGCAAGACATGACGTAAAATTTTCACTATTTTAAATCCTTTTATCCGTAATTTCAGATAATTTTGGAGAGTACAAACCTGAAGAAAACTGTAAATACAATATTAGATTTTCATTTATAGACACAACGTTTATATATCCTTGTCAAGAAAGACGGGGAATGAACTAGTTACAACTCACCCCTCCCCTATCACCAAGGAAAATAAATTGCTATCAAGAGTGTATGAGATAAGAGAGCTTATCCCCCGTATTGGGCTTTACATTCATCTGGGGATCTTTCATTACATTTTTAAACTGAAGTTATTTCGGGGACGAGGCGTGATTGGCCAGCTTGCAGGAGGCGCGGTCGCATCGTCAAGACATCGCAAGACAAAAAAGCGGAGATTGTTAACAAGTTTCTCAAAATAGCATGACGAATAAAGCCCCTGATGAGGTCCGGGGATAAGCTCTCTAATCTCATACTCTCTTGTTATTATCCATGCTATCTCTTTCCTAAATACAGCATACTTCTCTGTAGACATATGTTACGCTCACGAGCCTCCTGTTTTGGAGAGAGAAGAGAGAAATTGGGAGAGAAGCGTGAGTTCTCAGTTCTCAACAGGAAGTTTTCGCTTTCTTTATCCTGAACCAAAGATCGCCAAATAACTGAAATAACAGCAATCAAATAGCTTTATGCACACATTTGGCACCAGTCACCCTCACTTCGTGTCACACAATTCTAGGATTCTCAAGTAAATACGGCGTTGTGTGACACATAATTGATGAAGCTTCTTGAAGTTCATCGTTGAACATGTGGAAAATGCTAGCTCAGTGTTTTTTTCGAATTCCCTCCAGTGGGTAACAACAACGTTCTAGAAGGTGATATAATGCTGGATAAAAGCACTCTAAATATTATTGAGAATCTCAAGAGTGATACCAGAGATGCAGTGACCAACCTTTTCAAACACTGGCCAAATGGACGAGTCGCTTATGACTTTGGAACTATCAGTAAGTCAGTACAAATGTTTTCTGTATATGATTTTGACAAAATAATAGAATACAGCAGGGATAGTATAGTGTCCTCGCAAACGGTTTTTTGTTGAAGCAGTGCACACTGAAGCCATCAGTCACGGCGACAAGTCTCAAACGAGTGTATATATTATACATGTATTCTTGAAAAGGTTGTTCAGTTGAAATACTGATTTAACGAATAACAATGTCATTTGCATATATTCATTTTTCTTGTTTCTGAGACATAAGTTTATTATAAAGATGTGATGAAGGGATTTTGAACATTTTGACTTCGATCGGCATCATTTCTTAAATTAAAGAAAAAACACAAGTTATGCAAATGACTTTGTTAACCACTAATGTTGTCTGGACAACCATTTCAAGAATAGCTGTATATATAATTTAACAAACGGTGAAACAATAACAACATTAAATTAAAACCAATACATTTAGACTTCAAGTACACCAAATCAAACACTTTTAGAGTGCATACACTAAAAGTGTGTTTCATAAATACCACTTAAATAGTGCTACTTTATTCTATTTCTATTGGTTTCTTTTGTTTAATTAGCGCTATTTACTACTAAATAGTGACAGCTGTTGAACACTTTTAGTGTATTTTCTCTCTTACTAGATACACAATCATTATCAGACCCTTGCTATACTATGCCGGATAAATTTGAAAACGTAACTTTTCTTCCGATACTGTGACAAAAATTGCTCGTTAAACAATAGAATTAGCTTAGAAATGTTTCGGATTCATGGGTTTTAGTGTTGACGGAAGTTCCTGACAGGATAAAGGAACTGAGTTGCGTTTTCAAATTTATCCGGGTTAGTGTGGACGCAGCCTCAATATCACATAACAAGACGTTCTTACGATTGCAAGAGATCAAAATCTTAGCCACTTGCGCTCAATTACTCAGGTTTCAAATCATCAAAGCATTAGACTCTAACACCAAAGTACAGTCTCTCTCTCTCTCTCTCATTTTTCAAACCTAGATAATTCATTCTTTAACTATTGAAATTGCATTTCCAGCTTCGTGTGTTGACAGAAACACAAAATGCCCTCGGTGGAAAAGTTATTGTCACTCTATTCGCTGGTATAGATTCATGATAAGGGAATGCAAAAGGACATGCGGAAAATGCTGATCATTGTTCTTCCACAGGTAATGTAGCCTATTTCATAACATCTATAAGTCTTCTTTTGTGAAAAAAAATTGAAATTATTTTATAGCAACAAGCTAGAGTATGAGATAAGAGAGCTTATTCACCGTATTGGGCTTTACACTCATCAGGGGATCTTTTAATTCTATTTTTAAACTGAAGTTATTTCGGGAACTGAACGTGATTAGCCGGATTGCAGGAGGCGCGGTCGCATCGTCAAAATATCTCAAGACAAAATTCCGGAGATATTGGTAACAAGTTTCTAAAAATATCACGACAGGTAGAGTCCCTGATGGAGTCCGGGGAAAAGCTCTCTTATCTCATATTCTCTTGATAGTAATAAATACTTGATTCCTTGTCCTAACAGGATTCTTTAGAGTTTGACTTCCGACGATGCGCAATGTTCGCAGCCAAAAACAATTGAAATGATTAGAATGTGTACATGGCATGATGTCGAGGTTACAGTTAATGAAACGGATTAAAACTCGTGGTATTTTGGTGGAACGTTTCCTTGTTCGATATCCAATGCGGCTCGATTTTGTGTAAGCTGGAGAAGTCCAAATTCGGCCATTCTCAGTGAATTTCACTTCTTCGTGCTTCAACTTCTTTGTTAAATTTGTAGTCTATTGTTGTTTTAATTAAAAGAAATAAGGGTATCAAAGCACATAAGCAAAAGATACTTTAATAACCTCAGAGGGGGCGTCGTCCCTACTAACCCTGATAAATTTGAAAACGCAACTTTATTTATCAAGTTCGCTTTTTCTCCGCACTAATTCTCACGAATCCGAAACAACTACTTTTTGCAACTTTTAATGATTAATCAGAATTAAGTTGTTTCGGTTTTAAGGATGTTAGAATTTCACTGAAAGTTGCGTTTTCAAATTTATCCGGTAGTAGTTCAACAATGGTATAAAGCTATAATTTGACATTAATTTCTGATCATGCATATTTCACTGTGGCCGAGGAATCGTTTTTGAATCAAACTTTGACAAAATGCACAATATCCAACATCTAACCATAATCTAACCGTAAACATTTCACGCTAACCCTTTTTTACGTCTTTTTTCATAGATTCAAAGCAGCTTCTTCTTGAAGTACTTCGTTCTACAACAAAGCTTGCATACCGATGGCTTTTATGTGTCTAAACTGAAATCATAACCATTTGTAAAATATTTTATGCCTGTCATCGTCTCATGACGGTCACCAGTTTGGATGTGTAACTAATCTCTTTTTAAATCTATTTGCTATTTTTGTATAATTTTCACAATAAAACATAATTTATACTAGACATTGTGTCTTTAGAATTAGGGACAAGAGAACACGGGGAGGATTTTGAAAGAGGTTGCACTACTCAAAAACATGTTCCAAAAAAAATTAAAAAGGGGGGTGCACTTATACAAAAACTGCTGATTATCAATCAAAATTTAAAAGTACAATATCTAAAGATAAATCAGGTCTTCCCAAGGTGGGGGGTTGGAGGAGGTAGCCCCATGGATCCGCCTATGGAGAGGATAAGGAGAAAGCCTGGTTCTGGACTTATAAACATCATCTCTCGTTTTTTTATTAGTATGCTGTTTTCCGTTTTCTACGAGCTCAAACACTCGAACGCTCAACACCATTTGTTGCAATTGCTACCCTCAATCAAAACCCGATTTCCACCCGAATAAAAACCAACCAATCGATAATGTTTGTATACGAGTAGGCAGGTTTAGGCGAAATTTGATGCAGTTAGTCAAAGTTTAATTTGGAGTTTTGATTGACGGGAGCAAAAAACACCGAATGGCGATAAGCGTTCAAGTGTTTATGAGAAACTGAAGAAAAACTGCAGTACGTAACTCTAGTCTTAATATATATAATAATATAATTAACATATATATCAATCGGATATAACGATTAACACAATAAAATTTTAGGCATCAGTTTTTCTCTGTTTAAATCATTTCATTCAGTGAAACTTTACAGTTAATGAACAGCAAACGCAGCATTTCCATCAATTCCAAAGTAAAAGCCACTTTAGGCCTTTCAGGAGATCCTGGCCACAGACCAAACCTCATTGAGAAAATTCATTTTTGCAAAGAAATCAAAACATATAAAAACAGGATTCCTGTAGATCAAATAAGATATACAGAAAAATATTAAAAATAGAAATTGTCTTGAAGATTACATTATCACAACACATCGCAAAGATCAACAAAAAAAAAATAAATAAGTAAAAAACTCGTGGGAAAAAAGCATGCGAAGGTGAAGTCATCCGGCTTCAACAATTGCCGAACTCAGCAAATCCCCCTCGCACCGACGGCACAGACCGGTGCTCTTGATGGTAAGCATACAGACAAATACTTCTGGTACATATTTTTTGTTGTTCTTTGTCTAGGGAAAAATAAAATGAAGTTAAAAAATAAATAAATAAAAATGGCATTAAAAAAAAACTAAAATGCTTCCAAAATTATGCAGCTAACTGTATTTATTTGTCATGAAAACTAAACTTATACTACACTTACTTATACCTTTAAAGTAGATGATCATTTTGATTGTACTTTTTCCCACGTTATTTATTGTATTCAAGGTTTTAGTTTTTTTGCTTAGAAATATCAATATCCCCTCGATATCCCATAATTAAGTATAAAAATCTAATGAATTGAGCATCAAAATGGGTTTAACATATACGTAGTGATAAAACTGAACTAGGAGTCGCCAAGTAAACTGATCAAAACAGTTTTCTTTGTGCAAAAACACATTTTGCTGTTAGGAAAAAGAAATAAGAACAATCGCCTTAATTCATTAGGCTACAAAAGGAGTATTTATGTACGTTTATAAATCATTTTAATATCAATAAACTTTGCTAGTTTTCAATTACTCTGTATTGACACGCGTACAAAAGTACAGACGTTGTGCGTCAAGAGAACATTAAGTCACGCAAACATGGCATGATCACGCGATCGTCAGGAAACTTTGACATAAAGTAATCAAAATGCTTAAAAATAGCAATATCTTTTACGATCTCCCAAAATAAAAAAGGACTGCAAATTTTAAAACTAAATCGGTTCTCTCTCACTTATTGCAAAATTCAATCACGCCACTCAGTTGACCAAACATTTATTTCCGGAAATAATTGTGTTGCGTGACTTCCAAGAAGCTCACATTTACACCCACTTAATTTACTAAGATAAAAACATCAGTCTTTTTGCTGCTTCAAAACTCTCTAAAATGGAATCATTTGTGGCTAATTTAAAGCAGCAAGTCCAATGTTCTTTATGCAAAGAAACACTGACTGATCCTAAGCTAGCATATTGCTTTCATGCTTTCTGCAAGTTGTGTATCAAGACGAATACACAAGTCGACGAAGAACAGACCAATGTATTCAAATGCCCTCAGTGTGAATCACAAACTCTGCTGCAAGATTTAAACGATGTTGAAGACCTACAGACCAGTCCACTTCATTTAAAAATGTTGCAAGTTTTGAAGTTCATCGAAAGTGAAAAGAAGTGTTCTGTTTCTGCGAGTCATTCTCGACCATCGTGGCATTGTATCGACTGTAATCAATCGCTATGTGAATATTGTCTTGAATATCATTCAAAGTTCACCACAAATCACAAACTCGTTTTGTTTTCTAACATGACAAAAGAACACATTGACATGATTATGTCAAAGAAAGAAAGTGCTTGTAAAACACACGATGATCAAGATATACAGTTATACTGTAAAGACTGTGATGTGCTAATCTGTCAATGCTGTTGGAAAGACGATCATTATGTAAATCACAAAATCACTTCTCTTGAGCAAGTTCTCAGTGTAGAAAAAGAATACTTGTCTAAAAACCATGAACAGATCGACAAAATAAGTACTGACGAAAAGGAAAAGCGGCTGCAAGAGGATATCGCCCTTGACTTGAAAGTCAGTGGAATGTACGCTAAAGATCAAATAAAGGAACTGACCAACACGTTAGTGCAAGCACTCAGGGACAACGAACAACAACTTTTGAAGGAGATTGACAAAACCGTAACGAAGGCGGAAAGAAATCTACGTATTATACATCACACTACACAAGCACAAGACTACATCAAGCGATTTAGTGAAAACGGTACAGCAAGTGAAATGATTAAGATTCGACAAGAAAAATTGTTTGAAAATTTCACTTACATCCCGTTTCAAAAAAGCATCTCTAGATTAGAATTTACTCCAAACGAAATTCTTTGTGAACAAGTTAAAGCGAGCATAGGATATCTACGTCTTCTTCATCGACCTGAGAAACAAATGAGCCTTATCAGATTTGATACATCTGAAGTAGAGGCCACAAAGAAAGCAAAGCTAGTTGTAGAATTAAAAACATCACGAGGTGAACAAGCCATATTAGATAAACTGGAAGACGTAAGCATACAATTTATTCCAGAAGAAGATGTGCGAGTAGAAGAAATACAGATGGCAGGTGATAGTGACATGGCATTGAACTTTTCACCACGTGTTGCTGGTCAGTTGACTGTCGATGTTAAAGTACATGGCAATAGTATATCAAACAGTCCGCTAGTAATGGAAGTAAAGCCACAACAAATACAGGAAGTGACTGGACATTCCAAACTAGAAAAAGGTTTGAATACAGGATCAAAGGACTTTCCAGGCATTACAGTGAATAAAGCAAACAGCAAAATTGCTGTAGCAGATTGGGCATCACATTGTGTCAGAGTGTTCAGCATAGAAGGAGATTTGTTACTGACAGTTAGGGACAGTTAAACAGTCCGAATGGTTTAGAATTTCTTAACGAAACAGATTTAGTCATTGCCGACAGGGGCAATCATAGAATATGTATAGTGAACACTACTACTGGACAACTGGTGAGAACCTTTGGTCGTCATGGCAATGGTAATGGTGAGTTTGAATACCCTCATGGTGTACATGTAGATGCTGATGGTAATATCATTGTATGTGACTTTTGGAACCATCGTGTTCAAGTGTTTACAAAGGATGGTGACTATCTGTATCAGTTTAGTGTACGGTGGCCACGTAGTGTAGTTAAACACAATGGACTGTTCTATGTCTCCTCATGTGGATCAGTGGAGGTTTATGAAATAAAAGACAACCACTCACCCACTACAGTAACCACCATTGGCGGTAAGGACTACACTAATGGTAAGCTAGAGCAGCCCTTGGGTCTAGCTTTTGACAATGATAACAATATATTGGTCACTGATTTAATTGCTCGTTTGATTCACAAGTTTACATTGGATGGTCGTTATGTAGGTCGGTCAAGTAAACTAACCGGCTTTCCTCGGTTCATAGCAGTATTGAATAGTGGTCTTATTATTTGTACTACTGGGACTGGAATCAGGTTATTCAGTTAATTTGAAGTCAACTGATTCAGTTAGGATTTATGTAATATTAATAAATTGAGAATGAGTGGCGAAGCTGTATATCTATAGCGATACTTTATGTTTATAAACAAACAAATTGTTATGCTAATGTGCCAACCAGAACTACAATAGGCTCTATTGAAATAACGGTCAATCACTGTCTGGTTGGCACATGAATAACAAAGAAGGCTTACGTCAGTTGAAGTATCGCCAATCACTGTCTGGTTGGCACATGAATAACAAAGGCTTACGTCAGCTGAAGTATTGCCAATCACTGTCTGGTTGGCACATGAATAACAAAGAAGGCTTACGTCAGTTGAAGTATCGCTATAGCATTGATAAAACACAAATTCGAATTTTATAAATTGCTTATAAAACTCCAAACGTAAGTTTATATTTTTCCTTGAAAACTTGCAAAAACAAATTAATGGTATGGTAAGAAACTAGAAACTAAGTTTATGCATTTTAGGATAAATGTCAATCAGTTATTCTAAAACTCATGAGTAATTAATGAGTGGTTTTAAAACAATCAATACCCGCGTGACGAGTTCTGTAACTGCTGATACTAAATTATATCCTAATTTGCATCAGTCTAAAACTCTATTTCCCTCCGATAAAGTTAAAAAATATTGATTTTTCGTTTGAAAAATATAAACTTACGTTTAGAGTCTTAGAAGTAATTTATAAAATTAGAATTCGTGTTTTATCGGTGCTATAGATACACGGCTTTGCCATTATCTATATCTAGCGATACAACACTCATTCTCTTTTTTTAAATACTACTTCTAGATCTAGAACTTGTCACGGGGACTTATTTGTTTTGAGAATCACTGATCAGTTACTGATTCGATCAAAAGAAAGAGTATTTGACAGAGTTTTCATTTTATATGTTGAATGACTACAGAGCTATGAGCTTCTGAAAAGTATGGAAAACAAGAAAACGAGGCTGGTAGGTCCAACGTTCTAATTTTCCTTGAAATCTTTGCATCCTTTGCTATTTCAAACCCCTGCAAATTTTGATCATTGCTTACTACAGTGATAAAATTTTGGAATCTTCCTCATTTTGATCTGTTTGATATGCTCTTTCAAATGGAGTTGAAGTGAAGTAGTGATTTTTTAAACTAGGGTGTTACCATAACCACACCTTTATTTATAGCATCTATAGGCCATAAATTAAACATCCCAGTCCTGAAGACGTTCTCGAGACAAATTTACATCTTTGTGATGTGAACTGTGTGTGTAATACAGACCGCCATTTCTATTTATTCGGAGCTTTATTATGGGTCGTATTACTACAAAACACTACTGAATATCAAGATTCTTTGATTGCATCGCTTAACAGAAATTGTATAAAATTTATCATCCGAGTTTTGAACGTCGATTGGTTTATAATTAGTCATATTTTATCGTAAGTTGATTGTCTTGTTGGCATGTCTGTAAGTGTATCTGCACTGCAAACAACTTTTGGTTTCTTCTATGTATTTTTTTCACACTTTTTTTTGCAATAGTTATATACCTATAAGTATATATCAACAAAATAGCACAATATTACTATAAGTGATTCCTTTTATATGTAAACTATAGTACAGCGGCGGCGCAACCGGGGTTCCCACAAAATATTGGTTAAAAGATATCAATGCATAAGTTTACACAGTTAAAATTCTGTGTTGCGATTTTCCGGTATGTCATTATAGTGACCGCCCCCCCCCCCCCCCCCCCCCCCCCTTCCCTACGGCTGTTACTGTTCCGCTTAGATATGCATGTCCAAATTTCGATGCATGCGCACTGAATTACAGTTTACTCGTATGATTTTAGTGGTAGAAATATATTATTTGTTTTTCTCCCAAGGGTTTACCATTTACAAGTAATTTGGCTTCGAGGGTCGCACTACAACGAAAGGAGTGGTAAGGTTTTTTCCCTCAAAAACCGACATCGAAAATACTCTTGACATCAACTCGGCCAGCAGGAGGAGCGGTGAGCCAGATATTAGCAATCCACTTTTCCCCCTTGATGACATCACATCCATCGTGAACGGAGTAAGGATCGAGATCTCCAAACTAACCTATTTGTTCATCAATAAGTGATTATACTACATAACAGGACTAATAGCAGAGCCTTTCTTATGAGAGATAACCAGATCGTCCTTGCGAGAGTTAATACTAAGGTTGCAGACATTGTCAGCTGGGTTGTGTTGTTTCGCCTTTCTCAAAACCTGTAAAAACTCAATGAGAAATTGAAGAAAAAGAGAATATATGAAAAAGATGGAGAAAGTTATCAACTGCATAAAAAGTATCCACCGGATGTGGATTTATCCGATGGATAATAATTATTATTACATCATGATAAACATCACCATCATCATCATTATAATCATCATCATCATCCTAACAATAAATACATCAACTTATGCTCAAATCCAATGTTTTGTTGTCAGTCACAATGATACGGTGGCTGATAGGGGACATCCTGTTTGTGATCGCCAATTTTGAAATAGGCGATAAAAATTGGCGATCGCCGATTTCAAAATGAGCGATAAAAATTGGCGACCGCCGATTTTGAAATGGACGATAAAAATTGGCGATTTCAAAATGGGCGATGAAAATTGGCAATCGCCAATTTTGAAATGGGCGATGAAAATTGGCGATCGCCAATTTTGAAATGTCACGCATGCACAACGGCCACGTGGTACTGCAGTGACAAAGATGGCGGGTGAGATAGACAAGGTAAGGGTCTTTTTGCAGATATTTGCAGCTATATTCAATCTTAAAGACTTTAAATAGTCATTAAAAATTCGATAAGGAAGTTAAGTATTATGTTTGCTGTTTTGTCCGAATGATCTCGGAGTTTTAGTGTTAAAAAATCGCTGTGGTCAAAGTGGATTGCTCAATCGATCACCAGGACTATATACTCAGCTAAGTAAAAAGTCATTTGTATACAAAGAAGGACAAAACAGCAAAAAAAATACTTAACTTCCTTATCGAATTTTTATGACTATTTAAAGTCTTTAAGATTGAATATAGCTGCAAATATCTGCAAAAAGACCCTTACCTTGTCTATCTCACCCGCCATCTTTGTCACTGCAGTACCACGTGGTCGTTGCGCATGCGTGACATTTCAAAATTGGCGATCGCCAATTTTCATCGCCCATTTTGAAATCGGCGATCGCCAATTTTTATCGCCCATTTTGAAATCGGCGATCGCCAATTTTTATCGCCCATTTTGAAATCGGCGATCGCCAATTTTTATCGCCCATTTCAAAATCGGCGATCGCCAATTTTTATCGCCCATTTCAAAATCGGCGATCGCCCATTTTGAAATCGGCGATCGCCAATTTTTATCGCCCATTTCAAAATTGGCGACCACAAACAGGATGTCCCCTATCAGCCACCGTAGTTTAGTGGCAGCATGGTAAACTAAGCTTTTGTTTTTTCATCAATGGTTCATCGCGCAGAATACAGGGACACATACGGGACTTTTCTATTGTTCTGGCGCCAGATTCAAAACGCCGACAGCGTAGTTAATGAGCCGTTAATGAGCCATCTAGTCACATTTACAAAGAAAAGTGCTTAAAATGGTCAGACCTTGCTATGTAAAACCTGGTTTACACTGTTTTAGACAAATAACTAAAAAAATGAACATGGTACAAATTAAAGATGAGATATTTATCTATCGTTTGCACCCTGTAAGTTGGGAAAATTTGTTTTCAAACATTTCTCTTTTTCATCTTCAAAAAAGGGCAATTTCAGTGCTAATTTGTATGTAAAACAATATTCACATATATTCAACACAGTTTTTTTTGAGAATACACAAAGAAACAAAAAAATGAACATGGTGCATTCAAAAGATCTGGTTTTGGTGAACATTTTCGACATTTTTTGGTATTATTTTGACGTTTAGAAAGTTTCTCTTTTTTAATCTGAATATTTAAGCTAGTTATTTTCATAACTTGCTACGGTCGATGTTTCTTTGTAGTTACCGTACAGATTATTTAGTTAATTGGCCTTTTGTTTGTTTGGATTAGCACCCAACTTTTGATATTTCCTTTTGTGTTTTGACACAAAGGCGGAATTAGTGACAACACCGCAATCCTGAAGTCGTTCCAAATCAATTCATTTTCGTTTATACGTCAAGTAAGCTACATCTATGTTGTCATTCTACTGTCATTCTACAAACTGCTGTACGTCGGTTTCTAGAGATAATTTTTTTTTCTTCAGCGATTTGCGTAATTAACTCAACGTATTGATAGTGAAGATCAAAATTAATTAATTTGAGTTTATAATTACTTCTTTCGGAAAGCTGAAATCGAAAGTTGGTTTGAAGCTGCAAAAGTCACAAGAAATGAATTTTAAACAACTCATTCGAATTTGAGTTGTCAGCTATAGTTTTTGAGTTTGTGAGAAGGCTATTTAAAAAGGTCACAAACAAACAACACATTTTAAGGTTTCATTTGATATAAGTTTCATTGAGATTGGAAAAGAAATAAATTTTAAAAACAACTAATTCAAGCCTCAGTTGTCGGCGGCTTCACATTTCGAGTTTGTGAAATTATGAGGGTTTTTTGCTTTCAAACAAATTTGGTTTATGAACGCATCTAAAAAGTCACAAGTAATCAAACTACAAATTTTAAGTTTCCATTTGATATAAGTTTCATTAAGATTGGAAAAGATAAGAACTTTAAACAACTCATTTGAACTCGAGTTGTCGGCTTCGTGTTTCGAGTTTGTGAGAAGGTCATTTTGAATGTTATTTTGCTAAGCGTATCAAAAAATCACAAACATAAACAAACTACACAATTTAAATTTTCATTTGATATAAGTTTGGCCTATCATATGTAAACGCGCCATTTAGCTACAAAAATTCCTGTAAGAGCGCTCAAACTACTCATATAGCTTTGTGCGCCGTTTGTCATTGAGAATGTTTAATATCAAATTCGAACAAAATGTGCTGAGTGAGAGCTGAGAACAAAATTATTAGTTTATTATTTCTTTATAGTTGGTGTAGAATTTTTCTTATTGTTGTATCATAACATTTTGACACGCACGAAAACAATAAGCGGATAAGACAACAATAGGTGGATTTTGGTATTGAATTCTGAAACCCTGTGTCCGTAATTGCCTGTAGCTTTGTCGGAAGAAATATTCAAAAACAGCCAATCACAACTTTTAATCACACTGATTTATTCATATTTATGACTAGTGTGAATAATTTAGCACCGTAAGTAAATGTCCCTGAGAACAATAGCATTCTGCGCGATGTGCCATGGAGTCGTAATAATGAGCATGGTAGTGTCCATGGAGTCCATATCGTACCCTTAAATCACAAATGGGATATATATTGTTCGATATCAGTACATGGGGAATTACACTATGACGTCAAGGTTTTATTGGAGGGCGCTGGTTTATTTTTGCCGTGTACGTACCTGGACAAATTCTCCCCATTGAATTATTTTACGCGGTAATTTGGTAAGCTTGATGACTCTAAATAAAAATAGATATTTGTTTTTATGCATGTATTTCGTTTATTTCATATCAGATATTTCTTAAGATAATAGAAGCATTAATCAACTATCAAAGGCTCTATTAAAGAATCGGCTTTTGAAGAACCGTGTGTGATCATAATTGGAAATGTTCTCCGCAGGATTTATTTTTTTTACGATATTAAACAGAACAGCTTTAGAGCATTTTATAAACAGCATTTCTTTTAAATGACCAATCACGTAAGCTGCTTATTTCGTCTCAATGGTAACATGCACTAAGTTATGTCCCCCATCTTTTGTTAATAAGTAAAACATGATCTTTGTCAGTCTAATGTTTTCTTAGCAGGTTGTGTTAGTGGTATATTCCAGCAAGAGGGAGAGCGATGTGAAGCTATTGTAAAAGTCCCATACCAAAACAACATATCTCCCCTTGATGTCTTTAAAAATATGAAAAACTACCAGCCCTCCATGTCATATCAGAAAACTTTACTAGTTTTCAACTACTTTGTATTGTCACGCGTACAAAATGACAGACGTTACACTTCACGAGAATACAAGTCACGCCAACGGGATATGATCACGTGATCATCCGAAAACTCGACATATATTATTCAAACTACTTAAAAACATCAATGTGTTTTACAACCTCCTTAATTAAAAATAAGTCGTCTATTGTGCAGAAATATGATTTTTTCAGAACTAAGTCGGCTGTCTAACCACATCAAGTCACTCAATTCCTTGTGTCAGTACGATAGATCAGTCATTTCGGTGATGTCTACCGTTGCGTGACTTCCAAGAAGTTGAAATTAATTAAACATACTTGCTTTACACCTTCAAAATAATGAGTCTTTTCGCTGCTTCAAAACACTCGAAAATGGAATCATTTGTGACTAAATTAAAGCATCGAAAAACTAGTGAGCTGTTGATGTTTAATCAGCTCGTATAACATGTTTTATTAGTCACGAAATCCTGTTTACGATTATCTATTTCCGGGAAGCAATCGAACTGTTATGCGTGATTGATTCTTCCAAGAAGTTTCCACCCAGTCGCCTTTAAAGTATCGCTGTTTGTGCATCTAAACATCACTCTAAAATGGAATCATTTGTGGCTAACTTAAAGCAACAAGTCCAGTGTTGTTTATGCAAAGAAACACTGACTGATCCTAAGCTAGCATATTGCTTTCATGCTTTCTGCAAGTTGTGTATCAAGACGAATACACAAGTCGATGAAGAAGAGACCAATGTATTCAAATGCCCTCAGTGTGAATCACAAACTCTGCTTCAAGATTTAAACGACTTCGAACACCTCCAGGCCAGTCCACTTCATTTAAAAATGTTGCAAGTTTTGGAGTTCATCGAAAGTGAAAAGAAGTGTTCTGTTTCTGCGAGTCATTCTCGACCATCGTGGCATTGTATCGACTGCAGTCAATCTCTTTGTGAAAAATGTCTTGAATATCATTCAAAGTTCACCAAAAATCACCAACTCGTTTTGTTTTCCATCATGACAAAAGAACACATTGACATGATTATGTCAAAGAAAGAAAGCGCTTGTAAAACACACGATGATCAAGATGTACAGTTATACTGTAAAGACTGTGATGTGCTAATCTGTCAATGCTGTTGGAAAGACGATCATTATATAAATCACAAAATCACTTCTCTTGAGCAAGTTCTTAGTGTAGAAAAAGAAAACCTTGAGCAGATCAACAAAATAAGTACTGACGAAAAGGAAAAGAAGCAGCAAGAGGAAATCGCCCTTGACTTGAAAGTCAGTGGGATGCAAGCTAAGGAGGAAGTAAAGGAACTGACCAACACGTTAGTGCAAGCACTCAGGGACAACGAACAACAACTTTTGAACGAGATTGACAAAACCGTAGCGAAGGCGAAAAGAAATCTACGTATTATACATCACACTACACAAGCACAAGACTACATCAAGCGATTTATTGAAAACGGTACAGCAAGTGAAATAATTGAGATTAGACAAGAAGAATTGTTTGAAAATTTTACTTACGTCCCGTTTGAAAGTACTATCTCTAAATTAACGTTCACTCCAAACGAAAAACTATATGAACAAGCTAAAACAAGCGTAGGATATCTACGACTTCTACACAACCTAGCTGATGAAAAGATGAGTTTTGTCAGAGTTGATGCACCTGAAGTAGAGGCCACAAAGAAAGCAAAGCTAGTTGTAGAATTGAGAACATCACGAGGTGAACAAGCCATACTAGAAAACATGGAAGACGTAAACATACAATTTATTCCAGAAGAAGATGTGCAAGTAGATGAAATACAGATGGCAGGTGATAGTGACATTGTAGTGGACTTTATACCACGTGTTGCTGGTCAGTTGACTGTCGATGTTAAAGTACATGGCAATAGTATATCAAACAGTCCGGTAGTAATGGAAGTAAAGCCACAACAAATACTGGAAGTGACTGGACGTTCCAAACTAGAAAAAGGTTTGAATACAGGATCAAAGGACTTTATAGGCATTGCAGTAAATAAAACAAACAGTAAGATTGCTGTAGCAGATGAAACATCACATTGTGTCAGAGTGTTTAGGATGGAGGGAGATTTGTTACTGAGATATGGTAGTAGAGGCAGTAAAAAGGGGCAGTTAAACAGACCGTATGATTTAGCATTTCTGAACGAAACAGATTTGGTCATTGCTGACTGGGGCAATCATAGAATATGTATAGTGAACACTACTACTGGACAACTAGTGAGAACCTTTGGTCGTCATGGCGATGGTAATGGTGAGTTTAAGGAGCCTAATGGTGTACATGTAGATGATGATGGTAATATCATTGTATGTGACTTTTTTAACGGTCGTGTTCAAGTATTTACAAAGGATGGTGACTATCTGTATCAGTTTAGTGTACTATTGCCAAGTAGTGCAGTTACACACAATGGACTGTTCTATGTAAGCTCATCTAGGTCAGTGATGGTTTTTGAAATAAAAGACGAGTCGCCGACTACAGTAATTACCATTGGAGGAAAGGACTACACTAATGGTATGCTAGAGCAGGCCTGTGGTATAGGTTTTGACAATGATAACAATATATTGGTTGCTGATAATGATGCTGGTTTGATTCACAAGTTTACATTGGATGGACGTTATGTAGGTCGATCAAGTAAACTAACCGGCTTTCCTCGGTTCATAGCAGTATTGAATAGTGGTCTTATTATTTGTACTACTAAGAGTGGAATCAGATTATTACGTAATCGTTAAGCAAGCAACAATGGTAGTAAGCTAACAACAAAGTCACAATATATATGACAATATAGCTTTTATTGAATAACAATCAATTAGTGACATTTTGGAGAAAGTAATGACATCATGTAAGATAAACGGGACATGATAACGTTAACGATAATTTACTTAATAATATTAATTAACTTTACAACATTAACTTTATTAAATAATAATCATTAGGGAGAAACTAATTACATGTACAGAAACATGACAATACAACGCACAAACAGTAGCGGTAATGGTAAGAAAATAAACAGCAAAGTAAATAGACAGCTGAGATTGTAAATGTAAAAAGGCCAGCTGTAGGTAACTGACCTTGTAAGGAATTATGGGATATTATGTAGGTCGGTCAAGTCAAGTAACCCAACGATCTCTGCTTATTTCAGTTTTATATATTCATTATATCGTACATTGACTGGACAATTTTTCTTCATAGATATCATTTTTTAAATATAAATCGACCTTTTATATGTATTCATTTATTATTAAAATTTAACATATATATACATTCGTGTTTTTGTAGTTTGAGCTATAGAATCTAATTAAATAGTGTAATAGAAATCAAAAATATAATCATAATTACCATCAATATTGGACAATACTTACTATATTTGTACTACTCTGCCTGGAATCATATTGGACGCCTGACAAATAGGCCATTTAAACTGGGCGTAACTTAATTGTGTCGATATTTAATATCGCTTTGTTCAAATATTGTGTTCTCATATCTGGGTATAATATCATCAGTTGCTGACTGTTAATACAATTACTTCACTTTTGAGAAATGAATGAAAACCAACAATCGTATCATCTTTGTAGCCATTGCATCCCAGTTTATCAAACCTTAAAGAAACACTCTCCAGCTGTAAGAAACTGACTAAGTAAGGAATTATGGGATATTATGTAGGTCGGTCAAGTCAAGTAACCAAACGAACTCTGCTTGTTTCAGTTTTATATATTCATTATATCGTACATTGACGGGACAATTTGTCTTCATAGATATCATTTTTTTAGGATAAATCGACCTTTTATATGTATTCATTTGTTATGTAAATTTAACATATATATATATACATTTTTTTTGTAGTTTGAAGATCTATAGAATCTAATTATATAGTGTAATATAAATTAAAAATATGATCATCATTACCATCAATATTGGTCGATACTTACTTGATTTGTGCTACTCTGGTTGGAATCAGGTTATTCAACTATAGTTAGTAGATTAGCAAATTAGTAAATATAGGCTATCGGGTAGTATGCAAGCAAGGAAGCAGGCAAACAAAGCCTGCATTTTAGTAGTAGAGAGGGGCGGATTCTAGCTCAAAGCCCTATTTCATCCAGCAATTCATTGAATGAAAAAAAGCCTATTTTGACTCAAATCAGAATTTGAGCTAGGCCCCTCTCTACTACTACAATTTGACCTTGGGAAAAAAATATTTTCAGCTCAGTTGGCAAAATCAATAGGGGACGGGTGGTCAGATTTATGAATATTAATGAGCTAGCAAAATCAACAGGGGAGGGGTGGTCAGATTGATGACGTCATCTGAGCTAACAAAATCAATAGGGGAGGGGTGGTCATGGGAAAATTAATATGCTGCTGTTTCTCTGAATTCAAGTTTTGTTTTTTCACAAATTTTTTTCCAAGCTGCATCATTTTTCTTTATTACAAAATTGCTTTTTAAATAAATAAAATCTAATATTTCACGGTCTTCCTGTGGAAGGATTAGATCCCATATTTTATAAATGAAATATGGGTAATATGTTTTTTTATGTTTTATATTTTTTAACACATTTAGAAATATCATTTCACTTTTATAAATAAGATTTCCATCCACGGTGGGAAGATTTTTTTCTGTGGCCATGGACCAGATTGCACTGGTAAATTTATTTAAATATGTTTTACGAATTTCCTTTAAGGATTTTCTTATGGAAAATATTTGTTGTTTTATATTTGAATTAGGCAACAGATCATCTCTGCATTTTTTTATAATACTTTGGGAAATATATGTAGATCGACCAAGGATTAAATAAATCCAATTTCTAAAATGTTTGGAGGGGTTAAATTTAGATGGTTTTACAGATCTGCCTTCTTGTTTGAATAAGTTTTCTGGATTTAAAATTAATGTTGGGCAAATATCAAATATTTTTCCACATTCTTGGCAATAATAAAAATAATTTTCATAGTCTAAGATTTTGTTTTCACAATTACAGTCCATTATATAAATCTAAATATCTACCTAAATAGAAACCAAGCCACTCCAGCAATGACAATTATTATAATTGCCTTATTGTTTTCATGTTTTTCTATTTTAGGTTTTGGATATTTTTTTACGGGCTCATGTTTTTCTGGTGGAGATGGTTTTTTCTCAGGTGGATTTTTCTTTGAAGGACCTAAATTATGTTTAACAACAGGAATAATTTCTTCGTTGATATTATTTACACCAATTTTCATATTATGTGTGGCTTTTTGCAACTTGTTATTGTAACCAACAATAGGGGAATTATTTAAAACTAAAAACGATGGACAGAGCCAACAACCGAGAGCAACAGCAAGATCTAATTTTTGTTTGGCTTGCTGTAGAGCGAATTGATATCTTTGGATAGATTTTGAAATATCACTTTCAACTACAGAGCTGTTAAACAATTGTAAAAATACTTTTTGTGTTTCTTGCGCACTGCCGCTGTCGCCAATAATGCTGCTTCTTGTTTGCACTTGACTGCCTAGAATACAATAGACAAATGCTTCTATAGATTGATTTATTCTAGATAATCCAGCTTTTGTTAAACCCATTGATGTAGAAGGAAAGAAATATTCATATTGCTTTTTCATTTTTGGATCGGAGACATACTCAATGTTGAAATGATTCATATGGTCTGTAGTTGCCCATTCGTCTGGTAGTTGATAAATTTTGTTTGGAATGTATTTGTCATGATCTAAACCGCCATAACTCCAATAGTAAGCATTAAATACTTCTGTAGAGCCATGATATCTAAAATCATTACCGGTGGAGAATTCTGTTTTTAATTTCTCAAAAGCATTTTTGTTATAGTAATTATTAAATTTTGAAAAATGTCTATCTTTTGGCAATGGACATTGAAGTTCATTTAAAATGCGTCTGATAGTGAAATAAACGTGAAACTTATAAAAACTATCAACTTGAGGCGATGCAGATGTAAGCATTTCTCTACTTACACCACAACCACCTGTAGCACACCAGACGGCAAAATTTAGAGCTTGTGCCCAAAATGATAAGTTGGGGCTTTCTAACCATTTTTTAACATCAGGAGTTTTTTTAAATATTATTTCACTGTCGTCAAATATGTTTCTAAATGTGAAATTTGTTTTCTCTTTTGGCGTGATATAAACGTTAAAAGAATAATAATTCAAATGTGTTGGATTAGAATTCCATGAGAGGAATTTATAATCTGCGTTTTTATTGAAGCGGTATTTTTTTGGGAATTCCATTTCATTTACTTCTTCTGTGGCCTTTTCAAAAGCTTGTTTGTCGTTTGTGTATAAAAAATCATTTATATTTTCAGGTTTATAAGTATGTCCATTCCATGAAGGAAAGTGATATAATGTTTTCTTTAGAGTTCCATCTTTATTGAAAGGATCATAATTA
This sequence comes from Diadumene lineata, assembly GCA_918843875.1. NCBI lineage: Eukaryota > Metazoa > Cnidaria > Anthozoa > Actiniaria > Diadumenidae > Diadumene > Diadumene lineata. The sequence continues at coordinate 3,367,145 of OU974081.1, read as the reverse complement.
CCATCATTAAATAGAAATTCAACATCGCCATTTTTATTTTCACCAAATCTAAATCGTGAGTAGTTTGGGTATTTCCTTTTAAAATCTGCCCACTTCATTCTATATATTTAAGTTTATTTCTACAAAGATGAAAAAAAAAATATGCTTTTTTTAAAAAATATGTCCATTTCATTCTATATATTTATTATATCTAAGTTTGTACATGTATCCGCCATAGGGAGTTTTATCAAAAGAGAAAGTTAATTCTTTTTCACTCCGGCGGATAGCTGTTGTAGAAGTACTTTTTTTATTTCCTCTCTCAGCTTTTCTATGTTGACTTGGGGTTCTTCTTTTTTTTCTCTAGATCTTATTTTATTTTTCAGAGCTTCATATTTATCCAACTCTGTCAAAATCAGTGTAAATTCCTTTTCATCAATAGAATTATCACGGAGTGCTTTTGAAACAAGATCAGCTATGCTATTATGTTTTGACTTAATGAGTTGAATTGTTTTCTCGTGCTTTGATATTTTTTTTGTTAATCTTTTTGTTGCCATTCCGAAAGTTGCGGAAACCAAACCAAGAATACCACCAACGGCTGATAAGGGAATGCCAACAATAATTCCTGGTCCTGTCAGTGAAGTGCCAATGCCAGATGCAGTTAGTACAGCTGATAATCCGCCGCTGATTACTGCAGTTCCATGTATTAAGGATCGGACTCTTGCATATTTTTTTCTAACTTTTTCATAATGTTTAAGTTCGTCATCAAGTTGTGAAAGAACTATACTTACTTTATTCAGACGAAAGTTTTCTCCAGAAGGTAAAATTGGATACATTGAGTCGGTCATTATATATAATAAATTTTTTGGAAAAAATTTATTGTGGAATTAATTTTGTTGCGTGAAATTAACCATTAAACTACATTCATTACCTTTTTCTGTTCCCTTGGATTGCTTTATGGAAATATTGAAAATACGAATTTTCTGAAAGTTTGGAATCTTTGAAAGTTTGAATTTTTTGTTTAAAGGAAAAATATGAGCAAAACCACTGCTATTATAAAGTTTATATCTAGGATAATCTTTCAAATCAACAGAAAACATTGGATGGGTTTTAGGGTTTGTTGCATCATCACTTATAGTGTAATGAAGTGCAAAAGTTATACTATCATTAGCATCTAATCCACCACCATCATTGTTTGAAGTTAAAGTATGAATGTTGACTTCAGAGGTTTCATTTGGATATACAAGAATACTACATGATACAGTATAACCAATTGTATAACTTTTTGGATATCTCAATGATGATTTTCTAATATCTTCATAATACCAATTTAACCAAATATCCACTCTATTTAAAATTTTTTCTGTTATTTGTTTACTATTCAGTTCTTCAGCTATCATTCTATATCTTGAGTATAATTAACTATAACTCTTATCACATAACCTTTATTTTTACCTTTACTTTGTCTAATACAAATAGAAAAAACCCTGATATTTTTATAATTTGTTATATTTGAAAGTGGCCAACTAAGGTTTATAGGAAAAACATATTTTGCACCCTGACCATCTTTAATCTTATATCTTGTACAAGTTGATAGATCAACTGAAAACATATAATGAATTGTACTGCCATTACTTGTTGCTGTTGTATATTGAATTCCAAAATCTATAGTATCATCTGAAGTTAATCTACTGGTGCGTCCATCATTATCAGAAGTTAAAGTTTTTATTAAAATGTAAGAGGTTTCATTTGGAATGGTATATATACAACTAGGACCGTTGAGAATTTCTGGATATGTTGGATGTGGTGCTGGAAGAATGCCATCATAACACCAATCTCGCCAAATATTTATTCTTTTTATATTTTTCTCTATTATTTGCTCACTGGTAAGATCTTCAGCTATCATTATATTAAATCAAGTTCAAGAACAATGCTAGAAAAGTTTATATCTTTTTTATCTGCATCTTTGACTTTAAAAGTAAGACTTCCAATGGCGGATGTTGTTGACAATGGTATAGATATTTTTGGTTTGGTGTCATAGGAAATTTGATTGGCTGTTCTGCGGCAGATAACTGCAAATAAAGTATCTCTTTTGCCGTTGTATAATCGTTTTTCAGAATCTATTTTATCGCAATAAATGTAGATTTCTGAGGGAATAGTTGAAGAAGGAAAATTAATAATAGCACCAAGCAAAGATATTTTTCCCACCGCTGGTGGTTGATCAAGATAAATCGTAAAATTATTTGTTGTTGATTTTATTGTTAATTGCATATATAGTTTATTTTTTTATTTTTTCAATCATGAAGGCAACAACGGCAACAATCAATAGCCAAGCATGCTCAGCAACAAAGGAAACAACTTTTCCCGCGGTTTTAAAAATAAAACTAGCTATGGCGCCAATCATGCCCGGCAGCATTTCACCTAGTTTTTTACCCAGAGTTTTAAGTCCATTGCCAACACCTTTGGCTACTGATGAAAGTCCTGATTTTAATTGACTGACGAGGACGCCTATTGTTATAGCAACTGCGGTTGCAACTGCAGCCACTGTAAAACCATATTTTTTGAAAACTCTTTTTATTTTCTCTTTTAAAGTCAGTCCAAGTTCAGTTTCTAATTGATCTTTTTGCGCGTTAAGTTCAGCAACTCTTTCTTCGAGCCTAATTGTCTCTTGCCGTGCAGCTTCTATTTCTTCTTCAGTGCGGTTTGAATCATTTATAATTTCTCTCTGTCGTTCTATTTGTTGTTCTAAATCTTCTATAGCCTGTTCCATTTGTTGAAGTTGTTCATTTTTTTGATTTATATCTACTTCTAAGGTTTTCTGTCTATCTTCAGCCGTTTTTAACATATTTTGAAGTCTAGTTTTTTCTTCTGTTAAAGATTGAATTCTTTCTCTCATATCTGCCTTTTCTCTGCCATGGCCATCTTTTAGAAGTCTATTTTGTTTCATATATTCATTTTCATTTTCTTGTATTAAATCTTTTAAATATTGAACTTCTTCATCATTAAATTCTTTTTGCAATGTTAAATTTGTTTCTCCAAGAGCATTTTTAATAGTTTTTGGAAGTGAAGGATTTACTTTTGCATCCTTAATAAATAAAGGTTTCCATGTTGATCCTCTTCTATTTAATTTAACTTGAATTATATTAAATTCATCTAATTTGGAAATAAATTTACTTACGTCTACATTAGGAAATCTACTTTTTATTCTAAATATAGATTCATCTCTTCTTTGTTCTAATTCAATTAGTTTTATTTCACTTGTAATTCGTGATAAATATTTACTTCTATCCTCCCCAGGTCTTTGAATTATATTTCTATATCTTTCTTCTGGAACATCATAGCCCTTTTCATAAAAAAATTTTTTTAGTTGCCAACGCCCAACTAAACCAGTTTCTTCATCTGTTTCTAATTGATCATTTAAATCTAAGTTAGTTTCTTCATATTCTTCAGGAAGTAAAGGATCTCTATCACCACCCATTGCATCCATTTCCATGTCCATTATATATATTTAGCAGTTATATATCCTGCTGCTAACATCCCACCGGCCACATATAAAATTTCATATTGTTTTTGTTTTGAAGATGGTGAATAATAATTTTTGAAATTGGGTTTATTTTCTAATCTTTGTGCAAATTCTGGATGCGCTTTGCTATATAGAACAAAAGCTTCATCAGTGCTCTGGAGATTTTCATCAGCTTGCTTCTTATTTAAATATTGCTGTCCAAGCCAATCTTGGTATCTTTTTTGTTCTTTTTGTCATTCGCCCATATCATGCTGATATTTTTCTAATGCTTTATCATGCCTGATTCTCTCTAAATCTTTGTCTTTGCCACTTAAATAATTTCCTAAATATGATCCGCCGATGAATGCCGTGGCGTTAAGTACTGCTCCTGCTATCATCATTGCTATGGCTGCCATTTTATATATTTGAAGGAATTATTTTTTGTTTTTCTAAATATTCTTTTGTTGCTATGCTGGCCGCGACTACAAGAGTAAGTTTACCATAATTACCTAAATTTGAACTGGGATCGCCGAGGAAATTTTCTTTAAGGATTTTCTTAGCTACAAATCCAATCCCCGCTGAAAGTCCAACTATAACAGCTGAGTCCATTACAATTTTAACTGCTTTATTTTCTGTCATATTATATTAAAAGAAAAAAAATAATTCTGCATCTGCGTCAGTTTCGGTGTTTTTCAAATATAAACTATTTATAAATTTCTGAAAAAAAATGTGAGATGATTTTAATATTGTGAATAGATTTAATTCTGCATCTGTGCCAGTTTCGGTGTTTTTCAAATGTAAACTTTTTATAATTTTCAGAAAATATTTTATATTGTGAATATATATATTATATTATAATGAAGAAATGTAGTAGATGTCATTGTTTAAAAGAAGATGATAGTTTTATATTAAATGAACGTATATTTAAACTTTGCAGCGGCTGTAGGAAGGGTAAAATAAAACCAGATAATAGTAATAAAATTAAATGTTCTAATTGTTATTGCTTTAAAGAAGTTGATGACTTTAAGAAAGATGGTTATATTATGAAGACTTGTAATAAATGTAGAACAAAAAAAATAAAATCAGAAGAAATAAATGAAATAAAAGAAGATTTATCAAACTATAAGAAACATGATCTCTGGAAAAAGATTTATAATGAAAAGGAATTCATTGATTTAAATTATATATTAGAAATGAGAAAAGCCGCTGCCAATTGCTGGCATTGTGGAAGGCCAATTCAATATTTAACCTATAAGCCGGATTTTGGTCAAATTAAACGTATCAATCCTAAAAAAGGATTTATAAAAGGAAATGTAATTATATCTTGTACTTATTGTATGGCAAGATAAATATATTTTCTGAAAATTATAAATAGTTTACATTTGAAAAACACCGAAACTGGCACAGATGCAGAATATTTTTTTTTTCATTTTTCTGAAATTAATATTCATATCTATTTTTTTTTCTTTTCATTTTTCTGAAAATTATAAATAGTTTACATTTGAAAAACACCGAAACCGGCACAGATGCAGAATATTTTTTTTTCATTTTTCTGAAATTAATATTTATATCTATTTTTTTTTCTTTTCATTTTTCTGAAAATTATAAATAGTTTACATTTGAAAAACACCGAAACCGGCACAGATGCAGAATATCTATTTTATTTTAAATTTGGTCTATTATTCCATAAAATATTTATTTTTAACTTTAGCTGGCTCAGGTTCAACTGTCTCCTTTATCGGTTCTAACTTAGGTTTATATTTTTTTTCTTCATTTTTATTTTTCCTCAGCCTAAAATATAAATCAACAGCAGTTAAACTAATCCCAACAACACCAATTATAGTTGCAAAATTTATATCAGGGAACCAAGATGAAGAATCATCTTTATATTTATCATTTGTTTCAGCCAAAGCTTTTTTTGCCTTCTTATGATATTCTGCTAGTCGCTTTCCCGCAGCCACCTTTTTGGGGTCTTTGATCTTTTCAACTTTTTGTTCGGGCTCAACTGTAATTTGCTCTTCCTTTTGATTTTCCTCTGAAGACATATATATAAAATATATTTTTTTTTCTTAAGCACTCTGCTCAAGAGATGCTAAAGAGTCTTGAGAACTTTGCTCAACAGCTGTTGTGGAGAATTTCAAATGCTTAACAACTTGTAAAAGACCACTTCCAAGTGCGACAAATCTTCCACCTTTTAATATGGTGTAGCCGGCAACACTATTTAATTCTTGTTTAAGCAGTTCATTTTTCTTCAAGTCAGTACACAATTCTTTCTTGTCATCAATGGGTAGAAAATAATTTAAAACTTCAGTCGTTCCTTCCAAAGTCATATTAACAAGACTTCCAGAAACCATAGTTCCCATTTTGACTTGGTATCTGTTGTGATACTTTTCTACATCGGCTGGGGATAATTTTTTTACATCGCCCAGAGCTAATTTAACTCCTGTATACTCTTCTATTGTTCCAAGAACTGCAAGTATAGATAATTGTTCTCTTTTTTCTTCAACTTCAGCCGATGTTGTTGGAGTTATTTTTTTCTTGGTTTTCTTTTTTTCCACTGTTGTTGGAATTTTTGTTTCTTCTGTTGTTTCAAACTGCTCAAGTATGGATGTCATTATATATTAAAAAATTTATTGTGGGATTTCAACATAAGCCAAATAAGGATGCCTAAGACAAAAACAAACTCGTGAATATTTCTCTAACTTCAATATATTTTTAAATTCTTTTTTCATCTCTGGAGAAAGATCACCGGCAAATTCATCAAAAAGAGTTTGGTTAGCCATCTTATTTGGAGAAAAAAAACTAATAATGCAAGCCACATTTTCTCTAAATGGCTTGGCAATAGATGTCAACTGCTGTGTGAGAACCCATAAAGAAATATTCTGATGCCGACCGCTAAATGCCAAACTTATAAATCTATTTGATCTTTGTTTTAAATCTTTTGTAAAGGCGCAGTCATCTAATATGACAAGAGTTTTTGTTCCAGAGAAAACTATTTCAATATCTTCTAAAAGATTATTTATTTCATCTTCTTCTTGCGGCGGGCATAAAACTATAAATCTTTTGTCGCCATTTGCAAAACCATGATAAGTATTATTTCTAACATAGGTGGGACAGATGAGAACAATATACTGAAATACAAATCTGTAAGTACTTCTTAATTTTTCTATCAAATATTTTGTCTTTCCACAGTTAGTTGGTCCTGTAATAATACAGTGAAAAGGAAGTTTATTTTTTAATTCATCCATCTATATTTTAATAAATAATCGATTTCAAATTCGAGTTTTCTACTTCCATAACTGCATCAGCTACTACAAACACATAACAATTTACATTTCCACTTCCAGTTGCAGTTCTTTTTATTTCCAGTTTTACACCATCTTTTGTAGAATTTAACAACAGCCCACCTCCATGTAGTTCTTCTGAAGGATGAGTTCTCAGATCCACCCACAGTGCAAACTTATTATCAAAAAAGTCTTTCTGAGTTATGTTATCTGTTATACCCATTTTTCTAACTACCACGTCCCAAAAATCAGTCTTTTTCATTCCTTTGCTGTAAAGTTTATTTGGCATGCCGTCAATATTAACTGATACTTCTGTCAAGGATGGATAAACAAACTTTTCAGAATCTCTTGCACCAACAGTGTATGGTTCAATAAATAACATTAAAATGCCAGACATACTTCTCCTTGGAATATTAATATGCTCATTGATAACTGTATCTGTTGCTTTATTAATTGTAATTGTCTTATGTAAAAGTACATTTTCATAATAAAATCCTTTACTGGCATAAGCATAAAGTGCATTTTTCGCAAGTTGATCGCTGTAGATGCACTGATATTCTAACTCAATGTTTGAAAGTGAATATGTATAAGCCTTTGAAGTATCTGATGTGATAGTGATATCTTTACTTTCTGCTAAAGTTATTTCAAATGACAATGTATTATTCAAAGCTCTGTGATTAAACACTCCATGGTCATCAATGATTGGATGGTTCAATGCAATTTTATATTTTGTTCCATAAATAGCCGCCAAGGCAACTTCTTTTGCGTCTGAAGTAACTTTATCTCCGGCACTTGTTCTTAATTTTCTCATATTTGAGGATGAAACTCCTTCTTTCAACATGTTTTCTCTTTCGGCTTTCAAAAGAAATAGATCTTTATACGTAGCAAACAGATCTATTTTATTAGTATCCTGAAGTATCTCGCCGCCATAAAGAACTTTCATTCTTGCTACTAAATTCCTTGAAATATTATTCACGAGAGTGTTGTTTGCATGTCCTGCAGTTGCAAGAGTGAGGTTAAAAGTCAATCCAACGCTGCCAGGAACAAAGACAACATTCTCACTCAACTTTGGCAGATGAACATAAAGTGTCTCACCAGGATTCGCGCTGCTGGGGTTGAAGGTTATTCGATGTAGTGTTCTATCAGCCTTCAGTGCAAGTGGTTTTCTCCTTTCACGACTGACATCTAAAACTTCTGCTATATTACTCATATTATATATATGGAAAATAAAAAACTTTCAAACCATTATTATTCTACAAATGGATATTGGAAAGGCTATGAGGCTATTGCTCCTCTGTCAGAAGCCACTGGCGTCGATAAAGAAAAAGTTAAGAAATGGTTAGAAAAACAAGCGTTGTGGCAAATATATCTTCCAAGACCAAATTATATTCCCAGATGGCATTGGAATGTTGAAAAGGTGAATGAAATTCATCAGTCAGATTTACTATTTCTTACTCATGATACAGTAGGAAATAAAACATATAAATATGTATTACTGGTAGTAGATGTCGCCAGCAGATATGCTGATGCTGAAGCACTGACTTCAAAAGACTCCTCCGGTGTAGCAAATGCATTTGAAAAAATATATAAAAGAAAATTAAAATATCCAGAAACGTTAATTGTTGATCCGGGAACTGAATTTATGGGTGCAGTGACGAAGTTGATGGAAAAAAATAATGTTAAAATTCAAAGATCAGAAGCAAAGAATCACAGAGCACAAGCAATAGTGGAAAGAGTAAACAGAACTCTAGCAGAAAAATTATATTCTCATCAATATGCACAAGAAATGTTGATGACTGATAGAAGTCGAGAATGGGTTAAAAGATTACCTGATGTGTTAAAGTCAATAAATAATAAAGCGAAAAAAATAACAGGTAAAGCGGCTGTTGATGCTGTAAAGTTAAAAGAAGTTTCAGAAAAGCATGTGCAATATAAAAGACCAGTTGGCATAGAAGAAAAACGATTGCCTGCTGGTGTAAAAGTTAGATATTTATATCAGCCCGGAGAATATGAAGGTGGCGAAAACCAAAGAGCTACTGATCCAAATTGGAGTTTTGGAATTTTTGATATTGTAAGAGCCGTTGTCGCAGAGAAACAACCAGTTTTATATTATCTTTCTGATGGAGCACCAAGGAGGAACTTTGTTAGAGAGGAATTAATGATTATTCCTGAAGACACAGAACTTCCTCCAAAGAATGTTCTGTAATTCTGTGAAAATATTTTTTATGAATGGCTAAAGTACATTTATTTTTAAATCCACTTCTACAATAAGGACATTTAATTCTAACATAAAGAAAATAATCATTGATTTCTATAATAATTAAATCGTAATCATTTGAAATAATAGTCTTATAACCATTATTTTTATATTTCTCTAATATTTTTTGCTGATGTTCAGAAACAACTCCCATTCCTGTAGGCGTTTTAAATTCTATAGCGAAACCAGTATAATTTTTATGATAATTATGAATTATTATATCAGGTTGACCTTTTGTATAACCTTTTGCCCAGGAGGAGATTCTTTTTTCTGATGTATCTTGCAATTCTCCAAGTCCTGCAGATATCAACGCATTAGGATAAAATCTTCTGATGTAAGAAACAACTTTTGTATGAAGATCATATTCATTTTCAATTTTAAATCCAATCGATTTTGGATATTTCTTATGAATATAGCTTCCAGTTTTTCTAATTGTTGGAAGAACTTCTTCAAATACCCATTCTTGAAATTTAATTGCAGATTCAAGCTTTGAAGAGAAAATTAATTGATAAAATCCAGGCTCGTTAATAAATATTGTGTCTGGATGCAAGGGGGGTAAATCACCCCCCTTCATATTTCTAACTTTTGTTTTATATTTTTCAAATACATGCGCTTCTATTGCTTTCTTTGTATCTTCATATCCTAATATACTTGCAACTTCCTTTCCTTTAAAGAAGATATTTTTATCCTTGTCCAAAATCACATTTAAATTAAATTCATTATTTTCAAACTGTATGATTTCCATATATCTAGTTTAATCTAATTCACAATATGATTTCCAGGGGCGTATTTTTACGGGCCTAAGAATATCCAATTGCTCTTGTATTAATTCCATCTTCTAAAATTATTCTTTTGTCATCATTAGAAGATAATGCAACTTTATTTACTGTTTCCGTATAAATATCATGTTGATAACTTCTTATTAAGTTCATAGTTCTATACTGCTCTCTTCCAGTAAATAAACAATATCTATAATCTTCAAAAATAATGTCAGAGCTTATTACTGATTTTTTTATTCCTTTACATTTCTTCACTTCATCATCTTCTTCTGTTTTAAAAGCATATAATTTTGATCTGAGTCCAACAAATTCAGTAATTTCAATTCCATTTGTCTCATCTTTCATCATTCCAATAACTTTTTTATTTACTTTTTTGTCAATTACTGGATGATTGCTGTATGCAGAAGTATCAAACTTCTCTTCTAAGTCGTCATAAATATCTTTATAGAAATCTTCTGTTTGTATTTCATACATCAATGAATCACAATCCGTGAAAAGCAAGTTTGGAGGATTTTTAAAATATTTATTCTTAATGTAATTGTAATGGAAGTCATACATTAACTCTTTAGATAAATCTAAAATTGACATTCCAACATAAATCGGCTTATTAAATATTAACTCAGTCAAATTCATATGAACAGCAACAAGATTTTCTGAGAATATTGTTCTCCTTTTATAATTTGGTTTTCCTATAAGACTTTTAACTTGCGCTTCAGTGTTGCAAAGTTTTATCTCCTGTCTATTTCTTATATTTTCCATAGTTTTACCAAATACACTATTATTCATCAACTTGAAGAAATCTTTTTCAAAGTCATTAGTTCCTTTAGTTCTCAGCTGAGTATTCAAATCAATATACTCAGCCAACCATGGCTTTTCTAAGAATAAAATACCTCTGTGGATCTTTTTAATTTTTAAACCAAGAGAAAGATATTTCTTTAAAGTTGAATGATGAACTACATATTTTTCTTTATCCTTCAGATTTGGAATTAGTTTTTCAACTTTATTCACAATCAAAGGCTCTGGTGCAAGGGGATATTCATTATGCAACTCATGAAGTTCCTTGGGATATTCTAAATCCACTTCTAAGATACAAGAACGTTTATGCCAATATTTAATATCTTCTTTACCCATCCACTTAAATCCAGCATAAGGCATATTTTGACTCATTGCCCAACCATAAAGATTATTAGCATCTAAATATTTTATATAAATGTCTTCTTCCTGAGGAGAATAATCTTTCATATATTTATTATTTGCCTTTGCATATCTTTTACTAATCATTGAAATTCCTCCTCTAATTCCCTTTTCAATCATTAACAACATATTAGAATCGTGAAGTAAATCTAATTCTATTTTAGTTTTCTTTAACATTGCATCCCATGAAAGCCCAGGTGAAGTATAATACCAACAAGGATCTAACTTATAATTCTTCATGCAAACATCTCTGAAGGTCTCAAACACATCAGACAATAGAAGAACATCTGTTTTCATATAAAGATCGTGATAATCTTTAAAAGTTGACATATTAAACTTTTTCCAAACATTTACTGCATGTTCATAATCTGATGTGGAAATATTTTTATTATTCAACCTGCTATAGAATTCTTCAATAGGTGGAAGTTTTGTTTCAGTTAATTTGCTAAGATCATCAAAATAATCATAAGGAAATACACCTTTCCGCAATAATAAATCTAACTTATCCCCATAATATTTTGTCATATTTTTAAAATCATCTTTTGACAAATTCGAAACTAGTTTATCTAAAGATGAAGCCATAAACTTAAAACTATCAATAAACCTGATTTCTCTTTTAACATTAAATTCTTTTCCATTCTTATCTGTAAATCTATCAACAATAATTTCCTTTTTAAAACTAATATATTTTTCTTCATTCTTTGGAATACAATCTATCTTTCCTTTAGAAACACCAAGATTTTTTATAAACAAATGAGCATCATATCCAGATAAATTATGAAATATTACTGGAATATGTTTTGGGATTTTATAATTTAAATTACATGAATTATGCGCTGCACCTCTATATTTACCAGTTAAATGATCGTGATCTAAAACCTTATCTCCGTTAAGAGGAAGGGAACAAATATGACAATCAGTTGCACTTTTATAATTCCCATCATCTTCTTCTGTTAATTCCACTTTCTTATGCCAAATTTTATTATAAATCTCCCTAACTTTATTTTCAATCGAATCAACAAATATTTGTCCAATATCTTCATCGGGATCTGAACTAGTATAACTTTCCACATCTAATGGAAACAAATCTTCAACTGTAGATTTTACAGCATAGCAAAATCCAGATGGTTTATGCTGTTGGAATTTATTTGTCCAAGAATGATCATTATCTTCCATTGAACTTTCTATCTTTTCGGTTATACATTCAAAATCAGCATAAATAACAAATGGAACTCTCATTGAATGATGATAATTTTTAAACTTCAACTTTGAACCTTTGCTTGGCATTTTTATTTTAACTACTGATTTATCTTTGCAATATTCTTCATGTTTATCTAAACTTTCCTGCTTTGGAAATGAATTCAAACAACGTAAACAAATAAATCTTTTATAATTATGATTATTAATCTGCGAAGCAAGAAGTCCAGACATTTTTCTAATCCAGCAATAATGACTTTTTTCAGAATCTGAAATAAGAAGAAGATTTATTCTTTCACCATTTGTTTCCGAAATCCTCAGCGGATAAACTTCTTCTTTAATTTCATTATAACCAAATACATTTACACTTATAGTTGGATTATTTTCTTCAAATATATCAATTTTTCCCAACTCAACTGGAAAATCTAATCCATCCCAATTCAACTCCTCAGAACTCCTTTTTAACTCTTTTGAAATTCTCTCTTTATTTTTTCCTTCAGGCTTTGTAATTGCTAAAGTCGCTGCCCACTTAAAACATTCTAAATCTTTATTTTTAGGATTCACAATAGATTTTTTAGAAGATAATTTCCTTGGCAAAGGAATATATGAACTGCCAGAAATTGGATTAAATTTATCAATATGTAAACTTAATAAAACTACCTTTTTAAAAATCCACCCCGATCCCATATTTTGAAATACTTCTATCTTTTCTAAAATTTTGCCAACTATTCTATCATAAATTTCATCTAACTTTGTAGTTTCAGTTATGATTTCAATATCACTATGAAAATATGAAATTGACAAATTTTTCTTCTTTTTAAATTCAACTTCAAACACCATTTTAAATTTAATTGGTTTTTCTTGCTCTTTCAAAAGATTTAAAACCTGAACTTTATGCCATTTAAAATAAATCTTTGGATCAACTTTGGCTTGCCCTTTAATTTCATAAGAAGTTAAAAACCCTTTTAGTGCAGATGCTTTCTTTGTTACTTTATGCTGATTGAATAGTTTATTAATTACAGATTGTAACTTTTTAACTCTTTCATCTATCTTCTTTTTTTCTTTTGGAATGAAATTTAAAATCCAGTCAGCAAATTTATTTAAATTCTTTTTTACATTATCCTGTAATTTATTTATGTTAGGTTTAACTGGAGCTTTATAAGCTTGTGGTTTTAAAATTGGTGTTTTAATAACAGGTACAGGTGAATCTAAAATATTATTAATTTGACTCATCTTGTATATAATATAAAATATTATAATCCTAATATATGATCCCCTTTCAATTCCCTAATTTCATATGAATTAAAAATCCTTTCCACACAAGAATCGCAAATTCTTGTTTTACAATCACTAAACTCCATTTTATTTTTTGCCATTTTACAAACAACACATACAATATATTCAAACATTATTTTATACTTTTTTAGATCATCCATATATAATAAAAAATATATTTTGTTAAAATCAATTTCTGGAATTCATAAAAAGTTTACATTTGAAAAACACCGAAAATGAAACAGAAGACCCTGATGACGTCATCACCACCCCTCCCCTGTTGATTTTGCTAGCTCATTAATATTCATAAATCTGACCACCCCTCCCCTATTGATTTTGCCAACTGAGCTGAAAATATTTTTTTTCCCAAGGTCAAATTGTAGTAGTAGAGAGGGGCCTAGCTCAAATTCTGATTTGAGTCAAAATAGGCTTTTTTTCATTCAATGAATTGCTGGATGAAATAGGGCTTTGAGCTAGAATCCGCCCCTCTCTACTACTATTTTACATATCCAAGATTGAGAGGAAACAACCTACTAAGTACGTAAGTAATTATAAGTGTGGGAGTATATTTGTAATGAAGTATTATTGGATATTAAAAAAGATTTAAAAGGAACTCCTACAAATGATCAAATCGGTCGTAATCAGAACTGTTACACGGGGGGTGTAAACCTGTATTACAATTTATTGTTCTTATTGTGCTTTACAGTTCTTCTAAATGACTTTATTCTTTGTATTTTCGGTGACTATTCTAGTTTTGTGGCATTGATTCCAATTTTAAGAAATAATTGCTAGTATAATAAAATGGAGACGGATGAGCGGAACTTCTCATTTTGGGGGGGGGGGGGGTGATGCACGTGCACATAACCCCATCCCCCCACCCCCTTCCTCCGGAACATGATCTAGTTCCCTCCTGAATACACCCTGAATTATTCATCAAGAATTAAAATGTATTCTCTGTGTTGCACAGCCGAATCAAAGCTCAGTTATCAAAGAAAACAATACGTAAGAAATATGAAGTCAAGACCAAATTTTGCATGTGTTCTATACCTAAGAACAATATCATTAATAAAGTTGTTTATATTATTATCATATTATTTATAACATTAACACTGTTGCTAGCTGCTGCATTTGTTTTAGTGGAGAAAGTGCAACAGTGAGTCGAGTTGGTTTCACAGTGAACACTTTGTCGTTTTTTTTTTAGTCACGTACACCAAAATGCCAGGTTCTGGTTCAGACAAGTAATTTGGCTTCGAGGGTCGCACTACAACGAAAGGAGTGGTAAGGTTTTTTCCCTCAAAAACCGACATGGAAAATACTCTTGACATCAACTCGGCCAGTTTTTGTTTTTTCATCAATGGTTGACATGGAGTCGTAATAATGAGCATTGTAGTGTCCAATTAGTCCATATTATACCATTAAATCACAAATGGGATATATATTGTTCGATATCAGTACATGGGGAATTACAATATGACATCAAGGTTTTATTGGCGGGCGTTTGTTTATTTTTTCCGTGTACGTACGTGGAGAAATTCTCCAGATTGAATTATTTTACGCGGTAATTTGGTAAGCTTGATGACTCTAAATAAAAATAGATATTTGTTGTTATGCATGTATTTCGTTTACTTCATATCAGATATTTCTTGAGATAATAGAAGCATTAATCAAAGGCTCTATTAAAGGATCGGCTTTTCAAGAACCGTGGGTGATCATAATTGGAAATGTTCTCCGCAGGATTTTTTTTTATGTTAATCAGAACAGCTTTAGAGCATTTTATAAACAGCATTTCTTTTAAATGACCAATCACGTAAGCTGCTTATTTCGTCTCAATGGTGACATGGACTTAGTTATGCCCCACATCTTTTGTTAATAAGTAAAACATGGTCTTTGTCAGTCTAATGTTCTCTTAGCAGGTATATTCCAGCAGGAGGGACTACTCAACTACTTTGTATTGTCACGCGTACAAAATGACAGACGTTACACTTCACGAGAATACAAGTCACGCGAACGGGATATGATCACATGATCATCCGAAAACTCGACATATATTATTCAAACTACTTAAAAACAGCAATGTGTTTTACAACCTCCTTAATTAAAAATAAGTCGTCTATTTTGCAGAAATATGATTTTTTTCAAAACTAAGTCGGTTGTCTAACCACATCAAGTCACTCAATTCCTTGTGTTTACGATAGATCAGTCATTTCGGGGAAGTTGATCTACCGTTGCGTGACTTCCAAGAAGCTGAAATTAATTAAACATACTTGCTTTACAGCTTTAAAAGAATCAGTCTTTTCGCTGCTACAAAACACTCGAAAATGGAATCATTTGTGACTAAATTAAAGCATCAAAGAACTAGTGAGCTGTTGATATTTTAGCAGCTCGTATAACATGTTTTATTAGTCACGAAATCCTGTTTACGATTATCTATTTCCGGGAAGCAATCGAACTGTTATGCGTGATTGATTCTTCCAAGAAGTTTCCACCCAGTCGCTTTGAAACTATCGCTGTTTGTGCATCTAGCTAAACATCACTCTAAAATGGAATCATTTGTGGCTAATTTAAAGCAACAAGTCCAGTGTTCTTTATGCAAAGAAACACTAACTGATCCTAAGCTAGCATATTGCTTTCATGCTTTCTGCAAGTCGTGTATCAAGACGAATACACAAGTCGATGAAGAACAGACCAATGTATTCAAATGCCCTCAGTGTGAATCACAAACTCTGCTTCAAGATTTAAACGACGTCGAAGACCTCCAGACCAGTCCACTTCATTTAAAAATGTTGCAAGTTTTGAAGTTCATCGAAAGTGAAAAGAAGTGTTCTGTTTCTGCGAGTCATTCTCGACCATCGTGGCATTGTATCGACTGCAGTCAATCTCTTTGTGAAAAATGTCTTGAATATCATTCAAAGTTCACCAAAAATCACCAACTCGTTTTGTTTTCCATCATGACAAAAGAACACATTGACATGATTATGTCAACGAAAGAAAGCGCTTGTAAAACACACGATGGTCAAGATGTACAGTTATACTGTAAAGACTGTGATGTGCTAATCTGTCAAAGCTGTTGGAAAGACGATCATTATGTAAATCACAAAATCACTTCTCTTGAGCAAGTTCTTAGTGTAGAAAAAGAATACTTGTCTAAAAACCTTGAACAGATCGACAAAATAAGTACTGACGAAAAGGAAAAGCAGCAGCAAGAAGAAATCGCCCTTGACTTGAAAGTCAGTGGAATGCACGCTAAAGATCAAATAAAGGAACTGACCAACACGTTAGTGCAAGCACTCAGGGACAACGAACAACAACTTTTGAACGAGATTGACAAAACCGTAACGAAGGCGGAAAGAAATCTACGTATTATACATCACACTACACAAGCACAAGACTACATCAAGCGATTCATTGAAAACGGTACAACAAGTGAAATGATTGAGATTAGACAAGAAGAATTGTTTCAAAATTTCACTTACATCCCGTTTCAAAAAAGCATCTCTAGATTAGAATGTACTCCAAACGAAACTCTTTGTGAACAAGCTAAAACAAGCATAGGATATCTACGACTTTTACACCACCCAGTTGATCAAGAGATGAGAGGCCACAAAGAAAGCAAAGCTTGTTGTAGAACTGAAAACATCACGATGTGTCCAAGCCATATTAGATAAACTGGAAGACGTAAACATTCAATTTATTCCACAAGAATATGTGCAAGTAGAAGAAATACAGATGACAGGTGATAGTGACATTACAGTGGACTTTATACCACGTGTTGCTGGTCAGTTGACTGTCGATGTTAAAGTACATGGCAATAGTATATCAAACAGTCCCCTAGTAATGGAAGTAAAGCCACAACAAATACAGGAAGTGACTGGATATTCCAAACTAGAAAAAGGTTTGAATACAGGACCAAAGGACTTTGCAGGCATTGCAGTGAATAAAGCAAACAGTAATATTGCTGTATCAGATTGGAAATCAAATTGTGTCAGATTGTTCAGCATAGAAGGTGATTTGTTACTGACATATGGTAGTGAAGGCAGTAAAAAGGGACAGTTAAACAGTCCGAATGGTTTAGCATTTCTTAACGAAACAGATTTAGTCATTGCTGACAGGTGGAATGATAGAATATGTATAGTGAACACTACTACTGGACAACTAGTGAGAACCTTTGGTCGTCATGGCAATGGTAATGGTGAGTTTAATGACCCTATTGGTGTACATGTAGATGATGATGGTAATATCATTGTATGTGACAATTTTAACAATCGTGTGCAAGTATTTACAAAGGATGGTGACTATCTGTATCAGTTTAGTGTACTATTTCCACGGAGTGTAGTTAAACACAATGGACTGTTCTATGTATCCTCAGCTGGATTATTGGAGGTTTTTGAAATAAAACACAATCATTCAACCACTACAGTAACCACCATTGGTGTAAAGGACTGCACTTATGGTAAGCTAGAGTATGCCTTGGGTCTAGCTATTGACAATGATAACAATATATTAGTTGCTGATAATGGAGCAAAATTAATTCACAAGTTTACATTGGATGGTCGTTATGTAGGTCGATCAAGTAAACTAGTAACCGGTTCTCCTCGGTTCATAGCAGTATTGAATGATGGTCTCATTAGTTTTACTACTGGCAAAAGAATCAGATTATTGCGTAATAGTTAGCAAGCAACTATGGTAGTAAGCTAACAAAAAAGTCACAATATATATGACAATGTAGCTTTTATTGAATAACAATCAATTAGTTACATTTTGGAGAAACTAATTGCATGCAATAAGATAAAGAGGACATGATAGCTGTAACGATAATTTACTTAATAATATTAATGAGCTTTACAACATTAACTTTAATGAATAATAATCATTAATAGGGAGAAACTAATTACATGTACAGAAACATGACAATACAACACACAAACAGTAGCGGCAATGGGAAGAAAATAAACAGCAAAGTAAATAGACAGCTGAGAATGTAAATGTAAGAAAGCTAGCTGTAAGAAACTGACTAAGTAAGGAACTATGGGATATTATGTAGGTCGGTCAAGTCAAGTAACCAAACGATCTCTGCTTATTGTAGTTTTATATATTCATTATATGGTACATTGACGGGACAATTTGTCTTCATAGATATCATTTTTTTTTTAATATAAATCGAGCTATAGAATCTAATTATATAGTGTAATAGAAATTAAAAATATGATCATTATTACAATCAATATTGTACAATATTTACGTTATTTGTGCTACTCTGGTTGGAATCAGGTTATTCAACTATAGTTAGTAGATTAGTAAATATAGGCTATCGGGTAGTATGCAAGCAAGGAAGCAGGCAAACAAAGTCCGCATTTTACATATCCAAGATTGAGAGCAAACAACCTGCTAAGTAGGTACGTAAGTAAATGTGGGAGTATATTTGTAATGAAGTATTATTGAATATTAAAAAAAAGATTTAAAAGGACAAACGCTTTTTATGCGCATGCGCAAGGTCTTCCACAAATGATCAGTTCTTCAATATATTGCTCTTTTATTTATTAGGCATGCTTAACAAAAGAAAGTACTGACAAACTCAATGGTTTGCTAGCATGCATTGTAATCAACGGTAGCACTGTATAATCTAATCGAAATTTATTTAGTAGTCATTGGTTTGGGTTAGTGTTTATATTTTGGGATAAGCATATATTTTAAGTGCATAAATTTGTACATCTAGGCCGGTACAATATGTAAGGTACAAAATATGTGATTAATTGCTAAACTGCATTACTTTTAGCACTCGATTTGGTACAAACATCTGCTGTGGGATTTCTGTACACAAAGGAATTTCCATCACCCTTTTTTCCATTCAAAAAAGTTGAGCTAATTTCTGCGAAATCAGTTTTGATTTTGCTCAGTTTTAGTTCCTCTTAATGCATATAAATCTTACTGCTGAAAATAACGACCATGAATCCTTATCAGTATCACTATAAATAGCTAGAAAAATATCTTATCAATTATTTATAATTTTCTTTGAAAGTGCAAACAATAAATCATGTTATTAATTATTCTTTATTAACTCATTATGAAGGTTTAATGCTTTGAAGTGTATTTCATGGGCTTTTGAAAATCTTCCTATTTTGTACTTATTCAATGCAAATTGGTTTAGTTTTTGCACTTTGCAGCACAAATGTCATAAACAAAACACAAAATTTCTGTTTTTGCATGGTGCAATATGTCAACATATATACATAGTGAATGGATCGTTCGACTTGTATTAGGTATGCGCACTTGTATGGAAGCCCTCTTGATAAGTTAAAGTTCAATATTGCAACAAAAGCATTCTGTTATTTAAAAAAACAGTGCGGATGAAGGGGAGGGGTACACTGGGGGGTGTGCAACACGTCCTGAAAGGATTTCAAGTTCTTTTTTCCTCATCATTTTTTTTATCCGAAAAAAACTCAGTATCTCATGATTACAGGATATAACACTCTCCCCGGAAGATGATCAAACCACTACTGAAAACAATCCTGAATACACTCCCTGAATTAAATTGTATTCTCTGAATAGCACGGCCGAATAAAATCTAAGACCTAGTTTATTTGACGTTTTTCCCATCCATCGAACTGAATTACGATATATTATTTATAGTTTGAATTATACTCGACGAATGAGAAAAAGGCCTTTTAAACTGAGCGTAACTTAATTGTGTTGAGCTTTAATATCGTTTTCTTCAAATTTTGTGTTCTATAACTAAGTATAATATCATTAATAAAGTTGTTTAAATTATTATCATATTATTTATAACTTTAGCATTGTTGCTAGCTGCTGTATTTTCAATTTGTTTTACAACCATTTTCGTTGAAGCGGGATCCTAGAAACTAAAAGTCTTGTCTAGGAACGGGAATTTTGGTGGAGTAAGTGAGACAGTCAGACAACCTGTCGAGTTGGTTTCACAGCGAACACTTTTGTCGGGCTTTTTGAGTGACGTACAGCAAAATGCCATGTTCTGGATCACATAAGTAATTTGGCTTCGAGGGTCGCACTACAAGTCAACTAAAGGGGTGGTAAGGTTTTCTCCCTTAAAAACCGACATCGAAAATACTCTTGACATCAACTCGGCCAGCAGGAGGAGCGGTGAGCCAGTTATTAGCAATCCATTTCTCCCCCTTGATGACATCACATCCCCCGTGAACGGAGTAAGGATCGAGATCTCCAAACTAACCTATTTGTTCATCAATAAAGTGATTATACTACATAACAGGACTAATAGCAGAGCCTTTCTTATGAGAGATAACCAGATCGTCCTTGCGAGAGTTAATACTAAGGTTGCAGACATTGTCAGCTGGGCTGTGTTGTTTCGCCTTTCTCAAAACCTGTAAAAATTCAATGATAAATTGAAGAAAAAGAGAATATATGAAAAAAATGGCTCCGGCTTAAAGAATGTTGACTGAGAAAGAGAAACAAAGAGGTCGAATTGAAAAAGGAAAAAAAAAGCTACTTACCAAAGAAAAGCTGCAAAATATTTTCACTTAGAAAGCGGGCCCGGTACAAGTCGTGCCGATGTTTTTAACTATTCAATTGTAAAGTTATGCAGAGCTGTACTTTAAAGTCATTCAAAGATGGAGATTTTGCATTGTATATTTTCTGGAATAGCTTATTTGACATGTTTGCAAGATGGTAAAGAAGGCCGTATTCTTTCGAGTTCGTGGATTCTTCGTGGAGTTTTTCAATCGTTACTTATCGACTAATTTACTCTTAAAGTAAAATCGACGGTGACCAAAAGTTCATAAAAAACGTGCATTTGCAGCAATTCAAAAGAGGTGAAATGCAAGAAGAAGACGAGATCACAAAGATGATTTCAATCAGTTTTTATGGGCAAATCATAACACGGAGGGCTTTAAGGTATCAGGGGACCTTAGAAACCGATGTCCACAAAATGCCTTATAGCGAGCGAACTATGATAGCTACTACTACATAAGTATACATTTTCTTAAAGCTAAATAAATGGAGATTACAATGGTATAAAAATTCATGCGATCCATTGATTTTTTTAAGTGAGTGTTTTATGATTTTTGACCGCCTCTTTTCATGGAGTTCCGGGAACACAGAATTACTTTACATAAACTAACAAAGTACATTATCGTTTAGACGAAAGTCCGATCTCAAAAACTGTGTCTCATTTTTTTTTATTAACATAGTCTTTGCAAAAGTATTCGCTGTGAAAGTTGAAAAGTGTCATTTTTAGCATTTTTTGGCATTGATCGGTAATAATTTGCAAACGCGGCGAGATATCAAAAAACACCGTTTTTGTATCGACATCTAAAGCTACATCGATGCAAAATTTCAACACAATCGATTGAAATCCCGTGTTCCTGAAACTTAGGGAAAAGAGGCGGCCGAGAATCACAAAACAGTTATTGAAAAAAAAGAATCAATTTTATCAAAATAATTTTTATACCATTGTAATCTCCATTTATTCAGCTTTAAAAACATTGTATACTTTTATAGTAGTAACTATAATAGTTCGCGCGCCATAAGTCGTTTTGTCGACATCGATTTTTAGGGTCCCCTGATACCTTAAGATCAATGCAGATTTATCAACTATTCACAAATATTCATACAATATTTTTTCAACAATTAAAGTAGGACTGCCAGTTCATGGAGTGGATCGAAATGCAATTTGGCACAATGTATGATCGAGCAACAAAAGCTGGCCATACTACGCCGTTCTGTTGACTGTGTGAACTTTTTAGAGGCGGTACAAATGTTTTTTCGCTTTAAAATTCTAAAAACATGAACAAGCCCTTATTTAATCAGAATTTAGGAAGCAAATTTCAGCGAAAAGTGACAGTTCAGGACTAGAAACGTGACGCCGGTTGATTCTCGGATTTGAGGAAAAGTTTATTGAAAGTCAATTTGTTATCCTTCTCAACAAATGGCGAAGACATGTTAATCTTTTTTTGTCAATTTTTCTTTAATTTCTTTTTTTACCATCCACAAGAAAGCAGTTTGTAATAATTCCTGTGAATTATTCACTTTTCTTTTCTTAAGATATTTCTCCATCGGCATTTTTTTTAAAGTTCATATTGAAATAAAAGTTCATAAGTAAGCAAACAGGATAAATATAGGTTACTGGTTGTCTAGCTATTTTGTTACGAGTTACGCAGTATTTACATGTGTTGAGTAAAAATGCACAGCCGTGTTAGATAGCTAGATTAACAATGATTTGTTAGTCATACTTTTTATTAGAAAATTCACGTTTCTTATATTTTTATTACTTTTTTTTCAAACCTTAAAGCGAGAGTGATAAAGCGAACTAAAGAGCTATGTTAATGCTATTTTAACTTCTCATTGGATAATCAATTTTAGTTGACCAATACTATTTTTACCATGGATAACAACAAAAAGGGAAGTCACGTTGACTGTTACTAACACACATAAGGTCGGATATATTTCGAGTTTTTGTTCACATTTCTTTCGTAAAATGCTGTCGCGCGCATAAAGATTTAAATATTTCAGATCTTTTTAATCACTCACTCATTCATTTAACCATTTAAATTGCTCATTTTTTTGTCATGTTATTTTCTTTTGATGTTTGTTTAAATAGATTAATTCATTTATTTGTTTGCTATTTCATCTATAGTCATTTTTGATAAATTCTCCATTGATCAACAATTTTAATAATTGATAGTGAATAAATGAATGAATTTCCCATAGTCTATAACAATCCTATTAACAGATCGGAGCTCCGCTGTAAAGTTTACCTAATTTTTATATTAGATTAAAAATAAGATTTCTTTTTAAATAACCAATCATTTACCTACACGACCTAACTATTTATTTTCAACAATCTTAATAGGCTTTGTTATAATATTAATATGTTTCCCACGTCTGGAAAGGGGTGTTAAAATACTCCAACACCTACGGTCATGCCAAAATAATTTTAGTGCTACCCTTTTATTTTTCATGTAAATAAAGAAATGAATAACTAAATCATAAATGAATACAAAAATAAATAAATAAATAAATAAATATATAAATAAATAAATAAATAAATAAATAAATAAATAAATAAATAAATAGATAAATAAATAAATACATAAATAAAATAAATGAATGAATGAATGAATGAATAAATAAATGAATGAATAAATAAATAAATGAATAAATAAATAAATAATAAAAAGACAAATAAATAAATAAACAAACAAACAAAAACAAAAAAACAAAAAACAAATAAATAAATAAGAAATAAATAAATAGATAAATAAATAAATTAATTAATTAAATAAATAAATATATAAATAAAATGAAATAATAATAAATAAATAATTAAATAAGTAATTATATTAATTAAATTAACTAATTAATTAATTAGCACCCTTCAATTAATTGACTAATTAATTACTTAATTAATTAACTAATTAATTAACTAATCAATTAATTAATTAATAAATTAATTAATTAGTCAATTAATTGATAAAATAGAAATAGCAGCTACCCCAAACCACACCAGTCAGCACCATAAGTAGTTAGGATGAAATCGGCATGCAAATCAAAGTATACCAATAAACTTTACTAGTTTTCAATTACTTTGTATATACTCGTACAGCTTAAGTAGAGACCTTAGACGTCACGAGAATACACAGTCACGCGAACAGGTTATGTCGTCCGGAAACTCGATTTATAATATTCAGAATTCTAAAAAAATTGTAATAACTTCTACAACCTCGCAAACTAAAAATAAGCCGTGTATTGCGTAGAATTGCAAATTTTACAAACTAAGTCAGTGCTCTGAGCCACAACAAGTCACTCAGAAGGGTGCTGTTGCGTGACTTCCAAGAACTGTTTCAAAAGAATCCGTCTTTTCCCAGCTACAAAGCACTCCTTGAACCAGTTGTGCTGTGAATAATTAAAAGCACCTGCAACTAAGGAGCTGTTAATATTTTAGCAGCATGTTTTACAGTGTTGTATTAGTCAAGAAATCCTATTTACGATTGATTAACACCAGGAAGCAATCTAACAGTTATGCGTGGCTGATTCTTCCAAGAAGTTTACACCCAGTCGCTTTGAAACTATCGCTGTTTGTGCATCTAAACATAACTCTAAAATGGAATCATTTGCGTCTAATTTAAAGAAACAAGTCCAATGTTCGTTTTGCAAAGAAACACTGACTGATCCTAAGCTAGCATATTGCTTTCATGCTTTCTGCAAGTTGTGTATCAAGACGAATACACAAGTCGATGAAGCAGAGACCAATGTATTCAAATGTCCTCAGTGTGAATCACAAACTCTCCTGCAGGATTTAAACGACGTCGAAGACCTACAAACCAGTCCACTTCATTCAAAACTGGTCAAAGTTTTGGAGTTCATCAAAAGTGAAAACAAGTGTTCTGTTTCGGCGAGTCATTCTCGACCATCGTCGCATTGTATCGACTGTAATCAATCGCTTTGTGAAGATTGTCTTGGTTATCATTCAAAGTTCACCAAAAGTCACCAACTCGTTTTGTTTTCCAACATGACAAAAGAACACATTGACATGATTATGTCAAAGAAAGAAAGCGCTTGTAAAACCCACGTTGATCAAGATGTACAGTTATACTGTAAAGACTGTGATGTGCTAATCTGTCAATGCTGTTGGAAAGACGATCATTATATCCACAAAGTGACTTCTCTCGAGCAAGTTCTCAGTGTAGAAAAAGAATACTTGTCTGAAATCCTTGCACTGATCGACAAAATGAGTACTGACGAAAAGGAAAAGCAGCAGCAAGAAGAAATCGCCATTAATATGAAAGTCAGTGGGATGCAAGCTAAGGAGGAAGTAAAGGAGCTGACCAACACGTTAGTGCAAGCACTCAGGGACAACGAACAACAACTTTTGAACGAGATTGACAACACTGTAACGAAGGCGGAAAGAATTCTACGTATTATACATCACACTACACAAGCACAAGACTACATCAAGCGATTCATTGAAAACGGAACAGCAAGGGAAATGATTAAGATTAGACAAGAAAAATTGTTTCAAAATTTCACTTACATCCCATTTGCAAATAATATCTATAGACTACAATTTACTCCAAACGAAACACTTAGTGAACAAGCTAAAGCAAGCGTAGGATATCTACGACTTCAACACCATCTACCTGATGAAAATATGAGTTTTGTCAGAGTTGATGCGCCTGATGTAAAGGCTACAAAGAAAGCAAAGCTTGCTGTAGAATTGAAAACATCACGAGGTGAACAAGGCATACTAGATAAACTAGAAGACGTAAACATACAATTTACTCCAGAAGAAGATGTGGAAGAAGTGGAAGAAATAAAGATGGCAGGTAATAGTGACATTACAGTGGACTTTACACCACGTGTTGCTGGTCAGTTGACTGTCGATGTTAAAGTACATGGCAATAGTATATCAAACAGTCCGCTAGTAATGGATGTAAAGCCACAACAAATACAGGAAGTGACTGGATATTCCAAACTAGAAAAAGGTTTGAATACAGGATCAAAAAACTTTACAGGCATTGCAGTGAATAAAGCAAACAGTAAGATTGCTGTATCAGATTGGAAATCAGATTGTGTCAGAGTGTTCAGCATGGAAGGAGATTTGTTACTGACATATGGTAGTGAAGGAATTAAAAGGAAGTTAAACAGTCCGTATGGTTTAGCATTTCTGAACGAAACAGACATAGTTATTGCTGACAGGGGCAGTCATAGAATATGTATAGTGAACACTACTACTGGACATTTGGTGAGAACCTTTGGTCGTCATGGCAATGGTAATGGTGAGTTTTACTATCCTCGTGGTGTACATGTAGATGATGATGGTAATATCATTGTATGCGACTGTTTTAACAATCGTTTGCAAGTATTTACAAAAGATGGTGACTATTTGTATCACTTTAGTGCGCGGCGGCCAATGGGTGTAGTTACACACAATGGACTGTTCTATGTATCCTCATCTGGGTCAGTGGTGGTTTTTGAAATAAAAGACAACCACTCACCCACTACAGTAACCACCATTGGAGGTAAAGACTACACTAATGGTGAACTAAAGAAGCCCTGGGGTCTAGCTATTGACAATGATAACAATATATTGGTCGCTGATAAAGATTCTAGTCTTATTTACAAGTTTACATGGGACAGTCGTTATGTAGGTCGGTCAAGTCAACTAATCTATTTTCCTCGTTACATAGCAGTATTGAATAGTGGTCTTATTATTTGTACTACTGAAATTGGAATCAGGTTATTCAGTTGATTTTGAAGTCAACTGATTCGCCAAGCATTTATGTAATATTAATAAATTGAGAATGAGTGGCGAGGCAGCATATCTATAGCACCGATAAAACACAAATTAGAATTTTATAAATTGCTTATAAAACTCCAAGAGTAAGTTTACATTTTTCCTTGAAAACTTGCAAAAACAAATTCATTGTATGTTAAGAAACTAGAAACTAAGTTTATGCATTTTAGGATAAATGTCAATTAGTTATCCTAAATCTCATCATTAATAATTCATGAGTGATTTCAAGTAAATTGTTGTACGTAGTTTATATTTATACAATCTTTTTTTCCACTCCGTAAAAATTACATTATAATAATTATTATTGTTGTGTATTGAGGTGAAAAGTAATTAATTAAAACAGTAAGTTGTCAAACTTGTTTACTTCCAAAACCCTACGTACAAAGACACACTAACGAAGCACATGGTGCATAATCGGGGGGTCCGAGCCCTGACTTTACAACAAGGCTAATATATAACAATTCCCCCTTCTTAAGAAAGCAAATTATAAACAAGTGTTCTTACAATACATTCACAGTTCAAATAACAATGTCTCAGTCAAATCCTAAACGTACAGGTGGTTTCCGTACTCGGGGAGGATTTCGTCGCGGTAACTCTGGTTGTTCTAACTTCTTTTCTGTCAAGGATGCATTTCCGGCAACATCAGCAATCGGCTGGCAAGAAGGTGGTTCTTGTGCTGTTGTAGAATCAGTAGTGTTTGTAGCTAGATCCCGTACTTGTTTTTTTGAGTGTAACGATGGTGCTGGTAAGGTCTGAGGTAATACAATTGCTTTGTTTTGTTCTACTGAATTTGGCAGTTCAATAGAAGTATTTCCCTCAGAATTACACTGCACAGTTCGAGAACGAAGTTGATCCTCATGTCTCTTCCAAACTGGATATCCCGTAACTTGTACGAAATAAGATCGCTGTAGTACTTCAATAACAGTACCAGGTAACCAACGTGGACCAGAACGTAAGTTAAGAACATAAACTTTATCTCCAACTGCAAACTTAGGAGTGCAACGTACATTCCGTTCAAATGTATCAACTTCTTTCTGACCATGTAGTGAAGGTCTCAAGGTTGAGAAACGTGTCCTCAATTGTCTATGCATAAGTAGATAAGCAGGCGTTTCTGTAGTAGCAGGATGTGGTGTACATCTATAAGTAAATAGTATACGACTTATCTTATCTTGTAAAGTTCCTGGATCACTTTCCATCTTGTTTAACTGTGATTTAAAATAACCCACGTATCGTTCAGCCATACCGTTAGATGCAGGGTGACCCGGCGGTGTAAGTGTATGCCGGATGCCATTAGCTTTCATGAACTTACTAAACTCTTCGCTAGAGAATTGTGGACCATTGTCTGAAACAATATGTTCTGGAATACCATTGTTAGCAAACAACTTTCTTAACTGTTCAATAGTTTTACTTGCAGTAGTAGATGACATAGGTATCACTTCCAACCATTTAGAATATGAATCAATAACAACAAGAAACATGCTACCCATAAAAGGTCCCGCATAATCGATATGTAATCTCTTCCATGGCCCCGATGGCCAATTCCAAGTAGCTACTGGTGGGCTAGGAGGTGCAGAAGCAGTTTCCTGGCAGCTTTCACAATTCCTCGTAATCTGTTCAATATTGTCATTCATCTTTGGCCACCAGAAATACTGCCTAGCAAGTCCCTTCATTCGTACAGTTCCTGTGTGTTCACTATGCAAGTCTAACAAGAGTGCAGATCTTAGAGTGGAAGGTATTACGACTCTGCTTCCCCACAAGACACATCCTTGTTCAACAGTCAACTCGTTTCTACGTATATAGTAAGGTCGTAATCTGTCTTCGCCACACTCAGTTGGCCATCCTTCACGCGTTATTTGTAATACCTTTGACAGTAGCGGATCTTTTTGTGTTTCTGAAGCAACTGTTTTAGCTGTAAGTGGTATTTGCATCAGGGTTTTTTCATCTATCATTAGTACATCTTCTTGATCAGCAATGTCAGGTATGTGGTCACGTTCCTGCAAAGGAGCTCGAGACAAATAGTCAGCACATGCATTTTCTTTGGATGTAATGTACTTTACCTTGTAATTATAGGCGGACAAAATCAATGCCCAACGTTTGATTCTTGCGGCAGCAAGTTGGGGTATGGCCGTATGTTCCCCAAATAGCTTAACAAGCGGTTGGTGGTCAGTTTCTAGAATGAAAGTACGGCCAAGCAAATACTGACGGAACTTCTGGACACCAAAGACAATACTGAGAGCTTCACGTTCAATTTGAGCATAGTTTTTCTCAGCTTTAGTTAGGCTGCGTGAGACGAAATGAACTGGCTTTAATTTACCATTTGAGTCAGGTTGTTGTAACACTGCACCAATGCCATAAGCCGAAGCATCGAAGATAGTACTAACTCAGCATCAGGGTCGTAATGAGCTAACATTACATCTTCACTCATCATGGTCTTGATTTGCTGAAATGCAGACTGCTGCTCACTCTTCCAATACCAAGTCTCGTCCTTCCGCAACAGCTTGTACAAAGGTGCTAGGTGGTGTGCTAGGTTAGGCAGGAATCTGGCATAGTAGTTTACTAAACCAAGAAAGGTACGTAATTCGTTTACATTTGTAGGTGGGGGTGCATCT
Organism: Diadumene lineata; assembly: GCA_918843875.1. NCBI lineage: Eukaryota > Metazoa > Cnidaria > Anthozoa > Actiniaria > Diadumenidae > Diadumene > Diadumene lineata. The sequence continues at coordinate 3,337,790 of OU974081.1, read as the reverse complement.
TGGATATCTCTCACCTTGGACTCTGTTGGCTTTAGTCCATCACTCGTTATTTTGAAGCCTAAATACTCAACTTCAGGAAGCATGAATTGGCACTTCTGTAACTGTAATCGTAGACCGTTGTCTTGTAACCGTGTTAAAACAGCTTGTAGGTTAGTTAAGTGCTCAGCATCATCTCGACCTGTGACGAGAATATCATCAATATACACACTAACATTAGGAAGGCCCTTCAGAATGTTCTCCATAGTGCGTTGGAACAACCCTACTGCACATGTAATGCCATAGGGCAGTCTCTTGTATCGGTATAGTCCGGCATGAGTGTTTATGGTTGTTAAGTTGCTTTATGCTTCATCAAGAGGTATCTGGTGATAAGCTTGTGACAGGTCAAGCTTAGTGAATTTCTCCCCATGAGATAATTTTGCAAATATCTCATCAACTAGAGGTAAGGGGTATTTATCTTGTTTGACAACTTGGTTTATAGTTACTTTATAGTCTCCACAGAGGCGCACATCCCCATTAGCTTTAACAACAGGCACTACAGGGGCAGCCCAGTCAGAATGGACAACTTTCTCAATTATCCCTTGACTCTCTAATTTCTGTAAGGCATCTTCTACTTTCTTTTTCATTGCAAAGGGGAGGGGTCTGGGCTTTCAAAACAGAGGACTTGCTCCCTGCTCAACTTCAATGTGTGCTTCTACCCCCTTAAGACACCCCAGTTCTGAGCTAAACAGCTCATTGTACTTGGATAGTAAGTTAGTAAGGTTTGGTGACTGGCTCTCACTTGTGACATGAAAAATCTTACTCCAAGGTAATCTAATTTCTTGTAGCCAAGAACGGCCAAACAAAGCAGGACCATCCCCTTCGACAACTACAAGGGTCAAATCAGCTGATTGGTCACCCACTTGAACACTAACTAACTTTTCTCCAACTACTTTAACTTTACTTCCGGTATAGGAGCTTAATTTAACTGATGGTGGTGTTAGTGGAATATTGGCAAGATGTTTGACAAAGTCTCTTCTGTTGATCAGTGACACACCCGCCCCCGTGTCAAGTTGGAACTTGATTTGCTTCCCATCAACCAGGACATCTACACATACTGGAGGGTTTACATTATCATTGATATTGCAAAGATTACTATGATAATCATCAACACTGGAGGACTCTGGCTCTACATCAACAACATTGGCCCCAGTTTGTTTTCTACGGTTTGACTGTGATTGTGGTTGTGATTCTCTTTTCTTAGATAAACAAACTCGTTCAATGTGACCAATGTTACTGCAATAATGACACTTGGCATTGATGAATTTACACTTTGGCGCCGTGTGTGACTTATCTCCACATCTAAAACATTGTTTATTGCTAGGATTGTTCGGTCGTGGTGGTTTTGGCTGTGCTTTTGATGCAAAAGTAGATTTATCATGCGAACTTGCGACTTTATTTACTGTAGTAGTGTTAGTAGGTGTTTGTAATACGTGTATATCTTTACTGGCGAGCTCTTGAGTGACTGCAATGTTGTATGCTTTTTCAAAAGTAAGATCTTTTTCGATCAACAATCTCTTTTGTATTTTCTCATCATTTATTCCAGCAACTAGCCTGTCTTTCAACATGTCATTCAAGGTATCTTTAAATTCACATTTTTCTGCAAGTTTTTTCAATTCACTGACAAATTCAGACACATTTTCGTGAGGTTTGCGAACTCGAGTGTGGAATTTGTAGCGCTCAACGGTGGTGGATGTAGTTGGTTGGTAATGTTCTTTTAAAACACTTACCAGGTCTTGATACGATTTCTCAGTTGGTTTACTCGGTGACACTAAATTTCGTAGTAAGGTGTAGGTAGGTGAGCCAATAATACTAAGTAGGATTGCTCGTCGTTTGTCGTTTCGTTGTTGAACACGATCGGCGTTGGAGCCATTGGTTGCAAGTTGAATTTCACCCAAATCATTTGCTAGTAAATACACTTCTAATCTCTCCATGTAAACTTCAAAATCATCTCCCTTCCCGGAGAAAGCTTCTATGCTGCCGTACGTGGCCATCCTCGTCGCCAAATTGTTGTGTATTGAGGTGAAAAGTAATTAATTAAAACAGTAAGTTGTCAAACTTGTTTACTTCCAAAACCCTACGTACAAAGACACACTAACGAAGCACATGGTGCATAATCGGGGGGTCCGAGCCCTGACTTTACAACAAGGCTAATATATAACAATTATGATTATTTTATCTTATTTCTTTTAATTTTTTTATTATTATTATTAATTTTCTTATTATTTATTTATTTATTCACTTACTTATTTTTTATTTACTTTCTTATATTTTTTCTTTCTTTGTTTATTATCATCTTTTCTTTTTGTTTCAATTATTACCTACCTTAATAGCGGAGCTCCGCGCGGGCCGAAGGCCCGCGCAAGCGGAGCATCATAATTAAGAAAATATGGTAAACCATGGAGCTCATTTCAAAACGACCACAGGAAGCCCGGATTTCGAAAATACGTCCAACGTCCGCACGTGTACCACTGCCGCGCGAAACGCTGACCGGTTTTAGTCGGGACGCCAAAATAATTTTTGGCAGTTCACTGAAATTTTTCTACAAAATGTATTTCTACACTGGACAAAGAGCATGAAAATGGTAAAGCTAAGTTGACGGCTTGAAGAGATTTGACTAAGAAAGAGAAACAAAGACCGCGGCGTGAAAAAGAAAAATAACTACGATTCAACGATGAAAAGCTACTTCAAAATATTTTCATTGACAAAATGGGTAAAAGTTGCTCATGTCGCTGTTTTTAACCGTCCAAATGTGCAGTCATGCAGAGCTGTCATAATTCATCAATAGTGGAAGAGATTAAAACTGGAGATTTTACAAGTTGTATTTTCTGGAAGAGTTTATTTGACAAGTTTGTCAGATGGTAAAAAAGGCTCTTCATGGATTCTTCGTGGCATTTTTCAGTCATTACTTATCGACTAATCTACTTTTAAAAGTAAAATCGACGGCGATAAAACTTTTATAAAAACAAAAACAAAACAAATACGCGCTGCATTTGCAGGAATTCAAAAGAGATGAACAGCAAGACGAACACGACTCACAAAGATAATTTCACTCTGTTCATTCATCATTTTTTTCGGAATATTCATTCCACGGAGAACTGTAGGATCAATGCAGATTTATCAACTATTCACGACAAAAAAACTTTTCACACAAGATGTTTGTCAACAAAGTAGGACTGCCAATTCATGCAGTGGATGGAAATGCAAATTTAGTACAATGTGCGATCGAGCAACACGAGCTTGCCATCGCCGTTCAGTTGAACTGTGTAAATATTTTAGAGGCGGTGAAAATGGTTTTTGCCACTTTTAAAATTCTAAAAACATGAACAAGCTTATTGTAATCAGAACTGAGGACAAAAAGTTCAGTAGAAAAGTGACAGTACAGGACAAGAAACGTTGCGCCGGTATGTTTACATTTTTTGACGATCTTTAATGAATTTCTTTTTTACCAACCACATCATGAAAGCAGTTTGCAATAATTATATTTACTTCTTTTTGTAAGATATTTATCCATCGTTGATATCTTTATTTGTGAGGTTTTTTTTAATTTGATTCTTGTAATTCTTTGATTTGTTATTGAAAATAAAACGCTTGCATGAATTCGTGATTGTACTCATCTGCAAGTTAAAATTTCAAAACTTCATACTAGCTATTTTTTAATTACGCAGTATTCACATTTGATAACTAAAAATTCACAACCGTTTTAGATAGCTAGATTACCAATAAGTACTTCATTACACATTTCACCAGAAAAGTGAAATCTTTGTCTATTTTTATAACATTTTTTCAAACGTGAAAGAGCGTAAAGCGAGAAGCGCGCGGGAATTTTTTTACATCTTAAAGAAGCCAGGTTAGTGCTTTTCTAACTTCTCATTGGACAATCAATTTTAATTGACAAGTGCTATTTTTACCATGCATAACAACACATTTTTCGCATTTTTGCGTATAATAAAATGCTGTCGCATGCATAAAGCTTTGTGTATTTCAATTGATTATATGATTATTTGATCATGAAAAGAAAATAACATAGCCAAAAAAAAAAAAAAAAAAAAATTGATCAAGAATTTGATAATTGGTAGTGAATGAACAAATGAAAGAATGAATGATTGAATAAATAATTCATTTCATTAAATCGGAGCTCCGCTATTAGGTTTACCTAATTTTTATATTAATCATTTGTTTCTTTAAGTCGGCACGCGCATATTTTGTGCGCGCGCATATTTAACCGTTTTACTTTCAGGGTTGTTTTTTATCTTAGTTACAGTGTTGTATGAGTTTGAATTGATCTCACTCTCGATTTTATTATTTTTCAAACCCTGACAATGGAGGATACCCTCCGAAAGCTCGGTTATTATGTAACTTTTACGTAGTAGAAACAAAGATTGTATTAATTAATGAGTGTTTTCAAAAGCCAATCAATCTCATCCTCATTTTCTAAATACTACTTCTAGATCTAGAACTTGTCACGGGGACTGATTTGTTTTTAGAATCACTCACCAGTTACTGAGTTGATCAAAAGAAAGATTATTTGACAGAGTTTTAATTTTATATGTTGAATGACTACAGTGCTTTGAGCTTTTGAAAAGTATGGAAAACAAGAACACGAGGCCGGTAGGTCCAACGTTCTACTTTTCATTGAAATCATTGGTATTTCAAACCCCTGCAAATTTTGATCATTGCTTACTACAGTGATGAAATTTTGGAATCTTCCTCAGTTTGATATGCTCTTTGAAATGGAATTGAAGTAGTGATTTTTTAAACTGGGTTTTACCATAACCACCCATTTATTTATAGCATCTATAGGCCATAAATTAAACATCCCAGTCCTGAAGACGTTCTCGAGACAAATTTACATCTTTGTGATGTGAATTGTGTGTGTAATACAGACCGCCATTTCTATTTATTCAGAGCTTTATTATGGGTAGTATTACTGCAAAACACTATGAATATCAAGATTCTTTGATTGCATCGCTTACTAACAGAAATTGTATAAAATTTCTCATCCGAGTTTTGAACGTTGATTGGTTTATAATTAGTCATATTTTATCGTAAGTTGATTGTCTTGTTGGCATGTCTGTAAGTGTATCTGCACTGCAAACAACTTTTGGTTTCTTCTTTGTATTTTTCACACTCTTTTTTGCAATAGTTATATACCTATAAGTATATATCAACAAAATATTACAATATTACTACAAGTGATTCCTTTTATATGTAAACTACAGTACAGCGGCGGCGGAACCAGGGTTGCCACAAAATATTGGCTAAAAGATATCAATGCATGAGTTTGCACAGTTAAAATTTTGTGTTGCGATTTTCCTGTATGTCATTATAGTGACCGTCCCCCACTCCCACGGCTGTTACTGTTCCGCTTAGATATGCATGTCCAAATTTCGATGCATGCGCATTGAATCGAGTTTACTCGTATGATTTTAGTGGTATGATTTGTTTTTCTCCCAAGTGTTTACCATTTACAGTGAGGACACTCGAACCGTGTCTTTTTTATACTTTTATTAACATGTATCCTTTGAGTGAATCTATATTTGGGAACATTTTTATTTCGATAACCCAGGGCATTTGGATTTGCATTTTTGAGTTTAGTCTTACTTTTATAGAGGATTTTGAACCAGTAAAAAGCTCAGAAAATAAAAAAGGTAACTAATGACAAGTAGTGTTCATCTTTCGAGTGTTCTCACTCTAAAGCTGAATTAAACTGTTATTCAAAGTTTTGCAGTACGTCAGTCGATCTTGCTTGTATTTCCAAGGTACAATATTCACAGGAGAAGGGACAGTATTTCTCCAGTGCCTGCTTAAAGTATGGATGTTGACACCTTCCTTGAGATTTCCACACCGAACAGTAGTAATGATAATCAGAACATGTATCTACGAACAAAAAAAGAGAGTGAATGTTTTTAAAAGTACTATTTAATAAGCGAGCAATAGTGTTTTATCAGGTATAAAATCCCGAGGACGAAGCACATGGTGCTTCGTATATAATGCTTCGTATTATACTCTATTATACGCCATTATTCCCCTGCGCCATATTCAAAACCCTCCGCAGACTTTATAGTTTCAAGCGCACTTTATTTGGGAAAGAGGGCTTTCCTCGTAATCAGAAACGAGCATCGAATCGGACAAAATGTTCATGAATTATCAATGAATTTTCTGAATGTTAAATACTTATGGTGCTTACCACCATCAGGTTGCGCAAGTTCCGCAGATGGATTAGCATTGATGTGAGTTTTTATCCAACTAACAAACGAGCTAATCCTGGCGAATACAGAGTAGGTGGTTCCAGCTCTACATTTTGGATCACCCCAGCTCACAGCCCCTCGCAGCACCCATTTGCTGTCTATAAAATAAATAATATATTGTCAGTAATGTTGATTCGTTTGCTTACTGTTAGTCTATCAATAGATAATTCGCTCAGTCGTTCACTTATTGGTTAAATTCTTATTTCTCTCTCTACATGGTTTACAGAGAACTTTTTAAATATCAATGCAACTAAGACACAAGCAATGACTTTGGGCAGCTCCAAATATAAATATGACTTCAAACATTATGATGATGAAATAATTTGTAAGGACTCACTTAAAATATTAGGTGTTACACTAGATCGTACTCTTAGTTTCAAACCTCATGTTACAGAGGTTTTAAAAAAGGTATATGCTAAAATAGCAGCTCTTAACCGTATCAAGAATTTAATTCCTAAATATGTTTTAATTAGTCTTTACAAAGCATATATTTTGCCACAATTAGAATATTGTAGCCCACTATTTTTAGGTATAAGTAAATCTTTAAAGTTAAAATTAGAATCTGCTAATGAATATGGGTTGAGATCTTTGCTTAAAGCAGGATCTAATAGATCATATGATGAATTACTTAATCTAGCATCCATGAATTCATTACAACGTAGACGGTGTATTTACTCTTTAGATTTAGTGCACAAGTCTTTAAAAGGCTCAGGTCCGTCTTACATAACAAAACTTTTTAACCCTAGAACGTCTCATTATAATTTAAGAGGCGGTCATAAATTAAAACAGAAGTCTTATAATAGTGCTTTTATGCATAATTCATTTAGTTATATTATATCTCATATGTGGAATAACTTGCCTAACTCAGTAAAAATTAGCAAAACGTCATCCGAATTTCGCAATAGGTTAGACTCAATAGATTTTAAGGGATGTACGTGTATGTCATGCTTAACATGACCATAACAAATCATTGTCTTGTGTATATATTATGTACAATGTTTTACCCTTTTTACTGTATTTTAACTTTTTTTTGTGTGTTTTTTTTTCTTATGTTTGTTTTTAATGTTGATGCGTCATTTTCATTTGAATTAATACATTCAAATTTTTATATTTATATTCTAAATTTTAATTTTATGTATATATCTTAATTATGTTATTATTTGTCGAACGTTTTTTAACATGAGCCCCTGGCTCGGAAGATTGGGCAACCACTTCCATACGCACTCGACTTTAAATAAAGTTTATTATTATTTATTTATTATTATTATTATTATTCATTCATCGTACGCACGTCTGTCTGTCTCTGTCTGTATGTTTGGCTGTGTGTCTGTCTGTCTATTAAAGCTTCCGTTACAAATCAATGGTCCACCACTGTCTCAATTACATTCACTGTCGATCTATCAAACTGTCTGTGTGTCTGTCTGTCTGTCTGCTTGTCTGTCTGTTTTTGTGTCTGTCTGTCCGTCTACTTACTCACGTTACAAATCACTTCTGTTTCCATTACATCCACTATCCGTCTGTCTTTTATTATCTCTGTGTGTATGTCTTTTTCTCTATCTGTTTGTGTGTGTGTTTGTCGACTTACTTTCGCTACAAATTAATGGACCCCCACTGTCTCCATTACACCCACTAATTGTCGTGTTGCCGCCAAACCCAGCACAGATCATCGATTTATCGTCAACAGGTTGAAACCACGAGTTACCAGCTTGACACTTCTGAAGACCGACTATGGATAGAGGAGTTTGTTGAAGTGTTATGGCTTTAGGGCCACCGAACGTTGTGCTGCCCCACCCTGAAATATTAAAAAAAACATGGTCAAAACATTTTATTTAGAACAATCACACATGCGGTTTATCAATAAATAATCGATCAGTCAGCCAATCAATCTATCTATCAATCAGCTCAATCAAACGATAAATCAACCAATCAACTCTACAATGAACCAATCAATAAATCAATCAATTAACCATACAACCAATCATTTAAAAGTCAATCAACCATTTTATCAATTTTTTTTTTTTTTTTTTTTTTTTTTTTTTTTTTTTTTACTTAAATTTGTATTTTATTTAGCGATTACCCAACTTTTTTTTTTTTTTTTTTTTTTTTTTTTTTTTTTTTTTTTTTACTTTTTTTTTTTTTTTTATTTGCAAAAAGACAACTTACAAAGAATTCAATTAATCTATGATTATTTACAAATTAATGAGAGGCACACTAAGTGTGCCGCCCTAGTATTTTTTTTTTTTAAATCTATTTACATTAAATTATTTTTTTTGTGAATTATTATAGACTATGCACAAACACACAAATGAAAAATAGATATATATATATATAATATATAAGTCACAGTACAAAACAATGAATTACAAAAAGAAGAAAAGGACAATAGGTCAACAGTACAATACTGTACAGAACAAGGGTCTCTCCCTATACTTAAGCACTTATTTATTTTCTAAAAGTAACGATAATCTTTTCCATTTTTTTTCATGGTATGCAATTTTATTCCGAGATCTAGCTATTTTTCTTTCAATTTGTTCATATTTTTGTATTATGTTTGTGAAAAGTAATAATGATGGCATGTTATTTTTCTCTCTTGATCTATACAGTGAATATTTATATAACAGAATCACAAAATTAACTAGTACATCATCCACTCCTAGTAAGATGTCAAATTTATTTAATTCTGATAAGAACACTCCAAATGACCTCAACCAATTCTTTATTTGAATATAGTAGTTTATTGCTTCTGTACATTCTATAAATAGATGATCTACAGTTTCGGGATATGAATGGCACAGAGAACACGTCGAGAATTCAATTATTTTAAAGCGGTATAAGTCAAAGTTTAAATAAAGGATATTGTTTAAAATCTTATATTGAAACATTCTCAAGTACGTATCAACCATTTTATCAATTAATAAATGAACTAATCTATCAATAAATAGGAATAGAAAACGAACAAAGCGTGCTCTACGAAGCCAATTTAAGAGGACGAGAGAAGCGGTAGAAGAAGCACGACCTCGAAGCGTTGTTCGGAATTCACAAGTGATCTAAACATCCATATTAGAACATTGCGCATGCTCCAGAGTCTTCTATTCATTTTATTGGATACAATCACATTGTTAAGGTAGATGTGTTCTGGGTTATTCGAGTCAAAAAATATTTGAAATGTGCGCGAGCATGCACTGTGCTCTAAGGTCAAAGTCTTGCGTCTCAGCCAATCAACTATATCATAATATGCTATACAAATGCGATTACTTTGTCTTACCGGATAGGTAACAATTCGATCCTATGGCAATGCGGTCATCTTGTATAGGTAGACAAGCCAGACCAACACCGTAGCCAAGAACTGCTGGTCGAGATAGCTTGATAAGAGCAATATCATATCCATAACCCTTATCAGTTAAAAAGCGACGATGCAAGATCATCTTGTCGACGCCAAAAGTCTGGGTCAGTAACTCCTTCTTTGATCGGTCATGAACACCTATATCGGAAAAAGACAGAAGTAGGACAGGTAATACTTGCCAACTCGCAGGGAACACCTTTAAAGTGGTTATAACCCTTTGAATGAAATTTATGTAGTTAATTCTACTTACTGTCAGCTTTCGAATGAGGTATATCTTAAGGGTATTCGATAAAATACGACCAAGTTATTCGATGCGAAAGTTAGCAATTTCTTTGTATTTTTATATGGTCGTCCGACGGAAATGACGTACATGCAGGTACCTAACATGCGCATTGAGCGATATCCGGTTTACTTTTCTTCCGGTTTTCATATATCCGGTTTGTATATTTACGGTTTGTAGTTGATGAACTGAAATGTTCAACACACTTCATTACTGTTGGTACTGAATACTAGTTGATAATATGCAATTTTACTGCTTTGTAGAAGAGTTTTTAAAGCTACGAAAATGAAGTGGTCTCCAGAATGAAAATGATAATGCTGTGTATCTAGCCAAAGTATTTTTTTCTAAACGTGTGAAAATCCACATCAGTTCTTTCGAATATGTCGCATTAATTGCGACAAACATGCACCCGGCAAAATGGACACATTCACAGCTTTCAGGCTTTTATTCCATTTCCTAAGCACGTTAAAGAATAGCTACACAGCAAATCGTATATTCCGGCAATTTTATAATTGACGAAATGATTTGCAAATGGGAAAACCGTCGGATTCGGGCAGCGAAGAACGCGCTTTGACATTCAAACGCTTTGTTTTGATTTGCTCTGGCAAGCTTCATTTGAATGTCAATGTGAGAGCTGATAAATCCATGCATTCATAGCTTTGTTAAAAATCCCAATAATCATGTGAAAGAGGACAATGAGTCTTGATTATACAAACAAAATCAGGAATAATAAAAGACCTTTGTTTGAAAACCTCTGTAATCATGTAACAAGTCAGATAAATATCGCTTGTTGCCTCCGTTCTTTTACATTAGAAATGAAGAGTGTTGAAAATTTCAGGTCATCAACTACAGCATTAAATATGCAAACCGGATATATGAAAACTGGAAGAAAAGTAAACCGGATATCGCTCAATGCGCTTGTTAGGTACCTGCATGTACGTCATTCGGACGACCATGTAAAAATTCAAAAAAATTGCTAACTTTCGCATCGAATGGTCGTATTTTATCGAATACCCTTAATATATACCTCATTCGAAAGCTGACAGTGAGTAGAATTAACTACATAAATTTCATTCAAAGTGTTATAACCACTTTATTTCTCTATCTGGTTTGGACCTCCTTTGGTAAATGACGGAGCAGTTTAGGGAAACTGGACCACAAGGAAAACATGTCCTGCTCGGCAAAATTTCAAAAGAAATAGGAAGCCCAAAACACGAAAAGGATGTTTAAAGAGTTGACTGAATATGCTATGGGAAAGCTTACAAGACGTTCTGCATGCTGCTAGCTGACAAGAGAGAGGAGTAGAGGTTCATAGCATTACGGTCTCCGATCAAATTTGCAAAAATTGTCAAATAAGGTATATGACACAGTATTTTAAAAGCATTACGAACAAACAATTGAATGCTGTAAAAACAGCCTGGTTAAAACAACCAAAAAAAGTTATTAGAACCATTTCAAATGATTAATTCCACCAATTTAATTTGGTTAGCATGTTCAGCAAAAACAAATTAATTGTAATAATCTAAATTTATGGTTATTACAACCACGATTTTAGATCAACCTCTATTTGTTTAGTTTGATCTAACCCGCAGAGTAATGTTAGTTATTTGTTTTGACCAACTATAATTTGGTTGTTTTATCAACCACAAAAATGTCTTTTCAACCAAAATACAACTGGTTTTCTCAGTTGCATTTAATATCTAACCGGATTTTGTTGTTTTAATTAACTAGACAACCTTTACATTATATTCCGTTATTGTAACAAGGTAACAGCATTAAGAAAATTGAATTGTCAAGACGAATTTAAACTTTCTTTTATTCCGTGTGTGTCTTTCCTTGATTTGTGTATGTGTGTGTTTTTTTAATCTTTTTATTTTTTTATTTCACAGTATCACGGTATTTCCGATATTTATGTATTACTTTTTTTGCGATTTCTAACTGCCTCTATTATCCTGATCTCCAGCTCACTTCTGTAGAAAAATGCTGAGAAATGCAAAAAAGGACTAATAAAAGTCCTCATGTGGTTGATTATTGCTGTCAGGTTTACTGATAACTGACAAGTAGAGACATTTTCCCTGACAACTGAAATTCAATTATAGACTTACCCAGTTTTACGCGATATAACGACGGGTCGGTCTTGCTAAACAAGCAATGTGCAGCCGTTACTATCCACTGTTTGTCAATCAATGTACCTCCACAGTGCTGTCCAAACCCTATACGATCAGGTGCCTTACCCTTACGCTCTATCAAAGCCTGCCACGGCCAGCTGTGAGGAGTCGCTTCTGTACCGCTGACTACACGTTTGACACGACGTCCGCCACATGCTAGAGGCAGATAAATGGATAAAGGAGTAAATAAGATGGGAAGAATGAATGAATAAATGGATGGGTGAACGAACGAAAGAATGAGCGAACGAACGAATGAATGAATGAATGTATGAATGAATGAATGAATGAATGAATGAATGAATGAATGAATGAATGAATGGATGGATGGATGGATGGATGGATGGATGGATGGATGGATGGATGGATGGATGGATGGATGGATGGATGGATGGATGGATGGATGGATGGATGGATGGATGGATGGATGGATGGATGGATGGATGGATGGATGGATGGATGGATGGATGGATGGATGGATGGATGGATGGATGGATGGATGGATGGATGGATGGATGGATGGATGGATGGATGGATGGATGGATGGATGGATGGATGGATGGATGGATGGATGGATGGATGGATGGATGGATGGATGGATGGATGGATGGATGGATGGATGGATGGATGGATGGATGGATGGATGGATGGATGGATGGATGGATGGATGGATGGATGGATGGATGGATGGATGGATGGATGGATGGATGGATGGATGGATGGATGGATGGATGGATGGATGGATGGATGGATGGATGGATGGATGGATGGATGGATGGATGGATGGATGGATGGATGGATGGATGGATGGATACAATACAATACAATACAATAACTTTATTTAAACACGAAAGCTCTATCAATATTAAGTACATTATAAAATATAAACCTAATTTTGTTCTACCTAGAGGCCGTGTATGAAAAATGTACAGCTTTATTAAAAACATTGGAAGCTTATATGGTAAAAATATATAATTGTGAAAAAGAGAATAAACATATGGTTCAAAAAGAAATACATGTAATTTACTTTCTGTAGATAACAGAGATATTTGTTTCAATTGATGTTCAGGTCAAGACGTTTTATTCTCTTTTTAAATTTGGAAATGGAGGGCTCCTCCTTCAAGTCTTTTGGAAGTGAGTTCCATAGTTTAGCACCAGTGTACGCAAAACTGTTCCTATATATGTCAGTTCTAACCTTTGGAATTTGTAAAGTGTTAGATTGGCGTAAGGAATAATATTGTGAGCCAATATCATCTTTGAAAATTTCCTTCAAATATGGAGGCGTTAGGCCATTAACGATTTTAAACATCATAATTGCTTTTTGTTCTTGTCGGCTTTCATCTAGTTTCTTCCAGCCGAGTTGTTTGAAAATTTCAGTAGTTCGTACATTGGTGTAAGGTGCTCCAGTTATTATGCGGGCCGCACGATTTTGTAATTTTTGGAGTGTCTCTGCTAGATAGTCATCAAACCCGTCCCAGACCAAACAGCAATAGTTGAAATAAGGTTCAACTGTTGACTTATATATCTTACATAGGCAGTTTTGGTCTAGGATGGGCTTGAGTTTTTTTATGATACTAAGTGTACTTGAAATTTTCTTCTTCATATCCTCGACATGGAGTTGCCATGTTAAATTACTATCAATTTGCACTCCGAGGCATTTTGTTTTGATTGTTCTTTTAATTGAAAAATTATCAAAAGACAGTGGTGTGTCTTCTTTTGAGAAGGTCATCAACCTCTGTCTTGAGCCAATCAACATGAAGTCAGTTTTGAGGATATTTAGAGTTAATTTGTTTGCATAGAGCCAGGATGAAACGCGATCAAAGTCGGTTTCAATCTGTTTTTTTAGATCAAGTGCATTTGTATCAGAGAATGTAAGACTCGTATCGTCAGCATACATTCTGGTAGTGCTAAAGGTGAGGGACTTTGGTAAATCATTTATGTATAGTAGGAAGAGAATCGGACCGAGGATCGTACCTTGCGGTACACCAAGTGATAATGTTTGCAAGTCCGATAAAACACCGTTTACATAGCACTGTTGCTTCCTATCTACTAAATACGATTCAAACCAATCTCTTGTTGCTATATCGAACCCATAAAAAGGTAATTTGTCTAGTAGAGTATTGTGGTCAACAGTGTCAAATGCCTTTTTGAGGTCTAGGAAAATGACACCGTTAACCATTTTACGATCAATATTAAAAGCCCATTGATTAGTGAGTTCTAACAGGGCAGTCATTGTCGAGTGCATGGGTCTAAAACCCGATTGATGTGAGCATATCAAATTATTTTCCATTAGGTACGATTCGAGTTGATTGTATACGAGTTTCTCCAAAATGCGAGATACTGTCGACGTGACAGAAATCGGTCTGTAATTGTTTGGATCGTGTTTTTCACCAGATTTAAATATAGGGGTCACCTTAGCAATTTTCCATTGCGTTGGATATGTTTTTGTTTTAATAGAAACATTGAATATATCAGTAAGTGATATACTGATAAATTCTGATGACAATTTAAGAATGCTATTAGGTATTCCATCAAGACCTGGTGTTTTATCAGTTTGAAGATTTTTCAGGATTTTTTTAACTTCATTGACATTTATCAAATCTAGTGAAAAAGAGCATTTAACATTTTGAAGGAAATCTATAGCTTTTGAAGTACAATTGTTAGCATCTATTTCTGAAGCAAGTTGAGCGCCAATATTAGCAAAATGATTGTTTAATGTGTTGGCAATATTTTTTGCATCTGTTATTGCTTCAGCTGTAGTAGATTTAATTTCATTAATTAGTGTACTGCTAGATTTCTTTCCGCGTAACTCGTTAATTACTTTCCACATTGATTTAGAATCGCCTGTGGAATCACTAATTTTGGTTTTGTAAAATCTCTTCTTTGTTTTTTCTATCAGTATGTTAACCTTATTTCTTTTATCTCTATACTTGGCCCAGTCTTCTGGGTCGTTGGACCTACTGGCATGTTTTTTTAGAGTATCACGTGCTTGCATTTCACGCTTAATATCTTGAGTAATCCAAGCAGAAGGTCTATTTCGGACTCTTATTGTTTTAATTGGCGCATGTTTATCAAGTATGTTGAGGAAAGTATTTTTCCAGTTGTCCCAAATGTTATCAACATCACTTGTTTCATCAACAATAGGCCAATTTGCATTTTGAAGATCTTTTACAAATTTTGATTCATCAAAATTTTTGAACCGTCTCTTTGTGACTATTTTAGGGTTCCCTCTGGGAATACCGACTTTTCTAATTCCGTAAATTAAATTATGATCGCTTATTGTCAACGGATAAGACCCTGAGTAAAGAATCTTATCGTTGGCATTTGTGATTAAGTGATCGATTAATGATTTACTATTTTGTGTCACTCGTGTTGGTTCATTAATAATTTGGTCGAATTGATAATTATTTAGCAAATCGACTAGAATAGAGGTATGCGCCTCTGGGGGATTTGACAATAGATTGCAGTTTAAGTCGCCGAATATGTAAATTTCTTCATAGGCTGAGTCGGCCTGTTTTAAAAACAATTCGAATTTTTCAAAACATTCATTTGTTGTTTTAGGGGGGCGATACCAAGTTGTAATGAGAAATGATGTATTGTTGTTTTGTTTTATTTCAACTGCGATCATTTCGAGATCGGCGATCTCTAGATTGATTTTTCTACTATAACTAATTGAATTTTTTAGATAAATGCAAACCCCTCCACCATGTCTATTTCGATCTTTACGTAAACAAATATAGCCAGGTAGATGAATTTGCATACTTGAAATACAATCATCGATTTTTGTCTCGTTGATTGCAAGTACGTCAAATGGTTGGTTTTGCATGAGAACTGTCAGTTCATCGAAGTGTTTAACGAGACTATTTATATTTACCAGTGCCATTTTGAATCCCCGCTTATTAGAGAACAGTTTCTGAAAATGAAAAACATCCTCCTCATCTTGCGATGAAGGTTGTTTTTCACTTCCAAAGTCTACGTCCTCAACATCAATTGCATAAAATCAATTAATATAACTTCTAAAATTAATGGCTAAATTATAAACACCCTTTTTGTTCAGGTGCAACCCACCCCTATTTAAACAAGATTGTGAATCAATATTATCATTGCAAATGAAGTCAATGTTATTACTTTGACAATAGTTCTTCATTGCTGTGTTTACCTTGTCTATCTTTGTGTGGATGGATGGATGGATGGATGGATGGATGGATGGATGGATGGATGGATGGATGGATGGATGGATGGATGGATGGATGGATGGATGGATGGATGGATGGATGGATGGATGGATGGATGGATGGATGGATGGATGGATGGATGGATGGATGGATGGATGGATGGATGGATGGATGGATGGATGGATGGATGGATGGATGGATGGATGGATGGATGGATGGATGGATGGATGGATGGATGGATGGATGGATGGATGGATGGATGGATGGATGGATGGATGGATGGATGGATGGATGGATGGATGGATGGATGGATGGATGGATGGATGGATGGATGGATGGATGGATGGATGGATGGATGGATGGATGGATGGATGGATGGATGGATGGATGGATGGATGGATGGATGGATGGATGGATGGATGGATGGATGGATGGATGGATGGATGGATGGATGGATGGATGGATGGATGGATGGATGGATGGATGGATGGATGGATGGATGGATGGATGGATGGATGGATGGATGGATGGATGGATGGATGGATGGATGGATGGATGGATGGATGGATGGATGGATGGATGGATGGATGGATGGATGGATGGATGGATGGATGGATGGATGGATGGATGGATGGATGGATGGATGGATGGATGGATGGATGGATGGATGGATGGATGGATGGATGGATGGATGGATGGATGGATGGATGGATGGATGGATGGATGGATGGATGGATGGATGGATGGATGGATGGATGGATGGATGGATGGATGGATGGATGGATGGATGGATGGATGGATGGATGGATGGATGGATGGATGGATGGATGGATGGATGGATGGATGGATGGATGGATGGATGGATGGATGGATGGATGGATGGATGGATGGATGGATGGATGGATGGATGGATGGATGGATGGATGGATGGATGGATGGATGGATGGATGGATGGATGGATGGATGGATGGATGGATGGATGGATGGATGGATGGATGGATGGATGGATGGATGGATGGATGGATGGATGGATGGATGGATGGATGGATGGATGGATGGATGGATGGATGGATGGATGGATGGATGGATGGATGGATGGATGGATGGATGGATGGATGGATGGATGGATGGATGGATGGATGGATGGATGGATGGATGGATGGATGGATGGATGGATGGATGGATGGATGGATGGATGGATGGATGGATGGATGGATGGATGGATGGATGGATGGATGGATGGATGGATGGATGGATGGATGGATGGATGGATGGATGGATGGATGGATGGATGGATGGATGGATGGATGGATGGATGGATGGATGGATGGATGGATGGATGGATGGATGGATGGATGGATGGATGGATGGATGGATGGATGGATGGATGGATGGATGGATGGATGGATGGATGGATGGATGGATGGATGGATGGATGGATGGATGGATGGATGGATGGATGGATGGATGGATGGATGGATGGATGGATGGATGGATGGATGGATGGATGGATGGATGGATGGATGGATGGATGGATGGATGGATGGATGGATGGATGGATGGATGGATGGATGGATGGATGGATGGATGGATGGATGGATGGATGGATGGATGGATGGATGGATGGATGGATGGATGGATGGATGGATGGATGGATGGATGGATGGATGGATGGATGGATGGATGGATGGATGGATGGATGGATGGATGGATGGATGGATGGATGGATGGATGGATGGATGGATGGATGGATGGATGGATGGATGGATGGATGGATGGATGGATGGATGGATGGATGGATGGATGGATGGATGGATGGATGGATGGATGGATGGATGGATGGATGGATGGATGGATGGATGGATGGATGGATGGATGGATGGATGGATGGATGGATGGATGGATGAATAAATAAATAAATATACGAAGAAAGGAAGGAAGCAAGGAAAAAATAAATGAATGAAAAAAATGAATTAATAAATGAATGAATTAGTTAATAGACGAATAAATGAATCAATGAATTAATGAACAAAATCAAGGAATGAATAAATGAATGGTTAGATGGATGAATGGATGGATTATTTCCATCATACATTGATTTGTGCATTCATCAATTCATTCATTCAATCACTCATTTCTTTATTAAATCATTTATCGCAAATCATGAATATTTAGAAAAAAAGAGTATAATAGATTCGTCATTTTATTTTCAAATGGTACTGTCAGATTAATATCAAAACTAAGCAAAAGATCAATCTTGTGGCTCTACTTATGGAGCCTTATAATGTTGAGGTTACATAATTAAACCATTGTAAGTAATTCTTTCTTTACTAAACGCTTTACAGATACAAGTAACATTTGAAAAGATATACTCTTGCATGGCAATCTGACAACCTTTAGCAACCACGAAAAAAATTGATTTCATAACTGGATTTTTTCAAAGAAGGAAATTTTACATATTTCCAATTTATATGAACGCGTTTTTTTTTTATGAACCAATAGAAATACAAGTTGTAAATACGAAACAAATTGTGAAAATTCCATACTTTTTCTGTAGATGCGCCATTATTTCGAAACCTTGGCTTTTTAAAGTAAATCGTGAAAGAACCAAAACAGATAGTATATTGCACACGTAGTACCAACAATTTGTATTTTCTCCAAATTGAGACTGTCCCTGTATTCGCAAAAGGCTTTGAAAAATAATAATATGATTACATGCACTAAATTGAATTTAATAATGCAAATAATCACCGATTTGAGACGAAGCTGTTTCATCTGATAATGCGAGGGGGTCTTGTTTGTTTATTTGTTTGTTTGTTCTAGTTCTACTTTAATAGGTCGATAAATAAACTTCTAAACGCTATAAAACCGAAGATAAGCAGCTACATATTTAAAAAAAACTATGAACATTGTATATTCAGTGTTTATTGACCAAAGGAAAAAGGTTGAAATTCAAATTGTTATAACTTCGCAAACACGGAAAAGATTTGAGATTTAACATTTTGCCATTTCGGACTTTTCATATATAAAATATAGTCGTTAATCGTTGGAGTAAGTGTAAAATGAATTTATTTTCCGTTACTCGATGTTCTGAATTCCTATTTTTTTTCTACCTTTGACTCTATCATAAGGTCGGCTTCATTCGTTTTTGTATAAATTTAAAATCCATTTTGTTAAAAAAAAACAACAGGATGAACTTTTAGATAATAGTTTTAGATCGTTACTAGATTTGTTCTCATCTTACAGGTTTTAAAAGCAGCCAGCTACGGCGGGCTTTTTCTTTTTGCTAAAACCGGTACTGTTAACCTTTCGAATTTCCGTTATTTACATATGTTGGCTATATTATGTTCTTCTGAGAACAATTCGTGAGCACGTTTTGTTCCTGGTTTCTTTTATTCGGTTCTTTTTTAATTATTGATTTTACAACACGTTCTTTTCAAATTATTTGTTTTGTTTAATTGTTTGTTTGTTTGTAGGTTGGTTGGTTGGTTGGCTGCTGGTCCATAAGGAAAAACAATAAACCTCCTTAAAGTAGGGCATAAAGATATTGTATTTGCTTTGAAAACTCGACTCAATTTAGCTATTGTTTTCTATTGTACATTCCTAGAGATAATCCTATTATTCTGCGTATCCAAACTCATGCTTGATTTGTGGTCCAATATTATTATTAGTAGAAATGCGTCAGCCAGATTCCCAAAGGGTTTGGGCTCCATTGAACCGCGCAGTAAAACAGAAAGGATCCATGCAGGGCTTCGAATGAAAACAGGCAAGTCGCGGATTATCAAAAATGCCTATATTTGGTGCTCCAGCGCCCCAAGAGAAGTTTGAATCGACATTCAGAGTAAAAATTATTGAGCACCAGAGGAAAAGTTAGTTCAAGGCTCTACAGAGGGCCTTGTCGTGGTTTATAGGTAAAAAATTGCAGTAAAAATGCGTGATATTTCGATGGCTAAACTAATGTGAGCAGTACTGCATCGTTGTTTGCACGTACGTATATACTAGCAAAGTAATTAGGATTGTGTCATGTTTTCTTAGAAAATAAGTGGAATTGACAAAATGTGCTAGAATTATCGGTTAAACGAGTTTATTATTAAAATTTTGTTATCAATATTCCAATAAAGTGTGATAACTTTAAAGTCATGTTTAATTAACTCATTTGTGGTCAACAATCTGCTTCTATCTATTTCCATACTGAAAGTAAATCAATTAATCTTCTTAAAGAATTAAGTGACGGTTTGTTTGTAGAAAAAATAAACAACGTATGACAGAAAACTACATTAAACTGAGCATAGATATTTATTTATCTTTTTTATCGATTTAAAGGACTAGCTAGCTACAAATTAGTGTTAATTATAAGAAGTTTATGAATTGATTTTTGGAAATAATGGTATATAAATCAATATTTAGCGGTCGCCGTGTGAGATCTCGAAAAATCAAACGCTAGACCCAGATGGTTAAGGAGGCAATACACCAACTAAAAAAACACGCTTTTTCATTTAATCAAAAGATGTACCAACCCGGCACTGAAAATGTCGATATTTTTAGATTGAAATCGTCATAAGGAAGAGTCATTAGTGCAAAACATTTTTTTCTGTCTTAAACTTATGCAAGAAAATTGTACTAAATATAATTTTGTTAGCAAGCGCTCATTCACACAATAGCTATTACTTTCCTTTTGATAGAATCATAGTTAGTAGAGAACTAACTATGATAGAATTGCATGATCAAATTTATATAACTTAGAATCTAAATAACTGCAAATTCAGGTATTTACTAAACCCTAAGAAGCAGACAGTTTTTTTTGGTTTGCTACTAGCTAAACTAAACTAATGCTATAATTATTTGATCGATAGCTAGCAATTGTGTATTTTGTAGTAGCAAACGTGCCTATAGATAACCTCAAACAAAAAACAAAAATGACTTTTTGCCATTTACCTCAGGCTTAACACTAAACCACTTGTGCAAACAACCCTACTTTCCTTTTAAACATCCATTCCTCTCTACCAACTATGTTTTAAACAAGTCTCTCAAAACTTTGGAGCCTTATTTCTAATTTAACAAGCAACAATTCAAGCAATTTTTGCATTGTTTATCTAGCTATAAACTCTTATAAGTCATAATGAAATCAAAGTACAAAAACCACACAAACTGAATACTAAAATAACAAATGCCACATTAAGTTAAGCGCTCACCTTGGGCAGAACACCAGGGCAGAAAAACGCACAAGAGCACCAAAAATGTTTTCATCATTTCTTCAGCCTTTAACCGTTCTTCTTTACTTTAATCTTTTGGCTGCTTCTGATCCGTTCTTCCGTTTAGTAAGTCTCTGTTAATTAGCTGATGAAGTTTTGCTGTAGCTTAAAAGCTTACAAGATAACTAGGTAACTAATAGACTGCTTGTTTGTTCAGCAAGGTTTAACGCGGGGGCTGACCAAACAGCCGTCAAATATAATCACTGCTGACGTATATTAGCATTGTTTTATAATTGGTTTGTAATATGTGGATGGTAATTGACATTTCGAGTTACGGGGAGTCTTGCCGAGATCGAGAAGACAGTTCCTTAACCATTTAGAAAGACTGTTGGTATCCCGTGGGGGAAGGGGGGGGGGGGGGGGGGGGATACACCGGAGGTAAAACGATCGGGGATGCCTTTTCCCTTTTTCCCTTTTGCACAATTTTTGGTATCTTTTAAGGGTTACACAGCACTAAAACTCACGTTTTTAATTTCTTTTAGAAATGAAAACTTTGTGAGGCCACGCCCTTTTAAAAACTTCCGGTATCTTTTAGGGGTATTTTTTGAAAATTCCGATGAGCATCCCCGATCGCTTATCCCCGGAGTCCCCCCGGGGTTGGTATAGTCTTGATAAAGACTGCTGGTGTAGTCTGGGGGTGTATTCCGGAGAGACTTTGAGAAACGCTGTTGAACAGTCCTAAGAAAGGCTGTTTATGTATCATATCAATATGTAATTTGCGCTTTAGAAATATCAATATAAAAAGTCATATAAAAAGTCTTATTGACCGAGGTTGGTCGGTCTGTACAGGAGAACCTTGACCTCGGACGGGAACACTCACTGCGTTTTGGCGTAGTATTCGACCTCGAGAAAGATTATCCTACACATTTATGGAGACCTAACTAAAAACTGCTAGAGATTCAAGTGTCTTGAGAAAAAAGACTGTTTGTTTAGTCTGGAAAAGACAGTTTGTGTAGTAGTATTGAGAGCTGTTTTTTCTGTTTTCATATCAAGAGTGTTCAGGGGAGATGTCAAAATTTTGCTATTGCTTTTAGAAATGCTCATTATCATTTTTGGCATGAAAGTTAATTTTTTTCTCAAATTTAATTTTTCAACGATCTTAAAACTTTCTTCTGAGTAATGTGGGCATCCTATCAAGAAGTGTTTTTCATCTTCCACTTCGAGTTTACATAATCTGCGAGTACAACGTTACCAAGCAACGCCACAAAAACCGTATGAAACGTGTCAAGCATGGCGAACAATATCAACTGAAACAACTTTGACCAGAGTTAACTCTGGTTTGACAAAATACACCTATTTCAAGAAACGTTGTCAGAGACAAAAAGGTGTTAAACGATGAATGGTAAAAGCACTGTTTGTAGCAGAGCGAAGAACTTCCTTTTTATTGACAAGTATAAAATCTTTATGGTAGACTGGTATCGTAAATTTCCCTTTTACCACTTAAATTAAACGCTATCGGATTACTGTGCGCCTGATGCTGCAAAAACTACAACCACCTCAGGTGGCCCTCTACAGAAAATCACTGTTGAGACATTGAACATCTAAAAGATATTATTCGCTTAAGACAAGCAGAACAATGGGTGGAAATGGACCTCATTGACTATCCTTGTAAATAACTGCTAGATAAAAAAGAAAGATAAACTTCGTAAAATGAAACTATGACCTGTTTACTGTGCTCGAGAGAAATAAACAAGGTAACGAGGTAATCAACTCAGGATGGACTGTTGTGATCGTCATTTATTATGTTTCGTACAATAGCTACTTACAAGCTATGTGAGAGGTATTACAACAATTTGCGATAAAAACAAGCCAGCAAGAAAGATTTCCCCTGATAGGCGTAGTTCTTGTTATTAGGAATTTCTAGAATTCTTATCCTTAGTTTGGTCTGTGCCTTCTGGCTAGACTTAATTCGGCCCCACAAGTTGATCACAGAGTACAAAGACTTGAAATGAATGTGTATTTTAAAGCTACAGGACAGGCTTTATACAACTAGTTAACACGATTCTTTGTTTACCTAAATAGTAACTAAGTTGGTGGTATGTTTGCGTTACTTTTAAGGAGTTATCATTTTTTTTTCAGGAAACTATTAAAAGTCATATGATCAATGCAGTCAAGGTCACGATGCTAAAAATATAAGCTAGACCGTTGAAATTATTTCATAATAGCTTTTTAAAACAGCAAGCTAATAGCATTCAGAAAATATAGAGCATTTCATTATGGATTGACATTGCGTATAATATGTGAATGGACAGGGAGGAGTGCTGTCAGTTTCCAGTCTTTGAAAAGGGGGTGTCAGTAGAAATTCACCGACACTTTTCGGGGATTTATTAACATTTATTTCAAAAATGCGAAAATACTCCGCCCCACCCACAGCATGCACCCAAAGAACGAAACTTACGAAATTTCACGACTTTCAATTTATTGTCATTTTTGTTGTGTTGTGTATTAGTAGCTGACATTTTGCAGTCTTACTAATTTTGAAATGCTCTTTTCAATTCTGGACTTTAGTGTTAGCGAACTGCCTGATTTTGTCACGTGACCTTTTAGTGTAAGTAGCCCATTGGGAAGCCAAATCTTACTCAGTCTACTCACTCAGGTATGCATCTAGTTTTGATCAGGACTATATGAGGCGAACACTGAAACAAAAGAAACTAGGGATGAGACCAATATAGATATTTGAGAGGGGGGCAATTTTTTTTTCTTCCAGGATATTTTTTTTCCCATGGTTGTGCAGGATATTTTCTTCCTCCCTGAACGATATTTTTATTGGTACATCTGCCGTGCACGATTTGTTTCACTGTTTAAGGCTCCCTGCTCGAAATTTTTTGGTATTAGCCCAGCCCCCCCACCCCAAATCCCCCCCCCCCCCCCCGCACATATATCTAATGGTCCCTCCATTATGAAATCAAGGTCATCGTTCGCGACAGATCTATCACAAATGCCTTTAATTAAATTGATAAAGCAGTACGACAGCAACTTAAACTTCTTTGAAAACTTTGTTTTTGCTATGTAAAAATCATTTTTATGGCAAAGATTCAATAATCAAATAAAAAATGTACTTTTTTTAACTCGACAAGTTTTCCTCATGAGTTCCTTTCGAATTTTGTGTCAAATAAAGTTATTCGTAAACAGCGAGGGCTCATAGTGAATATTATCTATAAATAAACAGAAAAACAATTCAATCGAAAGAAGAAAAAAAAAAACGGGAAGAAAAGCATAATAAAGAATGGAACCCGGGGGCAGACTGCGATGGTAAGCGATCGGGGCGGATGCTCGTCGTATCTTTTAGGGGTAAAAATCAGCGATTTGTTATCTTTTAAGGTTTAAAATATGAAATCTGCCAAATTCTCACTTTTTGGTATCTTTTAGGGATTAATTTTGGTATCGGGGAGTGGAAATAGATATATACTGAGATAGATAGACACTTTATTGACTATAGTTAAAAAAATACCATGTACCCCGGGGCTGAAATAAATAAGTTAATAGCTTTCAGAAAGATTTTTCAGATAATTTGGAAGGAGCAAAATATACTGACAAGAGAAAATAATTACCTTAATGATGGTGCCTATTATTGTCATTGCGCATCCATTACTGCGCATGCTGCTGACGAAGTTTGAGAAAACAAACACTTTCAAAGGCCAAGGCGTTTGTGTTAAAAAACGTCCAGAAACAAGCTAATTTGGCAATCAGTCATCTCCCATAAACCTTTTAATAAAATAAAAACATTTAACCTTTGCAAAACTGACCTGAAAATGCATTTTTGTTCAAAAAACAGCTTCAAAAGCGACTGTTATGTGATCAAACTTCCGACAATCTTTTCCCGAGCGCCATCTTGAAAATCTCCCAGAATGCATTGTTAATTCTTCTAGGGAGGGGCAGGGACTTTTGTGCAATTTTTGCAAATTTTGGTAAAATTTCGTGCTTTTACAACCATTTTAATTATTTGTGTGATAAAGTGATAAGAAATCTTTCATACGGTGAGTTAAAATTAATTGAAATTAAAAGATCATAGAAATATTGATGATTTCTTTTAGGGTAGCTAATTTGAAAATGTTGATATTCATGCGTTCAACTGCTCTCGAAAAAAGTATTTTTTAATTTTTTTACCTTGACATGTATCTACAAGAATATTATGTGTGTTATGGTTTAAGAGATATTTCCTTTAGAAAATAAAATTATATGACAAATGTATGAATTTTTTTCCCTTCCAGTTTCAAATTGCCTAATTTGTAATATTTGATGACGTATAGCTCATTAAAATGCACGGTGAACTAAATTTTTTTTATTTCAATCTATCAAGTTCTGAACTAGGCCCTTACAGATAGAAAGTAATTTCGAGAAAAAAATCACTTTTTAATTAGTCATCACCAACCTTAAATACTGTACAAATTCCCCATTCAATATAACCAGAAAAAGAACGAACCTTAGCACATAAAGTACTTAAGACAGCGATAGACCTGGCAGCATAGTTCAAAAACAATTATTTTAAAACAACAAAGTTTTGCATCAGATTAAGAGTAATTTTTTTATCTAATTTAAATACAAAACAAGATGTTCCTGTCTAATTGCATTCAGTAAGACTGTAGAGGCTACAGAAACGTACGCCGTAGAGATAACTGGATCAAACGCGGCTCAAAACAGTAGTTTATTCGTGACTGACAAATCCACATTTTTTACACATAAATATCCACTGAATCACACTGAGAACCGGTGAAAACCTAAAAAATACACATTGAAATAATTCACAAACATACAGAGGCGAAATAAAACGAAATAAAGTAAAAAAGAAGCGAAAAAACTCACCAAAATATGACCACGGCGAATTACATTTGCAAACCTCGTGCGAACACACAAAAAAAACCACCGACACTCGAGGGGAGTGACGTCACAATAAGGACAAACCGGAAACGGAAACAACTTGTTGAGGATAAGCCTCAACATCCTGGGGGACCAGGCTGAGAAAACCTCATACAACAAATTAACCAATAAACTAATCACTAAACGTTCAATATTTGATCAATTGATCAATGTTCTTCTTTGAGTAACTTTAGCTCTTGTAACTTGATGGAGACACTTCATAGTCTACGCTACAGTTTATGTATTTCACTAAGGACTCTCTTCTAAAAGACAGAGCTTGGAAATTGGTCGGCATAAGGTTGAATTCTTGGTCTTTACTTGCGCAGCCCTCACGTAACCATCTCTTCCAGGTAGTATCTCAACTACGCGACCAAGCAGCCATTTTGATCTTGGCATGGTGTTGTCAACTATCAGGACCATATCGCCCTCCTTCAGATTTCTTCTAGGTTTCAGCCATTTCTGTCTAGCTTGGAGCAATGGCAGATATTCTCGAGTCCACCTTGACCAGAAACAACTTGTTAGGAATTGGGCGTGCCTCCACTGTTTACGAGAATACAGATCATCTGGACCAAACACTCCGGGTGGCACAGGGATGTTGTGTCGCTGAAGAAGAAGGTGATTTGGAGTTAGCGCATCTAGGTCAGAAGAATCATCACTACTTGGACAAAGCGGCCTACTGTTTAGAATCGATGTTACTTCTGCAAACACAGTTCGCAGTGTCTCATGGCCGATAAGGGCTTTAGGGTCGCCAATTACTGCCTTCATCGCTTTACGGATGCTCCGTATAAGCCTCTCCCATACACCGGACATGTGGCTAGCAGCAGGTGGTTGTAGTTTCCATTGGGGAATGGGACAGCTGTGCCATTCTACTTCTTTAAAGTGCATATCTTCTTTGATGGCTTTGTTGTCTAGCTCGCGGATGGAACGCTGTAACTCCTTGTCTGCACCACAAAAATTTGTGCCGTTATCCGACCATATTTCCTTTGGCCGACCACGGACAGCTATGAACCTGTGTAGGGCTTGTATAAAGGTATCTGTTTCCAAAGAGCTGACATCTTCGATGTGTACTGCACGGCTGTTGAAGCAAACGAATATGCAGCCGTAGATCTTGATTGTACTTCGAGCCCGCTTTACGTAGAAAGGACCAAAAAGGTCAACCCCGGTGTACGTAAATGGTGGCTGATATGGTACTAATCGTTCCTTTGGCAAGTCTGCCATCTTCTGCTGCATGACAGGACCCTCGCGTCTGCGACAAGTTACACACTGACGGACTAATTGACGTGCAAGTGATCGAGCACCTATTATCCAAAACTGTTGTCTCATCTCAGCAAGAACATGCTCTCTACCACCATGGCCAAGTATTCTGTGATAATGTAGCACCAGCAGACTTGAGACTGGATGCTCCTTTGGCAGTATGACGGGATGAGCAGCTTCATACGGTATTGGCGCCTTGTGAATCCTTCCTCCTACACGGATAACATCGTCCACCAGAATTGGGCTCAGTGGAGCTAACTTGCTGGTAGCTTTAATTGGTTGTCCTTTTTTAAGAGCGATCAGTTCTTCATTATAACACTGAGCTTGAACAGCTTCTGTGATGATTTTAAGTGAGGACTGCATCTCAGACAGACTGATTGTGGTTGTTTTCTCGACATCTTGCTTTCGCATGCGATTGATAAATCGCATTACATACGACACAACCCTGAGAAGACGTGGCCAGGATGAATGTCGTCGCAGTAAGACTTCGATTTGTGACTCATCAGCTGACGTGGCATTACAGACCTTTAGCACTTCCGGTAGCTCATCATCAGGTACGTGGTCAACCTTCCAAGATGGCCAATGTTCCTCAGGCATCCAGAGAAACGGCGGCCCAGTCAACCAGCGGGATTCAGAAGAAAAGGATGTAGCCTCCATACCCCGAGACCCTTCATCGGCAGGGTTGAGTTTACCAGGTACAAAATGCCACTGATCAGCAGAAGACGACTTATGTATCTCAGTGAGTCGATTTGAGACAAACGTGTTGAAGCGGCGCGTCTTGTTACTGATATATTGCAAGACCGTCATCGAGTCGGACCAAAAGTAGACTTCCTTTATGGGTTCTTCCAGCTCACAGAGAATTGCATTGCTCAGCCGGGTGGCTTGCACAGCTGCCTGCAGTTCCAAACGAGGAATCGAGAGCTCTTTCATTGGAGAATTACGGGCCTTTCCCATGACGAATACACAATGGATCTTTCCATCTTGATCAATCATTCTGAGGTATGACACTGCAGCGTAACCACGTCTCGACGCGTCAGCAAAGTTATGAAGTTGCATGGTTGTGACTTTCCCCAGTTGGGAACGCTTGTAGCAT
Organism: Diadumene lineata; assembly: GCA_918843875.1. Lineage (NCBI taxonomy): Eukaryota > Metazoa > Cnidaria > Anthozoa > Actiniaria > Diadumenidae > Diadumene > Diadumene lineata. The sequence goes on along the minus strand of OU974081.1, from coordinate 3,309,084 downwards.
CTTGGAATGTTGATAGTGACGATGTGTGGAAGGGACTTTACCCATTTGCGCCATGAGGAGAAGTACGGTTCCGGGATTTGCTGGTCCCAAGAGAAGCCTTCTCTCCACAAGTCTTGTAGCATGATCTTTACTGGAAGCACGAATGGCGCCAAGAACCCCAGTGGATCAAACAACGAACTCACTACACTTAGCACTCCTCTCTTCGTGTTTGGCTTCTCAGCAGGAATGACTTTGAACTGAAACACATCCGACTCCGCGTCCCACCAAATACCCAGGGTACGATCGATGGGAAGTTCATCCAGGTCAAGGTTTAAGCTCGGCTTTGCTCGTTCTTGAAAGGGCAGGACCGCAAGGATTTCCCTTCGGTTACTTGTGAACTTCGTTAGGCGGAAGCCTCCTTCCTTCAGCAGACTTACAAGACCAGTGGCTACGTCGACAGCCTCTTCAGTTGACGCGGTGGATTTTAATACATCGTCAACGTAAAAGTTTCGATGCACAGTCTCAATCACTTCGGGGCTGTATCTCTGTCTACCAGCTTCGGCGGTGACTTTCAGGGCTTGATTTGCACAGCATGGCGATGACTTCGCCCCAAAAGGATGCACGAGCATCTTGTACTCATCAGGGGGTTGATCAACGCCTTCCGACCACCATAGAAACCTCAGCGCGTCTGTATCAGCTGGTGTTACCCTTACTTGATTAAACATGGCTTCAATGTCGGCGGTAAATGCAGCTGGGTGTTGACGAAAGCGCATCAGTACTCCACAGATGTCGTTGGTCAGACTTGGCCCTTGAAGGAGACAATCATTGAGGGATGTTCCTGCAAACCTTGCAGCTGCGTCGAAGACTACCCTTACTCTGCCCGGCTTGTTGGGGTTTAGCACTGGATGGTGCGGGAGGTACCACGTGATGTTGCTCTTGGTAGTCGTTTCTTCAGGAGACAGTTTCCTTGCGTACCCCTTTGTTTCGTAATCATCGATCACAGCTTTGTACTTAGCTTCTAGGGTAGGATCTCGTTGAAAACGTTTCTTCAGATGCTGAAGTCGTGCCTCTGCCATGACTCGATTATCAGGTAGAGATGGCTGTTCTTCTTTCCATAAGAGCCCCATCTGATAGTGACCTTCTTTCTTCTTGATGGTGTCGTTGATGATCTTCATGGCTTGTTGATCTTCTACAGAAAAGGTCTTGGTTTTGACATTATTATCGGTGCCATAAGACTCAATCCGCCAGAACTCTTGCAATTGGTGGCTTAGTGTTGTGTCTTCACTAGTGACAAAGTTCGAACTTGAGTACTCCTTTTCAGACCCAGCACCATTGGCACCGCCGAGGATACTCCAACCAAGACAACACTTTATGGCAATTGGTTCGTTGGGTTTTCCTTTCCTTACTTCGATGGGAACAAATGCTTGACTGACGTTAGTCCCGAGTAGTATTGATACTTTCTTTAGCTCGACATCAGGAAAAGGCACTTCCTTCAGATGTGGCCACTGAGCGATACGATTTGTTATCTTTCTCTGCTTAATAGGTATGGAAAGTTCTTTCACTGCCCAGGCTGTTTCAACGTTAACAACACTGTTATCTTCCTCGTCGAGACACGCTAGTTTAAAGCTAACCTTTATTGCTTGATTATTAACATCGCTGTTGCTTACGGTGTTGAGAATCAGATTGCCGGGAGTTCCTTTGAGATTCATCTTCTTTACCAACGACGGGTCTATTAAAGTGACGTCCGAACCAGAGTCTATCAAGCAGTAAGTTGTGATGACATCAGATTCATCATTAACAATTTTTACAGGCAGCACTTGCAGCATAATGTCTTGATCATCGACAGCAACTGTAAGGTTAGTTCCCGTTGTACTTGTGTGCGACGGTGCGGAGGTGTTGACACTGTTGTTTACTGCTTGCTTAGTTTCAGGTTGGCTTGTCTCTCGCCGTTTTGAATCGTTAGATTCAGGAAAGTGCAGCATGGAATGATGTGCTTTGCCGCAACCGGGCACTTGGCACCTTACAGAACACTTACAGTTCTTGTAGTTATGTTCAGTGGAACTTAGACAGTTAAAGCATATCTTGTTGGCTTTGACGAATTCATTTCTTTCCTTGGGAGTTTTTGACTTGAACGACTCGCAACGATAGAGGCGGTGAGGGTTGTTACACATAAAGCATCGTTCCTCCTTCTTGGTGGTGGCTAGCGTGGTTACTTTAACGCTCGTTGATCTCTCTCTAGAAGTCGTGGCCTGTCTTGCGATCGGGTTTGTGCTGGCGCTCTTAGACACTGCTTCATTCCTTGATAAGAAGGGGTGGTTCATCACATCCGCACGATCCTTCAGAAAGTCAACGACATCCTTGAAGCTCGGCATCTCCTTGTACTTCCGTTTCTTGTTTGTGGTCCCAATGAATTTTGTCTGCGCCCACTTGGGAAGGCGTGAAACGATACGTTCTAAATTTTCAGTGTTCATCTCATTTAGGTAACCCATAGATTCAAGGATGTCGTAAACTACTTGTGCATCGTCTGCCAGCTGTTGCAAAGCTTGTTTGTCGTTGTTCTGTATCACAGGACCCTTTGTAAGAGTCTCAACACATGCGCGAACAATTTGTGACGGACGGCCGAAACGTTCTTCAAGTGTTTTTAATGCATTTCTCAGTCCTCCTGGTAGAGCTTCGTACCGCTGCACAGCCTTCAGAGCTGGCCCTTCAAGAAATTGCAGTAAGAGCGTCATTTTTACTGCTTCATCTAAAGCACGTGATTCCACCATTTGCCGGAAACGATGACGGAATGTAGGATATCGCTCAGGGGAACCGTCGAACCTTTGTACTTCAACCTTCGGCAGGTCTTGAATCAAACTCATATTTGTTATCGCTGAGGCAATGTTCGCAAAAAGGCTCTCCTCTTTGCTCGACGGGGCGTGGTCAGTTGCATCCGGTGTTTGGTCTGCGGCCATTTTATACATAGGAGTATCATTCATCATTGCCCCCCCATGATAATTGGGAGGCAACTGTCCTGACAGATTCCTCGACGGTGTAATATGTGTGACCGGAGGTGTGGTTACCGGAATCGGCGATGATGCGTATGGCGCATTAATATGTTGGTAAGAACCGGGAAAGTTGCTTGTAGTAAACTTGGGTGGAGAAAAGGCACTTGAAACTAGAGTGGTCTGCGGTGGTTGCACGTTACAACTAAATGGCTGACTTTGCTGGAACAAAGGCTGTCTGACTGTGGTCGTGGAGGAACACAGGAAACCGTAAGGTGGTGCTAAATTAGATGTCTGGTGAGTCGATGAACTTGGAAAAGTAGACACGGGTGGTGTTAAGCCATTGACTATAACATCAGCCGATGCGCTTGGAGAAGTAGTCATGGGTAGCGTGAAAGAGACATTTGTACTATTCGAGGCACTTGGATTGGCAGATACAGTTGATCTTGATAGAGTATTTAAACTGTTCGAGGTAGATTGGAAAGCAGACACAGGTGGCGTTAATGGAACATTTGAGCCATTCACGGTACTTTGAAAAATAGACACGGGTGGGGTTAATGGAATGGTTTGACATGATGAAGTCAGTGGGACTTCTTTATTTGGTTGCACACGATGCGTCGGGGACGCACAGTCACGTTGTTCCCTCACATGGGAAAACACTTGGGGTTCATTCACATTGTTATTATTTCTCATTTTCTTATTTACCTCGATTTCACTCTCCAATCTTGTTAACTCCAGTTCAAGTTCCCTTTTCTTTATTTCCATTTCTAGGGTTTTCATTTCAATCAGAATAGCACTCTCAGCAGCTTTGATTGACTGATTTCTCGATTCGGCGATGGCGTGTAACGAAGCATGACATTGTTGGCATTCTTCACATATTTTCTGTAGTTTATCACCATAATATAATTTTCTTGATCTTTGCATCAAATATTGTGACTTAACCTCGTTATATTTCTCACAGTTCTCGTCTAGTAAAGCAAAATATTGTCCACAGCAGTGTTCGTATTGGCTCCAAGCATTTTGTAGGCGAGAATTTAGATAATTAGCATCGTCATAATTAACATTGGTCGCTAACCTTTCGACTTCATTGCACACTCTTGAAAGCACAGATAAATAACCTCTTCGACTTTGATCTAATCCATAAACTCTTGCAATAAGCGGACCTTCAGCTTCCATTGCACTAACAGGTCGCTTTTGGTTTTCACAAATGTAGAGGCTACAGAAACGTACGCCGTAGAGATAACTGGATCAAACGCGGCTCAAAACAGTAGTTTATTCGTGACTGACAAATCCACATTTTTTACACATAAATATCCACTGAATCACACTGAGAACCGGTGAAAACCTAAAAAATACACATTGAAATAATTCACAAACATACAGAGGCGAAATAAAACGAAATAAAGTAAAAAAGAAGCGAAAAAACTCACCAAAATATGACCACGGCGAATTACATTTGCAAACCTCGTGCGAACACACAAAAAAAACCACCGACACTCGAGGGGAGTGACGTCACAATAAGGACAAACCGGAAACGGAAACAACTTGTTGAGGATAAGCCTCAACAAAGACCTCGAAACTCGACAAGTTGTAGCGGTTCAAGGTAAGCCCCACTTCATACTCCAGTCGCAAGCCGTATTTTTCAACGAAGATTGCATGATTGATTGATTGTGTTTGTAAGAATGCTTACAAGGAGATTTATGAGCCAATTTTTACTCTATATAGTTTATGGGATAGATATACAGCAATTAACACAATTACAGTCTCTCATCTTGAGGAGTTTTAAATGAATAAGCCATGTATGTGAGTTCGGCTCATGAAAAGTGCGTAGATTGAGCAAGTAAAATAGATATGTTTTGAGCCGTGAAATAGCCACAGTACTGGATTCTGGATTTTTTTTAAGGAGAGAGACTAATGGTAATTTTCCAACTATTTTCGTTATATTCTTTTTGGATTTTCATTAGCATATTTTAGTACGTCATTCATTGCAGTTCATTTATGAGAATAAAATACTCAAAATGTATTATGTTTATATTAATTATTTTGTTTCAGAAATTAAATGAAAAAAGTTGCTTTTAAATTATAAAAGAAATAAAAAAATCAGCACATTTTTTTTTGTGGGGATGGGGGGGGGGGGGGTTGTGGGACAAGTCACCCCAGTCCCCCTCCCTGGATCCGCTTCTGCTCCAGTACAACTAGCAGCTGTGGGCAGTGTTGTTTAACCTTTTGGGCCGGCTAGCTAGAGCACTGACATCTTCTACTTTGACACAGTTTACAAATATTAAATCGTAATAGAATGCAAACACAATATCCCTGAAACAAAATTAATTACGATCTCAGACTATATCCATATTTATTATATGACCGTGAATCTTGGAGTCTGGGCACTAGCAAATGGAGCAATCTGATTGGTTATACGCGCTTCCCGACCGGTTAATATCCCCCTGTATTAAGACCGCGGACAGATCGACTGAGTAGCTGGCCTTTTCACGATTGAACAGCTGATTGTTTTTAACATTTTCAAAACATTTTCATGGGAGAAGAGGTCGTTGATGAGAATAAAGACTACAGAAAATCCCATTCGATGTGGTTTTTTTTATCGGTAATATTATTTTTTACCACAATTTTTGTAGTTTTTCTCTACTTGATTTTTTACTTTGAAAGTCCTACAATCGATCGTCCGAACTTCACAATCAATCATACAATTTGCACAGAAATGTCCAGCTTTAGTCGAGAATGCCTATAACAAACATATGAAAAAGATTCTTCGTTCTGTAAGCTTTCTTTCTTTCTTTGTTGATGTTAGAGTGTTCAAAAATAGATCCAAAGCCGCCACAAAACGACTACAAGTAATCGCTAAATCCAAACTCGTAAAACTAGACCAAAACGATCTCATTTCAAAACAAACACAAGTTTAAATTATTACTGGTAATTGATAATCGAGAATAGATAGAAATGGCATTCATAAAGTGGATTTTTTGGTGTGTTATTGCAAGAAAACAACGAACAAACAAGTTTGCTTGATCAAAACTATGCCAATTTCAAGGTTTGGGCTTTTCGACGAAAACGAACAAAAACTATCAACAGAAACGATTTGTCAAATCATGAAAACATTTATTGCATTAAGCTACTTACATTTTCTTAATTTCCATTGATAATTTGTCCATTTACACATTTTTTTCTTGAGAAAAACGTCTCGCTAACTTTAGCACACCGTCCGGCTCCAGCATAGACTGACAGCATTTTCAAGGGTTTGTCAAGGTTTTCAGCCAATCACCGCGCGAAAAATATCGTGATTGATTGATTGATTTTAGTTTTTTTGAAGAAAAAAGGTCATATAATAAATGCCTTATTAACCGAGCTTGGTCGGTCTGTACAGGAGAATCTTGACCTCGGTCGGGTACAGACCTCATTGCGTTCGGTCTGTACTTTTCGACCTCGGTCAAGATTATCCTGTACAGACCTCCCGCTCGGTTAATAAGATCTAAATACATATTTTATTACAGCCATTGTAGTGAATCACAAGTTTATTGTTTCCCTGCAAGCAGAGTCTCTCACGTTTGTAATTCTCGTCAGGAATCATCTCATCACAAACATGAGAGACTGATAGCAGGGAAATGTATTGCTTATGTGTTTTGTAATAGTCACTCAGTATTATCGCTAATCTTTTTCCAAATCCACTCTATTCAATAACAAATTCAGAATAATACTAGTCTATTCCCTAAGGCCTCAAAACCCTATTTTTCCATCTAAAACATCAACACTGTCATCAGCATTGTTTGATTTGAATAATAAAAAGACGAGTTAGTGAGTGTGAGTACCAGCAGACCAGAAACATCTATGTGGATATCCTGCAGTAAAAAAAGTTATTTGTTTATTATTAAGAACCAAAAAATGTAGGTTCTTATCAGTGGGTGTTCATCTTATATATGTATTTAATATCTTTTCGAAAGGTTTATTGACAAGCAATCATGTCCAAATTCTATTTCTTGATGATACTGAGTGTGATGGTTCTTGTTGCTATGACTGCTTCGGAGACTAGTAAGTACTTTGGCTGCGGTGTGTACGTTGTTTATATAATATATAAAATATTAGTAGCTGATCTTTATACACTACTTGTCGTGTTTCAAGCCGAAAAAAAACAATATCTTACATAACTTAACTATAACACTAAAGTCTCAAGACTACTAATGAATTTGTTTGTTTGTTTTCTCGTTCAGTGTTAGAGGAGGATACTGCAGATCACTCAGGCTCTTCTGTGTTTAGTTCCTGTGAAGACCAACCTGATGGAAACTATCCCGATCCTAACAACTGCAATGGATTCATTGCCTGCTCTAATGGATATACTTATTACATGCAATGTCCGGCCAATCTTTATTGGAATCAGAGAGAGAGCCGGTGTGATTTTTGCACAAATGCTGACCCACCTTGTGGAAATTGTCCTTGAATTGAAATCAAAAATTAATAATAGTGGTAATAATAACAAGAAGAATTAAATCTAAGTTGAAATCTTTATTAATGATAGTGTTAGTAAGGAAACTTTATTGGATTTTTACCATGAATACAATCGTAAATCTCACTATGGATAGGTAATCTTATATTATCTTATAAATGAATCACCAGTATAAAGGTCGGTACACACTAGGCGACTAATCGCAGCGACAATTTCTTCCGTGTGTACTAAGTATTTTTGTCGGAAATTGTTGTCGCTGCGACAGACTTTTTTCACTGCCACTTGTTGCATGAAATCCAACCGGTTAGATTGTTGAACCAGCGCACACTGAAGCGACATGTCGCGGGCACAAGTCGCTGCGACTTGTCGCCGGCCTGGTGTGTACCGACCTTAATGCTGTTTTAAGAACTACAGCTGGGAAAACACTCGCAAACGCAGATGGTAACCTTTATAGCTCAAGCAACAATATATAAAAATATAATGATGGTATTATGATTCGAACTTTTTCATTGTTACACAAAACATTATCCAGTGTATAAAGAAAATAAACCGTCTCCACTGTCTTGACAGTTGGCCAAAATATGGGAATCCGTGGTGCCCCACGAGTTTGCGCAGAAAGTTAAAGTGTAGTCGATTATTATTGTAAATATAACTAATTAACTGGGAATAACGTGCATATAAGAATACATTGTCTGTGTGTGTTTTTGTTATCGTTATTAGTTTTTTTTTTCATTGTCTTTTCTTGTTGTTGTTGTTGTTGTTTTTTTTTTTTTTTGTTGTTTGTTTTTTTTATTGTTTTTTTTTTAAAGAAAAATATGGATTTTAAAATCTTGGTTTTTCACAAATCTCGAAAAAATGCCAAGAAAACTTCCAGGGATGCAGTGATCAACTTTATCAAACTGGTAGCTATTTTGAAGCTTGCTTAAAAGGACAGGAAGCCCCCCCCCCCCCCCCCCCCCCCCCAAATGGAAATTACACAGTAACCCCAATTGGAACGACAGTAATTAGTTTGATTCGGCCGATTTGATGAACCTTCTAACGTATACAGTTTTGAGATTTTTGTTCTGAGAGGTACTAGTGGTAGAGATCTATGCTAGCGAAAAGACTTTGCTCTGTGCCAAGAATATACAAAACGGATGCACTTAATTACAACTCGATAAACTTAGTAAAGACATGACTTTTATATTTATTTACATAATTGAAACTATATCAAACACACAAAAAGTACAACTGGCGAAAACATGTTTAAACATACACATCGTTGTTAAACAAATATGACTATAACTTTTAGAAGATTGAAGTTGGATTGACATATTGACATAATTTGTACTTAGATAAAAAAAGTTCCAAATACACTACCAAATTATCAATGCTTAAAGATGTGAAAATTAATTTCAAAATTCTTATGTCATAACACTGTTTACCCAGATCAAGCTCAAATTTACCAGTTTTTAGCTGAATGTTATTGATAAATGTTTAAATTAAAGATGCCTGTGTAACGTAATTTTTATTTAGTCGTTGAATCAACCGACGATTTGCAGGTAGCTCTGACACATTCTTAAAAAAAAGCTCAAAGATCAAACAATCAAAATAAAAAAAAATTGCCTCGATTCATTGAAAATTGAGAAGATATGCGCTCAATGATATGTTTTATGCAAAGAATAACAGCCCCTAAAGCATTATTTATTCGAAATTTCTTGAATAAGTTATGTATTATACACGGTTATTTTCGATAGCCATAAATATTTGTTTTCGTGACTTTTTAAAAATTCAATTTCAAAAAAATATATAGCATTATTATCTCCGCTTTATAAACGGTTACTTATCATTGCCATAAATATTCAATTTTATGAAATTTTAAAAAAGTCCAACAGTTAAGTATTTTTTTTATGAAATGTAATTCACTTTATTAAACTATTTGTCATGAAATTAATGTTCTATTTGATTGAATCAAAATATTGTACATCTGTTGTATTAATTCAAAAAATATCACTAATAAGTTATGTTTATTTACAAACCTTTACATAGGTTTTTTTTTCTATATTTTCTATACAGCTTACATAATTTTTTCACATAAAAAAACACTATTTTATAAGTTTGGTATTCATACTCCATATATTCACAATAACGGACCAGTCATAATATTTTTTTATTTATTTATTTATTTATTTTTTCAAACATTTATTGAGATAACACACTTTACATTACATAGGATGAAAAAGGACAATTTGATTTTATTGGTGGTTGGTGGACCGGGCATTACCATGGTCCCAGAGAGCCCGATTTTTATTATATACTTAGCAGCTTGTCCGCTGCAAGGAATGATAGATTATCCTAGGACCTTGACATTCAGCCTGCATTGAAGACCGGTTTTTTTTCGAATACGAGGGATAAAACGTTCTGAAATAAAGTTGCCCGGTAGAAAGATACGGATCATAAAGGGGCTAAGTCCTCTTTATTTACTATACTGATATGTGTCGCCCTTTAGGGTATGAATTTACGCCTTTATAGATCTCGGAGAGAGTATTTTTTATGTACATTTTGTCTGGGACATAGTATTGGTTTGGACTTTGATAGGATAAAGATTCGGTTGTTTTAGTCTGGGATAGGGTTACGATTTGTTGTTTTAGTGATGAATAGACAACCTTTTCTTCGGTTACAAATACAATTCATTTACATTAAAAAGTTTGTAAATATTGATAAATATTGGGTGTTCAATTCCAAGGTTTAGTGTGTGATAAGGTATGAAAGAATAAAATAGAAATTGATGTGTGTGAGAGGATCAGAGTTTTGATGCCCTGGTGGCACACCCCTACCCAGGTTGAAGGTGGAAGTACCTCCCCCCCCTTTCCTCTTAGTGGGTTACGTCGTTGGTTAAATCTCATCCGCGGGAAAAAGTCAACTGAGTTCTGAAATGATAGTGACACATAGTTATAACACACATCACCAGCCTCTCAAGTTATCCATGACATTCATTGACATAATTATGAAATAAAACGGATAGGTACAAGTTCCTGGCAAACAATCAACGATGAGATATGTCAAAGTTTGAAATATTGGGTAAACAAGTTATTAGATTATTGTGGTATAGTTACTTTTGAGCGGAAATTAGTTACTTGGTAATGAGACAATAAAAGGACAGACCGATAGTTTTCTTGTCACTTTTAGTTCTTGATGGCAGCTATGGTGGTGCGTTCTTTAAGGATCGTTGTGGTGTTGCTTGGTGCGTTTTACCAGCCTTCACAAGGTAATCATGTTATTATGACAAAACGCGCCTTACCGTAACGGTTAAGTTATATTTTAAAAGCAGTGCTATAACTTTTTGTTTATCGCGATGAAAAGCCATTTGCTGAGCTACTTTTATACTGAATTAAAGCTAAAACTTCTTTGCGGCATTTTTAACTGTACAAGTCTGTAGCCATACCTGAACAAGTAGTTGCAGCACGATCAAAAGTGAGCAGGGCTCAATAAAGTGGCATCTCTTTCACTTCTTTCACTGAAAGCAAATACAATCCTTGCTGATCGGTCAACTTGTAGTGAACACAGTTTGTGTGGCCACAGTAAGACGCGTTCCGCTGTAGTTAGCTTTGATTCATTTAATGTTTGTGGCGTGATGCGTATAGAATTATTTCGAATGGCGCTGTAGAGAATGATGAATGCCGGTTCTCGAATGGCGTCTATTCTAAATTGAAACAAAAAGTAAGACACCGAAACGCGGTAATTTTAATAGTTTAAAATCGATTTAAAAAAAAGACATATACTTTGAAATGTGTTATAACGATTCAATACCAAAACAGTTCGCATTCGGAGTCCGGCGTTCTTTTCAACGACGTTCTTAAAGCTGAATCAATCAATCAATTAACCATTCAATCAATCAATCAATTAATCAGTCATTCGATCAATCGATCTTCACGATCAATAAATCAATCGATCAATATCATTCGGTCAATCAATTAATTGTTCATTCAATCAATCAATCAATTAACCAATCACTCAATCAATCGATCGATTGATCAATCAATCAATTGGTCACATGAATAAATCGATCAATTACTAAGAAGCCGTGAGAGCTAACACGCTTTCAACGTGGTCTGCTCATTAACTATAGCGATTTTATTCTTTACTTTCAGGTCAAGTGCAGGAGCCGAACTGCGGCATCCGTGGCACTGGTCGAATACTGGGTGGTAGCAATGTTAAAACATCCTGGCCGTGGCAAGTCCAAGTTCTTAAACTAGATACCAATCACATCGGTTATGAGCACAAGTGTGGAGGCGTATTACTTAATAAACGATATGTTTTGACCACTGCTGGCTGTCTATTTCAAGATCCTTACCCAACCTTCTACAAAGTCAAAGTCGGTGAGAGCAGATCTTTAAGGGGATGGGTATTTTCGTTCCACAGGACTTTTTCTCGTTTCCTGCTGGTCAATTGGAATGATATTTTCACTTTACCAAAACTCGAAATATTATTTGTTTTCGGAAATGTGTCTTTAAAAAGATTATTTGGGATTGAAGGATGGTATGTTGAGAAATTTATCGTTTTGGCTGTACTGTGGTAGTCTTCATCAAAGTGAGGTTCGATAGGAATGCTTGAATTACCTCAATCTGATGTCTTTGAAATGATTTAATTTTAATTTTGATCTCAGGAAAAACTTTTGTGTTTTATCTGGTAAATTGGTGATAATTGATGATACTATCGATATATAGTACCAAGATTTTATTTGTGAAATACACCTATTATAAAACACATTATTGACCGGTGAGAGTGACTGATTTGGGTAAAGTTATTTTTAATGAATAGCTAAAGAAGAGACACATACCATTTTATCGACCATTAGAAATCTTCCACTTGTCGAAAACAACGCTGATTTGAATAAAATTACTGCTTATTTCTTATCACTATTGAAAGCTTGCAGTACCTTTCCGTGGTGAATTCTACATCCGGAATCCGGTATTTTCTTATTTACCCCAACAACTTTTTTTTTAAATAAGTATTTATTTATTTTAGTCATTACGGTAATTAAATTTCTTTACATATCAAACTTAATTGAATGTTTTCCTTGTGATCACAGGTGAATATGATCTCAGTAAACCTGACCCAGGAGAAGAAGCTATCGCCGTGGATTCCTTGATTATAAATCGTGAGGTTTTCGCATCGGATGATAGATCCAATGATATAGCACTGATCAAACTTAGCGAGGATGTACGGTATGGTAGCACTGTGAGTCCTGTTTGTTTGCCTGAAAGAATGACTCGAGTCAAACCAGGACAGAAGTGCTACATGACTGGTGAGTGTCAGTCTTGAATACAAAGTGATTTTGGTATTTCTAGGAAATTTGTACAACAAGCTATTGGTGAAACGATATGGCTTTGTGTGATAGTGAAAGGCGATGGCGATGGCGATGGCGATGATGGTGGTGGCTGCGGTGTTGGTAGTGTTGATAATGGTGATGATGGTGGTAGTGATAGTGATGATGATGATGGTGGTAAGGATTTTGATCCCACCAAGGGTGGAGATGGTGGTAGTGATGATGATGGTGGTTGTGGTAGTAGTAGTGGTGATAATGACGATAATTTTGATGTCATCAAAGGTGGTGGTGGTGATGATATGGCTAATGGTGATGATGGTGATGACTATGGTGCGACATATAGTAATGTGTTTGCACTGTTGTTTTGGGGACAGTGGTGCTGTTGCTGTCCACAGTAGTTTGGTATCTGAAATAATACGATGTCCGCAACGTAAAAGTTGACTGCGACCCAAAAATACCCTTAGTTACCGAAACGCCATTTATATTTAACCATTCATAATTCTTAGAATATCCTGTCTATTCGGTGTAGGCTGGGGTCGTAAATCTAAGAACAGTCCATTTTCTAACATCCTACAAGAAGTTGTTCTCCCAGTTGTCGACATTGGCAAATGTGCAGCTAAGAATAAACACTTGGGTAAAGTTGACCGCTGGACTATGATATGTGCGGGCTACGATGATAAAGCAACAAGTGGATGCTACGGTACGTTAGTTTAATCATTTTTAAAAGTTTTTTATTTGTAAATTTCGAAATTTCTTTCTAATAAATTCTCGTTTTCCAGTTGGATCCATGTTGGTTGCTATCACATGAATACAAATGCCTTTTAGTTCAGTTTCAAGTTATTTTACAATCCAAGTGATCTGGTTTCCATAGAAACGCCTTAAGATTGCATTTTATCTAAAAGTGGGTCAAGCATTGTAGCATAACGTTCCAACTAATTTTGCAAACGAGTGTGGCTTTCTATCTTTAAGGTGACAGCGGTAGCCCTCTGGTCTGTGAAGAGAATGGTCGATGGGTGGTACGAGGTCTGGCTAGCTGGGGTGACCCTAACTGCGATGGACGACGAGCCTACCCAGTGTTTACACGTGTTCAGCAATACATGCATTGGATAATGTTCGGCATGATATTTCCACAGAGACCTTATCCAAGTATGTCATCAATAGATATCTTATACCCCATTCACACCAACAAACTAAACATGTTTAAAAGTTCAATGATACAATTTTTTTTCCAAATAGCCCTGAAGTGTGATGAAGTTTTACCCCCGTCTCTATACATAATAGTTTTTAAAATCTTTTCATATTCAAATTTTTATAATCCCTAGAGAAATAATTAGTGAACAAAAGCGGTGTGAAAAGGATTCTGGTCTAGACACGGGGGTAAAATACATCACGCTTCAGGCTTATTCAACATGGTTAAAACAAGGCTAAAACAGGGTTTACTAAACTACCTCGCTAATTATTTTCGCTCAAAAAGTATAAAAATTGCATCAAAACAAGCTGTTTTTATCACCACGAGGTTGAATGAAAAAAGTCAACTTACGGGAGAGGGCACAAGTTATTTGTTTCATCAAATCGAGGCAACGACATCACGCGCAAAGCTTAGTGGGAGTTAAACTAGTTTTGCTGGTGTGAACGGAAAACTATGTTAAACTGGTTTAGTTAAATCAGTTTAATTAAGAACAGATTAGTTAAACTAGTTTAGTTGGTGTGAATAGGGTAATAGTAACACAAAAAGATTATTTTGGATTGATTTGGATTATGGTTTTGGCTGCACTGTGGAAGTCTTCATCAGAATGAGGTTCGATAGGAATGCTTGAAGTACCACAATTTGATGAAGGCTACCACAGAGTACCTGAAACATCAATTTTGTCCAAGAGACATACATTCGCATCATCAAAATGCACTCCCATGGGATAGGCGAGTATAAAATGTTGCGTCATCCCTTTCTACGCATTTCGCCTGATGATGAGTAGCTGAATGCAGTCGAAACGTTGGGTTTTTTACAAGACTAACATCATGAGACAAATGATAAGTAACTTTTATTTATTTATATCGAGTTTCAATCCGAGAAATCCGTTTATGATGTCATATGGAACACGAGAGCCTCCAGACTTCTTTCAAGCAATTGCATTAATTGCTTTCATAACCGTGACGATAATTCAATTTATTGTACTACTACATATCTTAATAGTTGTTTCTTTGCGTACTAAAAATAAACTGTTGTGTTTCAGGATGTCGTGACAACCATTGGTCATGCTCATACTGGCATCGCAAAGGACTGTGTAACGACGATTACTTTAAGCACTCATTGCGAAAATATTGTCCAGAAACATGTGGACACTGTAAAGAAATATAGGTGAGCACCGCCATCATTGTAGAGAAACATATGCAGCCATGACAATATCGCAGAGAAACATACGTAGCCATGACAAAATTGCAGAGAAAGATACGTAGCCATCACAACAGTATAGAGAAAGATAGGTAGCCTGCATGATAACATTACAGAGAAAGATATGTAGCCATAACAACATTGTAGAAAAAGATATGTAGCCATTACAACATTGTAGAAAAAGATATGTAGCCATAACAACATTGTAGAAAAAGATATGTAGCCATAACAACATTGTAGAAAAAGATATATAGCCATGACAGCATTGCAAACATACTTTGTCATGACAGCGTAAATAATGATGCAAACTTAAGTGCTTCTCAGAAAACCTGTGAAGAAATTTATTCTAAAGCTTATGAATAATTAATGAGTGATTTTCAAAGCAAATCAATACCCGTGACGAGTTCTAGAACTACTGATATATAATTATCCTAATTTGCATAAACTGAAAACTCTATCCCCCCCATAAAGTTTAAAAATTTATCCGTTTTGTTGGAAAAATATAAGCTTTCGTTTGCAGTCTTAGAAGCAATTCATAAAATTCGAATTCGTGTTTTATCGGTGGTATAGATACTTTATTATCGAAAAAAAACGTAAAAATACCACTATAGGATATTTAGAAAATGATTTAGATTTCTCTTTTACGGGTTTGTGAAACGACTCCATTTTTTGGTTGCTGTATTCATTTTGTTGCAATCTGCGTTTTCCATCTCCGTTCGCTTTGCAGAAGTGCATGCTATTTGATTTTGTCTAATACGTTTTTTTATCATCAGGATAAACAAAGCGGCCAGCAAGACTACAGATTACAGACATAACGTAGAACAACCAAGAATAACAATGTAATTAAACGAGATATTGCAATAAACTTCACATTAGTTGTGGTTGAAAAAGTGTGTATGAGAGAATACAAAGTGTTTGTTTCTGTTATTTCAGCTATATGTTTATTAGTTGGTGAGCTGTTTTGTCTGCTTGTCTAGATTGTGTAGTCTAGTATTAGTTTTAAGTAACGTTCCGAGTAAGAACTAGTGTAGCAAACGGCAATGGAATGCATAAAGGTGTTAATTGTGTATTGTTTAAATGCTTGATCTGATTGGCTAAAACAAGAAAATTGGCCTTTTTTCAAACTTTTGGGATATTTTTCCTATATTTTTTTCAAAATCACATTTCAGTTTTATTAAAGCGATCTTATTTAATTTTTTTCTATGAGAAAATTTTACCGTGGGACTCACTATGAAAAGCAAGCGTCTCCTAGCCATTGTTTTGAGCAATTCTGATTGGACAAAACCATTAAACACAAAAGAAACACTGTCTTGTAAACAGCATTTTGCAGATTTTACTTAAGAAATGTGTAACCCTTAGCTAGATACATCAATATAGTGAAAATTAAAGAATTTCTACGTGGGGAAGTTTTTTTGCCGCAGAACAATAGAAACCTCACTAGTTTTTACGCGTATTGTTACTTAAACTGATAAACGCAGTCATTGTATATGTGCGCTGTAGATTGATCGCAGAAAATGGCCATCTTGAATTGTTTTCATCTTATAATTTCTTTAGGGTGTTCAAATTATTCCAAAAGGAAGACTGTAAAGTCTTAATCAAAATTAGTCAATTCAATTCATGAAAACCTCAAAATTCAAACCGTGAAACGCAACTCGATTTGGAATGCTCCAGGGATTGGGGACTTCGGAGATAAACGACCTGGGATGTTCGTCGTATCTTTTAAGGGTAAAAATCAGTAATTTAGACTATTTTAGAGTTTTAAAATATGAGATATGATCCTCATCTTTTGGTATCTTTTAGGGGTTGAAAAAGAAACTAAACCATCTATCCACACTGTTGATTTATGGTAACTTTTAGGAATGAAAATGTGTGACTCCACATCCGGTATCGATCATACAAAAAAGGCTTTTAGGGATATTTTTGAACATTTCAGACGAATATCCCCGTTCGTTTATCCCCGGGGGCGATTTGTTTTGTTTTTCAGGACTGCATTGTTGAAATTAAGATCCTACCACCCACCCACCCCCCCCCCCCCCTTCACCGCCTTGCATAGCAACTAAATATCTGTATTGATGGTGACAATCATTTCAGAGAGAGACAAATACAAGACTGTAATAAATACAACGTATAGTGCAAACAATGCTTTATTGAAATTGATAGAAAAATTCTATAGGCCTTGTGCTCCATCGCCAATGTCCCATTTGTAGTAGATCACTTCAAACACATGTTGCTCTTTGCCTATAAGAGAAAAAACTATTATAGCTTATAAAAATGATAACTTGTTGATAGTTTAAAATTGTAAATTTCATAACGATTTCCAAAAAAACCCTCGGCTTTGGAGGTGACCTAGTTTCATTTGAATTGAAGGTGTTTTCGAATGAAGGCGAAACGGCGAAACAGGACGAACGAATTTACAGAGAAGTCAGCAAGAATGTGGAGCCTCTGTGAATCCAACAGAAACTACTCAAAATCATATTTTTATGATGTAAAAATAGATATCTTTCTCGTACGATGTGACGTCAAATTAAATTATTGAATTAAAAAAAAAGAACATGAAACTCAGAATATCGCAAAGAGTCCATTTCACAATTATGTGTATCAACTAAAACATCGAAATCTTTTAGTATATATTGGAATACATTTTATTGCTGTTGTTTTTAGCCGATTGAGGCCGTCAGTCAACTAAAATTGTTGAACCGAAACCGAACAGTAAAATGGAGTGCGTTTTTACTGTATTACAACAAAATGTTCTCAAAGAATGTGTGTTCTCAAAAAATGTCCAATGAAAATGGGTAAGAATGATATTAGATATACAACTTTAACGTATGTGTTTCCTTTATCACTTACGGAAATCTTCCTCGAAGATGACTGCGCGCACTTTCCCCGCTCACTCTTTTAATCAACGCTCCTTTTTACAGGTTTTTAAAGCTACTGCAAAACAAGGTACAGTCCCTCGCCACGGCTAAATGGGTGTCATTACCTGTACGAGAAACGTCAGCATTTTCCACATGTCCTTTTGCATTCCCTCATCATGAAGCTATACCAGCGACTACTAGAGTGACAATGGCTTTTCCATTGAGGACACTCTCTTCTTTTGTCTTGACACGAGCCTGAGAGCACAATTCAATGGTTAACTAATGAACTATCTCGTCTTGATAGTGATTAAGCATTTCGTATTCACCACTTTCACCATAACCATAATGTCTTTCGTTTTTGAGGGGTAGGTTTTGTGATGCAAATAAAGCCATTGTTATTCAAAAACAAATTATTTCAATGGCAATAACTAAATACCCCAAGAGAAAAGATAGCTATACCGCATAGGGGCTTTACACTCATCAGGGGATCAGTCCATTCTATTTTTAAACTGAAGTTATTTCGGGAATGGAACGTGATTGACCAGATTGCAGGAGGCGCGGTCGCATCGTCAAAACATCAAGACAAAAGTGCGGAGATTGATAACAAGTTTCTAAAAATAGCACGACAAGGAGAGCGCCTGATTGGGTTCGGAGATAAGCTCTCTTATCTCATACTCTCTTGGTTGTAATGATTTGCTTAGTCGATATATCGTTAGAATATACTTACTTTGTGTACATTGTCCACAGCTTTTCTTGCAGTTAGTTGTCATAAATTTGTAATATTTACTCGATCTCTGACAATATAGTTTACTGGCCCAACCAGGACACGAACGACTGTACTTAGCACTGTCTCCACATCCAACTGCAAATACACATAGAATAATCAAATCACGAATCAAGATTCCAATCAAAACCCCAGTTGAAGTAGCAACCTTGGTTTAATATTTACAAAGTAAAAAGAAATTTGACATCAAGTTTGGGTGGAAAACTCCTGCCTTGCAATCTCATCAGGAACTCTTTAGTTGGCCTAGCAGTAAGTTTTGGGAAAGAATGTGGTTTGTGTAGTTTTTAGAAATACATATGTTTATATTTAGTACTTACTTTGTGTACATTGTCCACAGCTTTTCTTACAATTAGTTGTCATAAATTTGTAATATTTACTCGATCTCTGGCAATATTGTTTTTTTGCCCAACCAGGACACGACCGACTGTACTTAGCGCTGTCTCCACATCCAACTGCAAATACACATAGAATAATCAAATCACCAATCAAGGTTCCAACCAAAACCCCATTTAAAGTACCAACCTTGGTTTAATATTTGCAAACTAAAAAGAAATTTGAAATCAAGTTTGGGATGAAAACTTGTGCCTTGCAATCTCAATAGGAACTCTTTAGTTGGTCTAGCGGTAAGTTTTGGGAAAGAATGTGGTTTCTGTAGTTTTTAGAAATACATAAGTTCATATTTAGTACTTACTTTGTGTACATTGTCCACAGCTTTTCTTACAGTAAGTTGTCATAAATTTGTAATATTTACTCGATCTCTGGCAATATTGTTTTTTTGCCCAACTAGGACACGAACGACTGTACTTAGCACTGTCTCCACATCCAACTGCAAATACACATAGAAAGAGCAACAATCGTTTAACAGTGCCATACCCATTGTAAGATAAAGTCAACAAAAGGGAAAACACACAAACAAGTAAACGTGCGAATAGACAAACGCGCACTCAACAAATGCTCATATATAAACAAACAAACTCCTATAAACAATCAAACAAGCCACTCGCACAGAAATGTTGTAATAAAAAAACAAAATAACCAGAATACACTAAAGCAAACCAACACTAAACGTAAACGAGCACATATTTAAATAAACAAGTAAATAAGAAAGCAAATATGCAAGCAAGCAATCAAGCAATGAAGCAAGCAAACAGTTAAATTATCCGACATTCACTAACCAACTGGAGCCCGTGTAGCAACTCCACCGCTGCAATAAAGCTTATTAAGCTGCTGTAAGTCCACACTGCTGAAGCCGCTTCGTTGTCCAAGTTGAACACCGGCTTGTTTCGGTATAATAGTTCTTTGTCCGTTGGTGGAGAAGGCGTTGGGTGGATAGTGCATGACGGATTTATAGTCGTAAGGTGCACCGAGTGTGTCGGCCTGACCGTGACGATACTTCTCAAAGTTGTAACGCATATCTGGAAAGAGGACAAAAATTTCTGGCTCATTTTTTTATCAGTAACCACCCCTTCAATATGTCTCGATCCACTCCTGAATAAGCTGTGGTCAACACTTTGATAAAACGATGACTCACCTGATCTGATGTTACTCCATACTATTGTTATATAGTTGTCTCTATCGATCCGCGACTGTTCATGGAAGAACCCCATGGCATGCATTATCTCATGGATGGCTGTTCCTTTGCGTTCACAGCCACGACCAAGGGATAGTTTCTGCTGTCCACCACTCCTACCAAGTTTGGACCAACAACTACACACAACAAATTGGGAAATATTAGTCCCCGACAATCTCCCCTTTGCCATAGGCGTTTTCTGAGTTTGATAAAAAAGATGCCTTGTGGTCTAGCTTCAGTACAAACAACACCATTCACGGCATAATGAACAAAAGATGTTTGTTATTTCAAAAGATGCACCATGTTCGCTATTTCAGAAATGATCTATTAGGCAACTTACAAATCACATAGAGCCATCCAACAACTACAATTCAACACAAAATCAACAATGTATTGTCAATGAATGGGTTCTAGACGACGGCCCATTAATATCCCCAGGAGACTCACTTGAAAAGTGCATAGTACGTAGGGCTTGCGATAGTGGTTTTGAAAATGACTATTATCAACATCATCTATTCAAAATTGATAAACATGACACTTAGCTGCATCAAATATTTTGCTTTTTTGGACGTTTTACAAACTTTTGCATAGTTAGGAGGGTTTTTAACGAAAACTCCGTACTTTAAAATACGGATTCAATCGGAGACTAAAGGTTTCCAACATAATAGGGCACTCTTGTGCTCATGGGATGGTGCCTTGAGCCATACACTCCGGCGTTTCATACAAACACACCTGCACACACAAGCCTTTTTGGGCTCTAGGAAGAACATTAAGGCTCCAGGGCTGAAGAATAAAATGACCAATATTGGACTCCTACACTCCAAGAATTTAATTCGAAGCTCAATGGTAAAACTTCATATGACTTTAGGTCTCCGGATGTAAAAAAACAAAGTCCGCCATCTCCACCTAAGAACGGTTGGATTTAGATACATTTGCAATGAATAGTCACGTTATATATTACACATGACATGTCACATGATATACTCACCCTCCTTCATTAACTACATAGATATAGTCACGTTGGTTTGTCCTCGGTGTAAATCGTAGACACGTGTATCGATGAAAATCAGCGATGGCCGCTTGGAAGACTGATCGAACTTTGCTACCTTGAAAACAAACAATGTGTTTTTATGACTTATTATCAACTTTATTAAAATAATGGATGATCTAAAACAATATGGGAACAATGGGAAATCACTACCGTGAAAGCATCTGTAAATACTGATACAAGATCATAATTCGTCCTGATTCCCATAAGGTTTAGCTTTAAATATCTCGTGGAATATACAATTAATTGAAAAAAATTTAAATCTAAAATAGCAGCATTGATCCAGACATTTGATAAGTAATATACAATATTTGCGTCCGATCTATATGATTTGTATCGCTTCCAGATCGCTGTTTTGCATTCTAATACAGATGTCCCGCTCATATTGTATGTACAGATTACGTAAAACTTTTGAAAAAATGTACGTTTTCAGTATAGTTTAAGGAATATGCCTCGCACAAATTTTGTAAAAAAAATAATTTTCTCGTCATGATACAATGTTTGTTAAAATTAGTATTTCAACTGGACAACCTTTCCAAGAATAGCTGTATCGGTCTAAATTTTCACTTACTGACTCCGCCAAAGAGATATGGAACTTGTCTATTTGGCCAATGTCTGACCTTGTCGGTCATTGCATCTCTGGCGTTACTCTTGAGCTCATCAATAATATTTCGAGTGCTTTTATCCAGCATAATATCACCCTCCAGAACGTTGTTGTTACCCACTGGAAGGAATTAGAAAAACATTTATTCATAATTCAGTGTCTTACCGCCGGCCGCCTATTTAGCTATTTTTTTATTTTTTAAAAACGAGTATTATTGACGATGGAATTATATTTTGACGCTTATCCTATTTTGCTTGCGCAGTTTCACGTGAGAGAGAAAGGTCGTTCCAGCGCTCTCTCGCCTGGCGACAACTCGGGCTAATTGACGCTTAAGTAACAATACGCGTAAGAACTAGTGAGGTTTCTATTGTTCTGTGGCAAAAAAAAACTTTCCCACGTAGAAATTCTTTAATTTTTACGATGTTGATGTATCAAGCTAAGGGTTACACATTTCTTAAGTAAAATCTAAAAAAATGATGTTTACAAGACAGTGTTTCTTTTGTGTTTAATGATTGGTTTTGTCCAATCATATCTGCTCAAAACAATGGCTAGGAGACGCTTGCTTTTCATAGTGTTCCCCACGGTAAAATTTTCTCATAGAAAAAATAAGATCGCTTTAATAAAACTGAAATGAGATTTTGAATAAAATATAGGAAATATACCCCAAAAGTTCGAATAGAAAGGCCAATTTTCTTGTTTAAGCCAATCAGATCAAACATTTAAACAATACACAATTAACACTTTTATGCATGCCATTGCCGTTTGCTAAACTAGTTCTTACTCGGAACGTTACTTATCGATAAAAACTCTGTACTTACGGTTTTCTTCGGCTATGTATTCTCCAGTAGCATTATCTGAAACTACGAGTAACAAGATTTCCATTAGAATGACAAAATAAGGACATGCTAACTCAAATTAAACAAGAGAGTTTGCAAATTGTGCAAATTCATCTGTATTGGAATGGAGTACAGCAAAAGAGTTTAACTTTGGTTCACAACGCTATTAAAACATGAGATTAAAGTTACTAAATTTTCGACTGAAACTACAGTCTTTTTCAGAGTGTTAGTCGTTGTCTTTACTAGTTGGGGACTCCCAACGGAACATATTCTGTACATAAGACAAGTATAAATAATTTGATCGTAGACCCCTATGCATAGAATGTACATGTCCCGAATTCGTATTGACTTGTGCGTACAAACCTGGAAAATAAAGTTACGTTTTCAAGGAGTGAGCAAGGTTTAAAAGTCAAAACTTTAAAAGCCATGTAAGTCCTATTTTAATTGCTTATAAAAGATTCTATTTAATAAAGAACAAGAGGCTCTGTAAAAATGAAACAGCTGATAGTCAAGTGAGTTTTCCGACATTAAAAGTAGCGAGACAAAATGAAATAAAATAAAGTTTTTAAATTTAACTAAATAAATTCACTTTTAATGACTGTTTGAACATTTCCTATACATTTTACATTCAAGTTGATTTGCAAGTTATTTTTGAACATTTCCATTCCGGGCACGCATTCGTAACATTCAAATACAAAAATTATGAATGAGATAGTTAGAAATATTTACTCACCATCATTTTTGGAATTTTGCAGCTTCGGAAAACCATTTGCAATAGCGCTGAAAACAAGCAATACTACTAAGAGCTTCAAAATCATCGTGTTGCTATTTCTCTTCTGTGCAGATTGCAGTTCTATGTTTACCCGACTCAGAGTTTGCAGATGCAATGAAAAACTGGAAACAGTTTCAGCATTTTATAGCCAGAAGAGGCCATCTTGGCGTACTACTTTTGTTTTATGAAAATACAACCTGATTGGTTGGATCTCACTGAAGCTCATTTTGTGTTTTTAAAATGCCATTTGACAATCAGACGCCTTCATACCTCATTGTAAAGACTAATGATGCTCATAAGAAAGCAAAAACAAATAATGCTGCATCAAACGGTTCGATTGACTTTTACACTCTAGTGACAACAAAGTGCGAGAACAAAAGTGTGATTCAGTTATTAATTGAGCCGGTTTTTATAAGTGAACTCAAGGAATGCATTATTTACGTGACATGTTCATATTACATTCAGATACATTGATGAATCTCTCTATTTTCATTTTTAAAGTTTTCTAATCTATATAGGCCTCATACTAGGCAAACTCGTATAAATTTGAAAACGAAAAATTATTTATTCTTTTTGTCAATGCATATTCTGTTCAAATTATATGTAAACCTCATAAATCCCCCAAAAAAATTATGCTAATTTTTTTGTTTAATTAGAGTTTTTGTTACGTTTTTTTTCCGTGATCGTTGTCAAAGTTACCTATTCAAATTTATGCCACTTAGACCATGTCCAAACTAGGCCAGATAATGAAGGTCTAGCTGGGTATGTAAAGTTGCATTTTCAAATTTATCCGTGTTAGCTTTTAATTCAATGTGGACATACTTTAAGAACAGAACGATTTTTATTTGTAACACTATCACATTTTGTTTATTTTTAGGTAGTATTGCTGAATTTATTGTCATTTCTCGTTAAGCCTTGTATCAAAATAATTGCAAACGATCGAAAAAAAATCGATTATAGGGAAAGCAACGTTTTTCGATCCTACGACCGTTTTTGATTCATATACGATCGCAATCGAAATGGTTCAAAAACGGTCTTTGGTCAAAAAACTTTCGATCGTTTGCGACCGTTCTCGATCGTTTGCGATTATGTGGAAACCACGCTTAATACTATATTTTAATGAGTGATCGATTCCCTAGTACACTATTGTTATCAATATAATAGTTGTTACAGTCAAACTCGTTGTATCTGTTGTATCGCGACCCGCGCCTCTTCAAGGCTTAGTTACCATTGGTCTTTTCTTGACCGTCAATCAAAATCAGGGGCGGAGACGATTATTTCAAATTATCCAATGACATAACGTGTTAGGCACTAGCGGATCTAGGGGTAGTGCGACGGGGTCCGTTGCACCCGTTTTATTTTTTCGACGCCATTTTTTTTTTTTTTTTTTTTTTCCAATGTATTTTGTACATTTTGATTAAAAACGTCAATATGACGTCATAGCCATCTATTCCCCGATCTGGACACCGTTTTGAAAAACCCTGGATCCGCCACTGTTAGGGCAAGCTTCGTCTTTTTAATTTGAATGATGGATTAGAAAAGAATAAAAAGAAAACAAAATTATGAAACCTAGGTCGCGATACAACGAATTTGGCTGTAAGATATGTTCAAATTAGCATGTGAGTTGCTTGTCCAACATCAACAAGTTTACGCGTCTTCGGTTATGAAACAAATTACGTACGTACGAAAAACTAAAGCATTTTTTGGTAACAAAGACACTGCTTTTCCTCACAAATGAGAGTTACATCATCACTAAGCGGTATTCTTATTTATAAAGTTCACACCAAAAATACCATCTGGATATAAAAGTTATTGTGCAGTGTCTAATTAAAATAAACAATATAAAAAACAAATGGAGTTTGCATTAACTGCGCTTTTTAGTAATACTTATATGTTTCTATGCCTCCGTGATTTTTAGTTTGTTAGACCCTAGCTACACTATGCCGGATAAATTTGAAGACGCAGCTTTTGTTCCGATACCGTGACAAAAATTGTTCGTTAAACTCTAAAATTAGCATAAAATTGTTTCGGATTCATGCGTTTTAGTGTTGAAGGCCTAAATAAAGTTGCGTTTTTAGATTTATCGATCCGGGTTAGTGTACCGTGGGAGTAGAGTCTTCTTTTACCTTCTATCTCTCCGCTATCGCGTCGTGCTCCTCCTAACGCTTCTCTCGTTCTCTTAAAATCTCCGCGTGCTCTATAACTCGTTAGAAAATGATCACACCCACTCGGCCAATCAACGCTCAGTATTTCGATGCTCTATATTCCATAGAGTAACTAAAGGTGTCAAGTGGTGTGGGCTTTGAAGCACAGGGAAATTGTGGGGTAAAGGAAGCATGAAATTTTATATCTAATTAGTATTCTATATATAGAGCATACTAATGATTTCTTTTGAATTCTTTTATTTTAAAAGTTCATCAGCATGCTCTATATAAAGCATACTATTCAAATATAAAATTCCACGCATGAGGTACAGATACAACAACTAACTTCAACAATTTCGATATTTTAATACTATTTTGTGGAGAAACACTAGAAATTAAAATTACATAAAATTACTTCTCATAACTTATTTAACATTATCATTTTATAAATTTCATGCTGGGGCGCAGCGTGGTCATTTTTTCAGGTATGCACAAGTACATATGATCTAAAAAATCCTAAGTAAACTGATCAAAAAATACTGTGTTCTTGATTTCGTGCTTAGATTCAATTTTGCAATTTAATCAAAGTGTTTTATTCATCAAAAAAGTCTTTTTTGCGTACAAATAAAATTTTAAAAATAGAAACAATTGGTAAAAAATTCAAAATTTTCGGTAACTTCAAGTACACACGTGCGTATATACGTATAGGACGCTTCGCCCTCGATGGCTTCGAATAATCTTGAATACAAGACAAATAGCTAACTTACAAGAAATATCTTTCTTAAACAAACTGATATATACTATATATTTTAAAGAAAAAAATTGAATTAAACGTAACGTGTTAGACTTGTCTCACCATTCGATGTTCACTGCATGCTTTGTTAACGTTCACTGCCAACTGCGTATTTTGTCTTGTTTTTAGCAGTATTATTTAACAAATAACTAAGGCTCAGCCGTGGTTTATACTCTGATAACTGCACGATGGGCTCATGAAAACACGAGAAAAAGTCTAAAGCCACGAGCGTAGCGAGTGGGTTTAGATCTTTTTAGAGTGTTTTCATGAGCCCATCGTGCAGTTATCAGAGTATAAACCACGGCTGAGCCTTAGTTATTTGTTTTATTACATAGAAAAAATGGATTTTCTCAACAATGAAACAACGAAACATCGTTGACCTTGAAAATTTTCATGTTGACGAATGTGCGATATAACAAGCGATCTGATTGGCGGTTTAAAAATAAAGTCGTTTGCTGATTGGTTAGAAGCAAAAAGATGAGTTGTGGCTTGCTCAAGGTCAAGAAAATTCATTCACTACACTGAAATATTCATGTAAAGTTTTGCTTTAGACTCGTCCAAAACTGTCAAAGCATGCGATTTACGATCAAGAAACCACCCTAACTAATTGTTAAAAGTCAAAACTGTCTTAAAAAGAAATGCAAAGCATGAAAACAGCCTGAGGAAAGACAATACTGAAATCTGGCAGATTTACCGTGAAGCGAAAAAATGTTTGTTCAATTCATCACCAATGGTTTACAACTGTAAAAAAAAAACAGCCAAGTCATGAAGCTAAATGAGAAGTCAAATACATTCACAATCACTTGACTAGTCTATCGAGGAAAAGACACAGGGATGTTGTACGAAGGGATTTCATACTGTTCATAGTGAATGAAATTCTTCCACCTTAGCTTGCAACCACGAGGTCTGTCAGTTGAACTAAAGAAGCATTCTGTTCGTGTGAATATGAACACTTTTTCATTGTGAAAGGACAGTCATTTCACCTCCAAAGTCATGTTTTAGCTATCTCTACCCGATAGAACAGTTCTCTATATAGGTTTATTTTCGCATCATTCTTTTTTTAAATGGTGAAAAGAAAGTTGAAAGTAAAGCGAGTTGGAGACTCAAGAAATGTACATACGACTACTAAGTACACGCATAAGCTCATATCAGAAGGAGAAAGGTTAGTTTTACAGTTTTGAAATGAGTTAAACATTGTTTTTCGAAATTATGATTACGTCGGACTCGGTAATAGTCTTAGTATTTGTTTCTGAAAGGTTAAATTTTTTGCTGTAAAGTCGTGTACGTTTTCTATTTTTGTCTCATTGGTGAAGTTTTTTTCGGGTGATTTTTTTTATTTATCGTTTTTAGTAAGATTTATTAGTTGACTTAAATTATTGTGTTTCTCATTTTTTCTGCACAATATTTGTAGACTAAAAAGTATTTTTGAAGTAATAAAATGTGGATTTTTAACAAACTTTCATTGTGTAGTGTTTGTGTAGTTATTTTGAAAGTCACTCGTTACCATAGTACCGTGGTTTATACTCTGATAAACCACACTTCCTGAACCAATCAAAACGCTTGTTAGAATGAATCTATGTAATAACTCTTCTTAGTTTCGTATTTCTTCCTCTGTAGTGGGAGCTTTACATCTGCCAGTTAAATGGCCTTCCTCTATGAAGTCTAGCGTGTCTTCCAATTCAAGTAAATCGGCATTTTTGGTAAAAATCTCACTAGCTTCGATAAACGCCATTGCTCTGCAAAATGACGACCTGTACTGATTTCGATTACAACACGGACAAAGCAAAGCATTCCAACGGTATTCGTACTAAAACAATGACATAATAAACTGCCATTATCATTCCATATGAATGCAATTTTTTTTTATTCCGGAAAACAAAACAGCTCAAACCTTTTTAGTTATGCAAATCACTGGCTTAGTATTCGCTAATATTGCAATGTTATTCGCTTCGTAAATTTTCATTCTGCCAAGACATTGCTTTACAGAACTCGAAGCGTTAAATGATATCGATATCAACATACTGCCGACATGATTAAAAAATCGTTGATATCATTGATATATAAGCAATTAATACAAAGAGAAAACCTAAAACTCAGCCACCTTTATTAAAAAACTCATCTACAGTAAACAACAAACATTCCCTCGTGAGTATGATCATATTCTAAGGCAGATAAAGAATGAAAACTCGTGTTCCATGGGATATAGAGTCCCTCGCATAAGATAAAAGGCCACTCGGGCTACGCCCTCGTGGCCTTTTATCTTATGCTCGGGACTCTATATCCCATAGAACACTCGTTTTCATTCTTTATCCCTTACATAGAGCATGCTGCCTTGTTTTCTATTCGTTCACCAAAAAGTGAGAATTTTGAAAATTTCATATTTCTAAACCTTATAAAAGATACCAAATCGTCGATTTTTACCCTTAAAAGATACGACGAGCATCCCGGCCCCGATGAGTCCCCACGGGCAACAAAATGACAACAATTTTTGCCAAAAATACTTAGTACACACGCCGGGGAAAATTGTCGTTGCGACCTGTCGCCTAGTGTGTACCTTAGTTCAGCCTGACCAATAAAGAACATGAAACTGGACTATTTATATTTGCTGTGCCTACAAATTAAAATCGTGCCACGTACCAAATAGTAAATTAAGTGAAGAAATTGTCGATATTAGACTTATTTTATCAAATCTAAACCAATATTAAAATGATGGAATTAACCATTTAAAATGGTTATAACAATTCAGTTTTTGGTTACGTTTAAGCCAAGTAGTTTTTATAGTGTTATAGCTTTGAAGCGAGATAAGCGCACTACTCTCAGCCTCGTGTTTGTCAGTTCATTCACTATTACGATTTACTGACATAAAATAAAGCATCTTTATCTTTTTCTATACCATAATAGTTTTTAGAATTCATTTTTATATTCGAATGGTTTCATTCCCTCGAGAATACAGGAATAATGAAAGAACAAAAGCAATGTGAAAAGGATTCTGGCATGGAGGCGGGTGTAAAACGTCAACGTGCATGCTTCAGTCCCATTGCATAGCCTGTGTATATTCATTCCTACCCCTCCCCCCTAGAGAGACTACATTGGACTATTAATATTACACAAAACTATTCCTTATCAAATAGGTTCTTTCTTTGATCTTGTTCTAACACTTATACCCACTAAAAATTATTATTGATGATGACAATCATTTCATAGAGAGTCAAGAGACAAAAAAGAAGACTCTAATAGATACGACGTATAATACAAACAATGCTTTATTGAAATTGATACAACTATATTTAACGACTGATTATAAACCGATGAACATCGTATAAGACTACATTTTATAGACTTTATGTGCCATCGCCAATGTCCCATTTGTCGTAGAGCACTTCAAACACATGGTGCTCTTTACCTATAAGAGAAAAAAAAACATTATAGCTCAAATAAATGATGACTTTTTGATAGTTTAAAGTTGTAAATTTCATAACGATTTCCAAAAAAGCCAACGGCTTTGGAGGTGACCTAGTTTCATTTGAATGGAAGGTGAAACGGCGAAACAGGACCTACAAATTTCAAAAGAAGTGAACAAGGATGTGTAGTCACGGTGAATCCAACAGAAACGACTCAAAATTATTATTTCCACAAAGATGACTGCACTCACTTCCCCCGCCCACTCTTTTAATCAACGCTCCTTTTTACAGGTTTTTAAAGCTACTGCAAAACAAGGTACAGTCCCTCGCCACGGCTAAATGGGTGAACATTACCTCTACGAGAAGCGTCAGCATTTTCCGCATGTCCTTTTGCATTCCCTCATCATGAAGCTATACCAGCGACTACTAGAGTGACAATGGCTTTTCCATTGAGGACACTCTCTTCTTTTGTCTTGACACGAAGCTGAGGACACAATAAATAATATTAATAATAATAATAATAATAATAATAATAATAGCAGATCTGAGGCATTACAAAATCTCATGAATGCCTTTACAATTCACAGTGAAAACGATGAGTAATGTAAAATATATATACATATTTATATAAATACAAATAAATGCAAATAGTTAGGAAACGTTCTCTAAAACATTACAATTATAAATGTTCAATTTATTACATTAAAGTAATGAAATTACATATATATTTTTAAATATGTATAAATAGAGTTCAATGGTTAACTAATGAACTATCTCGTCTTCATAGTGATTGAGCATTCCGTGTTCACCACTTTCACCATAACCACAATGCCCTGTTTTAAAGGGTTAATTGGTTGTGTGATGCAAAGAAAATCAATCTACATCCAACTGCAAATACACATAGAATAATTAAATCACGAACCACGGTTCCAATCAAAAACCCCATTTGAAGTACAAGCCTTGTTTTTATATTTACAAAATAAAACGAAATTTGAAATCACGTTTGCAATGAAACTCGTGTCTTGCAAGCTCATTAGGAGTGCTTCAGTTGGTCTAGCAGTAAGTTTTATTTAGTACTTACTTTGTGTACAATGTCCACAGCTTTTCTTACAGAAAGTTGTCATTAAGTTGTAATATTTACTCGATCTCTGGCAATATTGTTTTTTTGCCCAACCAGGGCACCAACGACTGTAGTTAGAACTGTCTCCACATTCAACTGCAAATACACATAGAAAGAGCAACAATCGTTTAATAGTGCCTCATCCATTGTAGTCAGTAATAATCAGTAAGATAAATTTAACAAAAGATAACAACACAAACAAACATGCTAGCTGACAGCACGCTCAACAAATGATCAACTAACTACAAATAAACAAACATAAACTCTTATAAACAAGCAAACAAGCCAGCAAGACGCACAAAATGGCTCCTATAAACAAAACAAAACAAAACAAAACAAAAAATAACGAGAACACATTTAAACGGACCAACGAGCACGCCTTTAAACATACACTAGAAAGCAAGAAAGCAAATACGCAAGCAAATAAAAACAAGGAAGTTATCAAGCAAGCAAGCAAGTAAGCAAGCAAGCAAACAGTTAAATTATCCGACATTTACTGACCAACACTGCCGCTACAATAAAGCTTATTAAGCTGCTGTAAGTCAACACTGCTGAAGCCGCTTCGTTGTCCAAGTTGAACACCGGCTTGTTTTGGTATAATAGTTCTTTGTCCGTTGGTGGAGAAGGCGTTGGGTGGATAGTGCATGACGGATTTGTAGTCGTAAGGAGCACCGAGTGTGTCGGCCTGACCATGACGATACTTCTCAAAGTTGCGACGCATATCTGGAAAGAGGACAAAAAATTCTGGATCTCTTTCTTTTTGATTAGTGCCCCCCCCCCCCCCCTCCCTCAAAATTTGTTCAAAGGTTGAAAGGTTCAATGGTCTTTATTTCCACAAATTACGTAAAGGACAGTTACATAAAATAAAGTTACAAGTTTGATGTGGAAGATGCAAGAGAACAACCATATGGGTTAAATCAATCTCTTGCAACCTTTTAGTGGCTAAAAAAGAATAAAATAAAGTTGAAGTACGAATCAGATGTCGGGGAAATATTCTCTAAAGAATGAGTATGTCAAATTGATTCTGGATCATTTTTTGATTAGTGCCCCCCCCCCCCCCCCCTCCCCATTCAAAATGTCTAGATCCACCACTGGATAGTCTCTTATAGACACTTTGATAAAACGATGACTCACCTGATCTGATGTTACTCCATACTATTGTTATATAGTTGTCTCTATCGATCCGCGACTGTTCATGGAAGAACCCCATGGCATGCATTATCTCATGGATGGCTGTTCCTTTGCGTTCACAGCCACGACCAAGGGAGAGTTTCTGCTGTCCACCACTCCTACCAAGTTTGGACCAACAACTACACACAATAAAATTGTGAAATATTAGTCCTCGACGACCTCCACCTCCCATAGGCCTTTTCTGAGTTTGATAAAGATGAATTGTGGTCTAGCTTCAGTACAAACAACACCATATACGACATAATGAACAAAAGATGTTTGTTCCGAAGCTAGACCATAATGCACCATGTTTGTTATTTCAGAAATGGTCTATTAGGCAACTAACATCTGACATAGAGCCATCCAACAACTACAATTCAACACAAAATTAACAATGTACTGTCAATGAATGGGTTCTAGACGACGGCCCATTAATATCCCAGGAGACTCATTTGAAAAGTGCATAGTACGAAGTGCTTGCGATAGATGGTTTTGAAAATGACTATTATCAACATCATCTATTCAAAATTGATAAACATGAAACTTAGCTGCATCAAATATTTTGCTTTTTTGGACGTTTTACAAACTTTTGCATAGTTAGGAGGGTTTTTAACGAAAACTACGTACTTTAAAATACGGATTCAATCGGAGACTAAAGATTTCCAACATAATAGTGCGCTCTTGTGCTCATGGGATGGTGCCTTGAGCCATACACCCTGGCGTTTCTTACAAACACACCTGCACACACAAGCCTTTTTGGGCTCTAGGGTTCTGAACGAAGAACATTAAGGCTCCAGAGCTGAAGAATAAGATGACCAATATTGGACTACTACACTCCAAGAATTTAATTCGAAGCTCAATGGTAAAACTTCATGGGACTTAAGGTCTCCGGATGTAAAAAAAAACAAGTCACGCCCTCTCCAGCTAAGAACGGTTGGATTTAGATACATTTGCAATGAATAGTCACGTTATATATTACACATGGCATGTCACATGATATACTCACCCTCCTTCATTAACTACATAGATATAGTCACGTTGGTTTGTCCTCGGTGTAAATCGTAGACACGTGTATCGATGAAAATCATCGATGGCCGCTTGGAAGACTGATTGAACTTTGATACCTTGAAAACAAACAATGTGTTTTTATGACTTATTATCAACTTTATTAAAATAATGGATGATCTAGAACAATATGGGAACAATGAGAAATAACTAACGTGAAATCATCTGTAAAAACTGATACAAGTACATAACTCGTCCTGATTCGCATCTGGTTTAGCTTTAAATATCTCGGGTACTATACAATTAATTGAACATTTTTAAATCTAAAATAGCAGCATTGATTCAGACATTTGATAAGTATAGAGTGCAAACAATTAATCCGTGAAACTTTAGTAATACTAAATAGTGCTATTTTATGCAAATTCTATTG
Organism: Diadumene lineata; assembly: GCA_918843875.1. Taxonomy (NCBI): domain Eukaryota; kingdom Metazoa; phylum Cnidaria; class Anthozoa; order Actiniaria; family Diadumenidae; genus Diadumene; species Diadumene lineata. The sequence continues at coordinate 3,275,439 of OU974081.1, read as the reverse complement.
TTTTCTTTTGTTTAATTAGCACTATTTTGTACTATTTAGTAATTAGTGTTTCAGGGATATATTGTTTGCACTCTAATATACAATATTTGCGTCCGATCTGTATGACATGTATCGCTTCCAGATCGCTGTTTTAAATCCTAATAAAGGCCGGTACACACTAGGCGACAAGTCGCAGCGACTTGTCCTCACGACATGTCGCCTCAGTGTGCATTGGTTCAACATTTGTCGCCAATACATCTGATGTTGTCGCTGCGACAATTTCCGCCAAAAAATACCTAGTACATACGGGGGGAAATTGTCGCTACGACCTGTCGCGGGAACAAGTCGCTGCGACTTGTCGCCTAGTGTGTACTGGCCTTAATGATCATGCGCTCATATTGTATATATTACGTAAAACTTTTGAACAAATGTACGTTTTCAGCATAGTTTGGAATATGCCTCGCATAAATTTTGTAAAAAAAAATAATTTTCTCGTCATGTTACAATGTTTATTAAAATTAGTATTTCAACTGGACAACCTTTCCAAGAATAGCTGTATCGGTCTAGATTTTCACTTACTGACTCCGCCAAAGAGATATGGAACTTGTCTATTTGGCCAATGTTTGACCTTGTTGGTCATTGCATCTCTGGCGTTACTCTTGAGCTCATCAATAATATTTCGAGTGCTTTTATCCAGCATAATATCCCCCTCAAGAACGTTTTTGTTACCCACTGGAAGGAATTAGAAAAACATTTATTAATAATTCAGTTATCTGCGGCCACTTATCCGTCAGCCTCCTATTGAGCTATATTTTATGTTTTAAAAAACTAGTATAATTGACAATGGAGTTATATTCATTTTGACGCTTAGACTTTGTTGCTGGCGGTCTGCAGTTTAAGACGAGATAGAAAAGTGCTCTCCGTGCTCTTTTGCCAGAAGCGGCCGCACACCGCCGACAATGCGGGCTATTTGACGCTTGGTGATAAAAACTGTGTACTTACGGTTTTCTTCGGCTATGTATTCTCCAGTAGCATTATCTGAAACCACGAGTAACAAAATTTCCATTAGAATGACAAAATAAGGACATGGTTACTAACACTGAGATAAAAACGCACAATTCACAAAGAAACCGTATCAAAACTCAAATTAAACAACAATTTGCAAATTCCGCAAATTCATCTGTGTTGGAATGGATTATAGTAGAAAAGTTTAACTTTGGTTCAAAACACTAAAACATTAGATTAAAGTTGCTAAATTTTCGACTGAAACTACAGTTTTAAGCTTTCTTTCGTGTTAGTCCTTGTCATTAGTCGGTGGGGACTCCCAAGCGAACTTATTTTGTACACAAGTACGCATATTTGATTGTAAACTCCTATGTATATAATGTCCCAAATTTGTGTTGACTTGTGTGTACAAACCTGGAAAATAAAGTTACGTCTTCAAAGAGTGAGCAACGTTTAAAAATCAAACCTATTAAGGCAATGTAAGTGCAATTTTCGTTGGTTATAAAAGATTCTATTTAATAAAGAACAAGTAAATCTGTAAAAATGAAACAAGTGTAGTCAAGTGGGTTTTCCCACATTAACAGCTGTGGGACAAATAAAATGAAATTTAACGTGTAACAAACTAAATTCATTTTTAAGGACTGTTCGAAAGTTTCGCTTTTGTAACATTCAAGTGACATTCAACGGTACAAAAAGACAAATACTATAGTTAAAAAACTTTGACTCACCATTATTTTTGGCATTTTGCACCTTCGGAAAACCATTTGCAAAAGCGTTGAATACAAGCAATACTGCTAAGAGGTTCAAAATCATCGTGTTGTTATTTCTCTTCTGTGCAGTTTGCAGATCGATCCTTACCCTACTCAGAGTTTGCTGAAGCAATAAAAAAACTGGAAACAGTTGCAGCATTTTATAGCCAGAAGAAGCCTTCTGGGAGTATTAGAGTGCTTACAATATGTCCATGACATAAAATCTAATTAGTTACTCACTATAAGTCTTAAATAGGGATTATCTAGGTACTATCGTTCAAGCAGAACAGCCAGAGAAAAGTTAATACAAAGGAAACAATACCTCGTTACAACTTACTTGTCCAAAATATTCACTAAATACGAACTAATAGGTAGTAACTATTTAGATGTTATTTCATGGACCCTAGTATAGTTTTATGAAAATACAACCTGATTGGTTGGATCTCACTAAATCTTATTTAGTGTTTTCAAAAGGTAACTTGACATTCAGACGCCTTCATACCTCATTGTAAAGACTAATGATGCTTATAAAAAAGCAAAAACAAATAATGCTGCATCAAACGGTTCGATTAACTTTTACACTCTAGTGACAACAAAGTACAAAAACAAAAGTGTGAATCAATTATTGATGGAGCAGGTTTATATAACTGAAATCGCAGAATGCACTATCAACATTTTGTTCATATTACATTTAGACACATTGATGAATCCCTCTATTTCAATTTTAGTGCTTTCTAATCGAGGCCTGATACTACAAACTCGGATAAATTTGAAAACGCAAAATCAATAATTATTTTTGTCCAATCCATTCTGTTCAAACTAAGTCTCATAAATCCAAAAATATATATATAAATGCTAATTATATTGTTTAATTGGAATTTTTTGTTCCTGTTTTTCCGTTCATACCCATTCATATTTATCCCGCTTAGACCACGTCCAAACTAGGACAGATAATTTTGAAAACGCAACTTAACAGTAACAAAGCATTTTAAGTAAACAGTTCAATTTGCATGAAATTGTTGGCGGGATACACTGTCAGGCTGAAAGTCTAACTGGGTATGTAAAGTTGAATTTTCAAATTTATCCGTGTTAGCTTTATTGTGGACATACTTTGAGAACAGAACTAATTTTAGTCCCCGCCAGTAGACATGGTCCTTATAGTGGGCGAATATATTTCTGAAATTTGTAACATTATATATATCATTTTGTATATTTTCAGGTAGTATTGTTGAATTTATTGTCATTTGTCGTTATAAGCCTGGTTTCCATATAATCATAAACGAGCGAGAACGGTCGCAAACGATCGGAAAAAAAAAATAGATTATACGAACGTTTTTGATCCAAATACGATCGTCAAAATAACGTTTGCGACCGTTCTCAATCGTTTGCGATTATGTGAAAACCACGCCTAACACTATATTTTCATCAATGACCGATTCCCTAGTACGATATTGTCATCAATATAATAGTTGTTACAGTCAAACTCGTTGTATCTGTTGTATCGCGACCCGCGCCACTTCAAAACTTAGTTACCATTTGGTCTTTTCTTGACCGTCAATCAAAATCAGGGGCGGAGTTAAATCAAATTATCCAATGGCATAAAATGTTAGGGCAAGCTTCGTCTTTTTAATTTAAATGATGTTTTAGAAAAGAACAAAAAGAAAGCAAAATTATGAAACCTAGATCCCGATACAACGAATTTGGCTGTAAGATATATTCAAATTAGCATGTGAGTTGCTTGTCCAACATCAACAAGTTTACGCGTCTTTGTTATAAAACATAATTACGTACGTACGAAACACTCAAGCATTTTTTTGTAACAAAGACACTGCTTTTCCTCACAAAAGAGAGTTACATCATCACTAAGCGGTATTCTTATTTATAGAGTTCACACCAAAAAACCGTCTGGATATAAAAGTTATTGTGCAGTGTCTAAGTGCGTTAGTTTTTGGATGTTAAAAAATTATCACTGGAGCAGAACAGTCTTCTAAGTTAATATTTAGTATAAAATAGTACCGAATAAACAATATAGAAAACAAATAGAGTTTGCATTGACTGCGCTTTTCAGTAATACTTATATGTTTCTATGCCTCCGTGATTTTTAGTTTGTTAGACCCTGGCTACACTATGCCGGATATGAAATTTGAAAACGCAGCTTTTGTTCCGATACCGTGTCAAATTAAACTTGCTCGTTAAACTCTAAAATTAGCATAAAATTGTTTCGGATTCATGCGTTTTAGTGTTGAAGGCGTAACCGGATAAATAAAGTTGCGTTTTTAGATTTATCCGGGTTAGTGTACCTTGGGAGCAGAGTCTTCTTTTACCTTCTATCTCTCCGCTATCTCGTCGTGCTGCTCCTAACGCTTCTCTCGTTCTCTTAAAATTTGTTGCTCTATAACTCGATAGAGAATGCTACCTCGTTTTCTATTCCTTCACCAAAAAGTGAGAATTTGGAAAATTTCATATTTTTAAACCTTATAAAAGATACCAAATCGTCGATTTTTATCCTTAAAAGATACGACGAGCATCACCGATGGTTTATCCTTGGAGTCCCCCCGGGCAACAAAATGACAACAATTTTCGCAAAAAATACTTAGTACACACCCCGGGGAAAATTTTCGCTGCGACCTGTCGCCTAGTGTGTACCCACGTTCAGCCTGACCAATAAAGAACATGAAACTGGACTATTTATATTTGCGTGCCTACAAATTAAAATCGTGCCACGTACCAAATAGTAAATTAAGCAAAGAAATGGTCGATATTAGACTTATTTTATCAAATCTAAATTCCTTTTTTATCCGAACGAAGAATCTGGCATATAACACTGAGAAAACAACCAAATTATCCTTGGGTAAAGCAAACAATTAACTGTGAGTTAAATCAAACTAAATAAATTAGTTGATGTAAAATCTTGGTTGTTATAATAACCATTAAATTTAGAATATTACATGTAGACCAAAATTAAATTAGATGGAATTAACCATTTAAAATGGTTATAACAATTCAGTTTTTGGTTGTTTTAGCCAAACAGTTTTTACAGTGTTATAGCTAGCCTTGAAGCGAGATGACGTTTTACCCCCGTCTCTGTGTGGTTTGTAGTAGCTTTAAACACCCGTAAAAAGGAGCAATGTCAAAGAGAGGGCAGGTAAATTGAGCGCACTGTCAGCCTCGGGCTTGTCCGTTCATTCACTATTACGAGTTACTGACATAAAATAAAGCGTCTTTATCTTTTTTTATACCATAATAGTTTTTAGAATTCATTTTTATATTCAAATGGTTTCATTCCCTCGAGAATACAGGAATAATGAAAGAACAAAAGCAATGTGAAAAGGATTCTGGTATGGAGGCGGGTGTAAAATGTCAACGCGCTTCAGTCCCATTGCATAGCCTGTGTATATCCATTCCTACACCTCCCCCCTAGAGAGACTACATTGGACTATTAATATTACACAAAACTATTCCTTATCAAATAGGTTCTTTCATTGTTCTTGTTCTAACACTAATACCCACTAAAAATTATTATTGATGATGACAATCATTTCAGAGAGAGTCAAGAGACAAAGAGAAAACTCTAATAGATACAACGTATAATACAAACAATGCTTTATTGAAATTGATACAAAGCTAGCGATTATATTTAACGAGATTATAAACCGATAAACATCGTACAAAGACTACATTTTATAGGCTTTGTGTGCAATTGCCAATGTCCCATTTGTCGTAGAGCACTTCAAACAAATGGTGCTCTTTACCTATAAGAGAAAAAAAACATAGATTAAATAAATGATAAATTAAATAAATGATAATTTAAAGTTGTAAATTTCATAACGATTTCCAAAAAAGCCCTCGGCTTTGGAGGTGACTTAGTTTCATTTGAATTGAAGGTGTTCTCCAATGAAGGCGTCACGGTGACACAGGACCTTACTACGAATTTACAGAGAAGTCAACAAGGATGTGGAATCACTGTGAATCCAACAAAAACGACTCAAATTCAGGTTTTTATGACGTTAAAATAGATATCTTTCTCGTACGATGTGACGTCAACATGAATGATTGAATTTAAAAAAATGAACATGAAACTCAGAATATCGCAAAGAGTCCATTTCACAATTATGTGTATCAACTAAAACCTCGAAATCATTTAGTGTATTTTGGAATACATTTTATTGCTGTTGTTTTTAGCCGAGTGAGGTCGGCAGTCAACTAAAATTGTTGAACCGAAACCGAACAGTAAAATGGAGTGCATTTTTATTGTATTACAACAAAATGTTCTCAAAAAATGTGTGTTCTCAAAAGATGTCCAGTGATTACAAATGGGTAAGAATGATATCAGATATACAACTTTAACGTCTGTGTTTCCTTTATCACTTACGGAAATCTTCCACGAAGATGACTGCGCTCACTTCCCCCACCCACTCTTTTAATCAACGCTCCTTTTTACAGGTTTTTAAAGCTACTGCAAAACAAGGTACAGTCCCTCGCCACGGCTAAACGGGTGAACATTACCTCTACGAGAAGCGTCAGCATTTTCCGCATGTCCTTTTGCATTCCCTCATCATGAAGCTATACCAGCGACTACTAGAGTGACAATGGCTTCTCCATTGAGGACACTCTCTTCTTTTATCTTGACACAAGCCTGAGAGCACAATTCAATAATTAACTTTCTCGTTTTGATACTGATTGAGCATTTCGTATTCACCACTTTCACCATAACAATAATGTCTTTTGTTTTTGAGGGATACTAGGTTTTGTGATGCAAATAAAACCAATGTTATTCAAAACCAAATTATTTCAATGGCAATAACTAAATACTAAAATCGTTGTAATGATTCGCTTAGTCGATATATCGTTAGAATATACTTACTTTGTGTACATTGTCCACAGCTTTTCTTACAGTTAGTTGTCATAAATATGTAATATTTACGACAATATTGTATTTTTGCCCAACCAGGGCACAAACGACTGTACTTAGCACTGTCTCCACATCCAACTGAAAATACACGTAGAAAGAGCAAAAATCGTTTAATAGTGCCTCATCCATTGTAGTCAGTAATAATCCGTAAGATAAATTCAACAAAAGAGAAAACACACAAACAAACATGCTAGCTGACAGCACGCTCAACAAATGATCAACTAACTACAAATAAACAAACATAAACTCTTATAAACAAGCAAACAAGCCAGCAAGACGCACAAAATGGCTCCTATAAACAAAACAAAACAAAACAAAACAAAAAATAACGAGAACACATTTAAACGGACCAACAAACGAGCACGCCTTCAAACATACACTAGAAAGCAAGAAAGCAAATACGCAAGCAAATAAAAACAAGGAAGTTATTAAGCAAGCAAACAAACAAGCAAACAGTTAAATTATCCGACATTTACTGACCAACACTGCCGCTACAATAAAGCTTATTAAGCTGCTGTAAGTCCACACTGCTGAAGCCGCTTCGTTGTCCAAGTTGAACACCGGCTTGTTTCGGTATAATAGTTCTTTGTCCGTTGGTGGAGAAGGCGTTGGGTGGATAGTGCATGACGGATTTGTAGTCGTAAGGAGCACCGAGTGTGTCTGCCTGACCGTGACGATACTTCTCAAAGTTGCGACGCATATCTGGAAAGAGGACAAAAAATTCTGGATCTCTTTCTTTTTGATTAGTGCCCCCCCCCCCCCCCCCCCTCCCTCAAAATTTGTTCAAAGGTTGAAAGGTTCAATGGTCTTTATTTCCACAAATTACGTAAAGGACAGTTACATAAAATAAAGTTACAAGTTTGATGTGGAAGATGCAAGAAAACAACCATATGGGTTAAATCAATCTCTTGCAACCTTTTAGTGGCTAAAAAAGAATAAAATAAAGTTGAAGTACGAATCAGATGTCGGGGAAATATTCTCTAAAGAATGAGTATGTCAAATTGATTCTGGATCATTTTTTGATTAGTGCCCCCCCCCCCCCCCTCCCCATTCAAAATGTCTAGATCCACCACTGGATAGGCTCTTATAGACACTTTGATAAAACGATGACTCACCTGATCTGATGTTACTCCATACTATTGTTATATAGTTGTCTCTATCGATCCGCGACTGTTCATGGAAGAACCCCATGGCATGCATTATCTCATGGATGGCTGTTCCTTTGCGTTCACAGCCACGACCAAGGGAGAGTTTCTGCTGTCCACCACTCCTACCAAGTTTGGACCAACAACTACACACAATAAAATTGTGAAATATTAGTCCTCGACGACCTCCACCTCCCATAGGCCTTTTCTGAGTTTGATAAAGATGAATTGTGGTCTAGCTTCAGTACAAACAACACCATATACGACATAATGAACAAAAGATGTTTGTTCCGAAGCTAGACCATAATGCACCATGTTTGTTATTTCAGAAATGGTCTATTAGGCAACTAACATCTGACATAGAGCCATCCAACAACTACAATTCAACACAAAATTAACAATGTACTGTCAATGAATGGGTTCTAGACGACGGCCCATTAATATCCCAGGAGACTCATTTGAAAAGTGCATAGTACGAAGTGCTTGCGATAGATGGTTTTGAAAATGACTATTATCAACATCATATATTCAAAATTGATAAACATTACACTTAGCTGCATCAAATATTTTGCTTTTTTGGACGTTTTACAAACTTTTGCATAGTTAGGAGGGTTTTTAACGAAAACTACGTACTTTAAAATACGGATTCAATCGGAGACTAAAGATTTCCAACATAATAGTGCGCTCTTGTGCTCATGGGATGGTGCCTTGAGCCATACACCCTGGCGTTTCTTACAAACACACCTGCACACACAAGCCTTTTTGGGCTCTAGGGTTCTGAACGAAGAACATTAAGGCTCCAGAGCTGAAGAATAAGATGACCAATATTGGACTACCACACTCCAAGAATTTAATTCGAAGCTCAATGGTAAAACTTCATGGGACTTAAGGTCTCCGGATGTAAAAAAAAACAAGTCACGCCCTCTCCAGCTAAGAACGGTTGGATTTAGATACATTTGCAATGAATAGTCACGTTATATATTACACATGGCATGTCACATGATATACTCACCCTCCTTCATTAACTACATAGATATAGTCACGTTGGTTTGTCCTCGGTGTAAATCGTAGACACGTGTATCGATGAAAATCATCGATGGCCGCTTGGAAGACTGATCGAACTTTGATACCTTGAAAACAAACAATGTGTTTTTATGACTTATTATCAACTTTATTAAAATAATGGATGATCTAGAACAATATGGGAACAATGAGAAATAACTAACGTGAAATCATCTGTAAATACTGATACAAGTACATAACTCGTCCTGATTCGCATCTGGTTTAGCTTTAAATATCTCGGGTACTATACAATTAATTGAACATTTTTAAATCTAAAATAGCAGCATTGATTCAGACATTTGATAAGTATAGAGTGCAAACAATTAATCCGTGAAACTTTAGTAATACTAAATAGTGCTATTTTATGCAAATTCTATTGTTTTCTTTTGTTTAATTAGCACTATTTTGTACTATTTAGTAATTAGTGTTTCAGGGATATATTGTTTGCACTCTAATATACAATATTTGCGTCCGATCTGTATGACATGTATCGCTTCCAGATCGCTGTTTTAAATCCTAATAAAGGCCGGTACACACTAGGCGACAAGTCGCAGCGACTTGTCCTCACGACATGTCGCCTCAGTGTGCATTGGTTCAACATTTGTCGCCAATACATCTGATGTTGTCGCTGCGACAATTTCCGCCAAAAAATACCTAGTACATACGGGGGGAAATTGTCGCTACGACCTGTCGCGGGAACAAGTCGCTGCGACTTGTCGCCTAGTGTGTACTGGCCTTAATGATCATCCGCTCATATTGTATATATTACGTAAAACTTTTGAACAAATGTACGTTTTCAGCATAGTTTGGAATATGCCTCGCATAAATTTTGTAAAAAAAAATAATTTTCTCGTCATGTTACAATGTTTATTAAAATTAGTATTTCAACTGGACAACCTTTCCAAGAATAGCTGTATCGGTCTAGATTTTCACTTACTGACTCCGCCAAAGAGATATGGAACTTGTCTATTTGGCCAATGTTTGACCTTGTTGGTCATTGCATCTCTGGCGTTACTCTTGAGCTCATCAATAATATTTCGAGTGATTTTATCCAGCATAATATCCCCCTCAAGAACGTTTTTGTTACCCACTGGAAGGAATTAGAAAAACATTTATTAATAATTCAGTTATCTGCGGCCACTTATCCGTCAGCCTCCTATTGAGCTATATTTTATGTTTTAAAAAACTAGTATAATTGACAATGGAGTTATATTCATTTTGACGCTTAGACTTTGTTGCTGGCGGTCTGCAGTTTAAGACGAGATAGAAAAGTCCTCTCCGTGCTCTTTTGCCAGAAGCGGCCGCACACCGCCGACAATGCGGGCTATTTGACGCTTGGTGATAAAAACTGTGTACTTACGGTTTTCTTCGGCTATGTATTCTCCAGTAGCATTATCTGAAACCACGAGTAACAAAATTTCCATTAGAATGACAAAATAAGGACATGGTTACTAACACTGAGATAAAAACGCACAATTCACAAAGAAACCGTATCAAAACTCAAATTAAACAACAATTTGCAAATTCCGCAAATTCATCTGTGTTGGAATGGATTATAGTAGAAAAGTTTAACTTTGGTTCAAAACACTAAAACATTAGATTAAAGTTGCTAAATTTTCGACTGAAACTACAGTTTTCAGCTTTCTTTCGTGTTAGTCCTTGTCATTAGTCGGTGGGGACTCCCAAGCGAACTTATTTTGTACACAAGTACGCATATTTGATTGTAAACTCCTATGCATATAATGTCCCAAATTTGTGTTGACTTGTGTGTACAAACCTGGAAAATAAAGTTACGTCTTCAAAGAGTGAGCAACGTTTAAAAATCAAACCTATTAAGGCAATGTAAGTGCAATTTTCGTTGGTTATAAAAGATTCTATTTAATAAAGAACAAGTAAATCTGTAAAAATGAAACAAGTGTAGTCAAGTGGGTTTTCCCACATTAACAGCTGTGGGACAAATAAAATGAAATTTAACGTGTAACAAACTAAATTCATTTTTAAGGACTGTTCGAAAGTTTCGCTTTTGTAACATTCAAGTGACATTCAACGGTACAAAAAGACAAATACTATAGTTAAAAAACTTTGACTCACCATTATTTTTGACATTTTGCACCTTCGGAAAACCATTTGCAAAAGCGTTGAATACAAGCAATACTGCTAAGAGCTTCAAAATCATCGTGTTGTTATTTCTCTTCTGTGCAGTTTGCAGATCGATCCTTACCCTACTCAGAGTTTGCTGAAGCAATAAAAAAACTGGAAACAGTTGCAGCATTTTATAGCCAGAAGAGGCCTTCTGGGAGTATTAGAGTGCTTACAATATGTCCATGACATAAAATCTAATTAGTTACTCACTATAAGTCTTAAATAGGGATTATCTAGGTACTATCGTTCAAGCAGAACAGCCAGAGAAAAGTTAATACAAAGGAAACAATACCTCGTTACAACTTACTTGTCCAAAATATTCACTAAATACGAACTAATAGGTAGTAACTATTTAGATGTTATTTCATGGACCCTAGTATAGTTTTATGAAAATACAACCTGATTGGTTGGATCTCACTAAATCTTATTTAGTGTTTTCAAAAGGTAACTTGACATTCAGACGCCTTCATACCTCATTGTAAAGACTAATGATGCTTATAAAAAAGCAAAAACAAATAATGCTGCATCAAACGGTTCGATTAACTTTTACACTCTAGTGACAACAAAGTACAAAAACAAAAGTGTGAATCAATTATTGATGGAGCAGGTTTATATAACTGAAATCGCAGAATGCACTATCAAAATTTTGTTCATATTACATTTAGACACATTGATGAATCCCTCTATTTCAATTTTAGGGCTTTCTAATCGAGGCCTGATACTACAAACTCGGATAAATTTGAAAACGCAAAATCAATAATTATTTTTGTCCAATCCATTCTGTTCAAACTAAGTCTCATAAATCCAAAAATATATATATAAATGCTAATTATATTGTTTAATTGGAATTTTTTGTTCCTGTTTTTCCGTTCATACCCATTCATATTTATCCCGCTTAGACCACGTCCAAACTAGGACAGATAATTTTGAAAACGCAACTTAACAGTAACAAAGCATTTTAAGTAAACAGTTCAATTTGCATGAAATTGTTGGCGGGATACACTGTCAGGCTGAAAGTCTAACTGGGTATGTAAAGTTGAATTTTCAAATTTATCCGTGTTAGCTTTATTGTGGACATACTTTGAGAACAGAACTAATTTTAGTCCCCGCCAGTAGACATGGTCCTTATAGTGGGCGAATATATTTCTGAAATTTGTAACATTATATATATCATTTTGTATATTTTCAGGTAGTATTGTTGAATTTATTGTCATTTGTCGTTATAAGCCTGGTTTCCATATAATCATAAACGAGCGAGAACGGTCGCAAACGATCGGAAAAAAAAATAGATTATACGAACGTTTTTGATCCAAATACGATCGTCAAAATAACGTTTGCGACCGTTCTCAATCGTTTGCGATTATGTGAAAACCACGCCTAACACTATATTTTCATCAATGACCGATTCCCTAGTACGATATTGTCATCAATATAATAGTTGTTACAGTCAAACTCGTTGTATCTGTTGTATCGCGACCCGCGCCACTTCAAAACTTAGTTACCATTTGGTCTTTTCTTGACCGTCAATCAAAATCAGGGGCGGAGTTAAATCAAATTATCCAATGGCATAAAATGTTAGGGCAAGCTTCGTCTTTTTAATTTAAATGATGTTTTAGAAAAGAACAAAAAGAAAGCAAAATTATGAAACCTAGATCCCGATACAACGAATTTGGCTGTAAGATATATTCAAATTAGCATGTGAGTTGCTTGTCCAACATCAACAAGTTTACGCGTCTTTGTTATAAAACATAATTACGTACGTACGAAACACTCAAGCATTTTTTTGTAACAAAGACACTGCTTTTCCTCACAAAAGAGAGTTACATCATCACTAAGCGGTATTCTTATTTATAGAGTTCACACCAAAAAACCGTCTGGATATAAAAGTTATTGTGCAGTGTCTAAGTGCGTTAGTTTTTGGATGTTAAAAAATTATCACTGGAGCAGAACAGTCTTCTAAGTTAATATTTAGTATAAAATAGTACCGAATAAACAATATAGAAAACAAATAGAGTTTGCATTGACTGCGCTTTTCAGTAATACTTATATGTTTCTATGCCTCCGTGATTTTTAGTTTGTTAGACCCTGGCTACACTATGCCGGATATGAAATTTGAAAACGCAGCTTTTGTTCCGATACCGTGTCAAATTAAACTTGCTCGTTAAACTCTAAAATTAGCATAAAATTGTTTCGGATTCATGCGTTTTAGTGTTGAAGGCGTAACCGGATAAATAAAGTTGCGTTTTTAGATTTATCCGGGTTAGTGTACCTTGGGAGCAGAGTCTTCTTTTACCTTCTATCTCTCCGCTATCTCGTCGTGCTGCTCCTAACGCTTCTCTCGTTCTCTTAAAATTTGTTGCTCTATAACTCGATAGAGAATGCTACCTCGTTTTCTATTCCTTCACCAAAAAGTGAGAATTTGGAAAATTTCATATTTTTAAACCTTATAAAAGATACCAAATCGTCGATTTTTATCCTTAAAAGATACGACGAGCATCACCGATGGTTTATCCTTGGAGTCCCCCCGGGCAACAAAATGACAACAATTTTCGCAAAAAATACTTAGTACACACCCCGGGGAAAATTTTCGCTGCGACCTGTCGCCTAGTGTGTACCCACGTTCAGCCTGACCAATAAAGAACATGAAACTGGACTATTTATATTTGCGTGCCTACAAATTAAAATCGTGCCACGTACCAAATAGTAAATTAAGCAAAGAAATGGTCGATATTAGACTTATTTTATCAAATCTAAATTCCTTTTTTATCCGAACGAAGAATCTGGCATATAACACTGAGAAAACAACCAAATTATCCTTGGGTAAAGCAAACAATTAACTGTGAGTTAAACACAGCACGAAAAGAAAAATTTACGGAACTTTTACGGATGCGTAAATGTTCGTAAATGTCTCTTAATCTATACGCATCTTTACGCAATGCGTAAAGAGCGTTATAGTTCGTAAATGTGCGTAAAGGTTCGTAAATGTTGCGTAAAATTGCTCGGGGTCTTTACACAATTTTACGCGTTGCGTAATATTTGCGTAAATATAATTAATAATTTACGCATTTTTACGTAATGCGTAAAATGTGCGTAAATACTGAAGTACTTTACGTAATTTTACGTAAATGCGTAAGGCCGTGAAAGACCGTAAATGTCCAAGTTGTGTACAATGAAATGAAACTAAAAAAAAGTCAGTCACTTTTTTTTTCATCTCAGTAATTTGAAATAACAAAACTGACAAGAAAAAAGTAAGCTTTGTTTTGAATTGACCGCAAAAGGAAAATAATAAAAACTAATATTTTTTATCTTGCTTTAAGATGTGTATAAAACAGTAAATTATTGAGTGGTGCTAATTTGATAGAAAGTCGCATGTTTTAATACAAATCAGTTGGTTAACATGTACAAGAATATCAAAGTTCTTTTGAGGAGTTTTAACAGCAAAATAAAGCATTTTTTATATAAGATAATCTTCTCACTGCCGAGCGACACAGCGAAAGGGCCTGGGATCATTGGTGGACCGCGTGAAGCCTGTAATCTAGTTTGAAAATGGCGGAACGATAGACGGTGTTGTAACGGTTTCAAGAGCCAAAAAAATAGATTTTTCCTTCTCAAATCAGAAATAACAGCCTCAAGGTAATATTGAATTATAAATGTGACTAAATGCTGTGGTTTTGGTGAATAACTGGGTGAAATCGAAGTGTTTTGATTTGCTCGACTGTTTTGTTCGTACGTCGCCATGTGCTTTAGCTTTGCCACGCTAAAAGCTAATATATCTGGCAAAGTTCCTTATTTCTCCGTTCAGAGACAAGAGTCAGTAGATCTTAACTAACTAAAAGATGCTTTTTATTTCTTAAGTTAACATCTGCTGACTTGTTTTAGGATTGAGAAATCAAGAAATCTTTTTACCATACCAGCTTTACTTTTAGAATAAAAAATATAATCTGAAATCTCTCAAAATGACATGAAACCTTTCTTAATATTAAATAGAAATTAAACTCAATATGTTTAGTTTAAAATAAATTCAGCTACTGGCAGAGATCAAGTAATTAGCTAAAAAAAATAATTTTCTTTGATAAAGATAAAAATTTTGGCAGATGTATTAAAACTTTACTCTTGCATCAAGTTGATTTATTGTATTTCTGATATGTGCAAATGACTTTGTTTGTCAACTGCCCACGATTTGCTGAGTGAATTTATGCTGTTTTGCTTTTCATCTATGTAATTAAGGCCCAGCACAAACAGCCAAATGAATTTTACTTCAATTTACAATCTTAATGTATATCAAATGCAACTTTGTGGATTGTCAAACTATTTCTATATACACTATTTTCTTCAGCATCAATAAAAACCTGATCAAAACAGTGAACTTCTCTTTGTAGCAATACCTATTCAACAAAATTGGATGTTAAAATGACCAACTAATTGCCTTTAACATGAATTTGAATCATAAAGAACAACAGAAATTAACTAGGCATAGTAGCATAAAATCCAAAAAAAATAATACTTCAACCTGTTATAACCCATAGAGTAAAATAATAAATTTAGTAAATTTTACACACTGTAAGCAGCTTTTGATTCCAGAAAAAATAAGCTAAATTTATAATGTAGGAATGGTAGAAACTAAAAAAATGTTTGTTTTGATAGTTGACCCTCCCTGTAGGAGTGACCTCAAAAAATCTTTCATCTTGATGATGAACAAAATCCTATCCTATTTAAATAAAGGTTGCATTTCCTGAATTCTTAAAAAGTACATTTCCCTGAATGGTAGAGACTTAAAGAAAATAAAAATGATATTTGCTTTCATAATTGAATGTAGGGGATGCTAAAGAAAATTCATTTTGTGATTCAAAAGTGGCATTTTCTAAAAGCTCTTGCTTTGCTAACCTTTAAGAAGCATTAAATATACTGGTAATAAAACATGAATTAACAAGGACAAAGATGTAAAACCATCATCATATGTAGTGACAAATGTATTAAGGTTGTACTTATTGATATATTTTGCTGTTTTGTAGGTCTTTTGGACTGGTCCAGCTGATATGATGCTCTCAAGTACCATTATACAAGAATTTAATTTAATTTAATGTAAATAGTGGAATTTGACAACATCCCTCATTCCTTTTTATTATCATTATTAGCAGCTATTCTTGAAAAAAAATATTCCACAGACACTGTTACTATATGTTATTTTTCTCTGACGTCAGATGTCATTTACTGAATACACCTATATCAAAAAATGTCATTAAAGAAAAATAGGAGATAGGCAGTACCTGAATGGCAAAAGCATGACTGAAAGGGATTGTGAGCAAACCATAAGCATCTGTAACCAATTTACTCTTAATGTTGTTGAAAAATCCATAATAATTCCTTTCTGTTTAGCTATTGCCGCACATTGATTTATCAACTAGTCGTTTGTGCTTCTAAAATTATATCAATTATATTATGAATTATATTATCAACTATATATATATTTATGGATTTTGTAATCATTGATTCCTTGATTTTCACAATAAAACTAGTGATATGTGAATTAAGCGTTTTGTTGATTGTAATTTTGTGGCATAATACATTTGTTAGTAAATGATGCATAATGAGCATTTACCCATCAATAATTACCCGTTATTTACGCAAACGTACGTATAAAAAATAAACGGATGTTTTTTTATTGCGTTTCGAGTTCGTTTTTTTTCATGCGTATTTGTTCGTAAATGTGCGTAAATGAAGTTTACGCATACGCAGATATACGTGTTCTTTACGCGTATTTACGAGTTGTGCCATTACGAGCAATACGCCTTGCGTAAATGTTGCGTAAAGAGGAAATTTACGCGTTGCGTAAAAATCGCGTAATTGTGCGTAAACCAGGCATTTACGCAGTATTTTCGCAACCTTTACGCACTCGTAAATTTCGGATTTCGTGCTGTGAAATCAAACTAAATAAATTAGTTGATGTAAAATCTTGGTTGTTATAATAACCATTAAATTTAGAATATTACATGTAGACCAAAATTAAATTAGATGGAATTAACCATTTAAAATGGTTATAACAATTCAGTTTTTGGTTGTTTTAGCCAAACAGTTTTTACAGTGTTATAGCTAGCCTTGAAGCGAGATGACGTTTTACCCCCGTCTCTGTGTGGTTTGTAGTAGCTTTAAACACCCGTAAAAAGGAGCAATGTCAAAGAGAGGGCAGGTAAATTGAGCGCACTGTCAGCCTCGGGCTTGTCCGTTCATTCACTATTACGAGTTACTGACATAAAATAAAGCGTCTTTATCTTTTTTTATACCATAATAGTTTTTAGAATTCATTTTTATATTCAAATGGTTTCATTCCCTCGAGAATACAGGAATAATGAAAGAACAAAAGCAATGTGAAAAGGATTCTGGTATGGAGGCGGGTGTAAAATGTCAACGCGCTTCAGTCCCATTGCATAGCCTGTGTATATCCATTCCTACACCTCCCCCCTAGAGAGACTACATTGGACTATTAATATTACACAAAACTATTCCTTATCAAATAGGTTCTTTCATTGTTCTTGTTCTAACACTAATACCCACTAAAAATTATTATTGATGATGACAATCATTTCAG
This sequence comes from Diadumene lineata, assembly GCA_918843875.1. Classification (NCBI taxonomy): domain Eukaryota; kingdom Metazoa; phylum Cnidaria; class Anthozoa; order Actiniaria; family Diadumenidae; genus Diadumene; species Diadumene lineata. The sequence goes on along the minus strand of OU974081.1, from coordinate 3,257,859 downwards.
AGAGAGTCAAGAGACAAAGAGAAAACTCTAATAGATACAACGTATAATACAAACAATGCTTTATTGAAATTGATACAAAGCTAGCGATTATATTTAACGAGATTATAAACCGATAAACATCGTACAAAGACTACATTTTATAGGCTTTGTGTGCAATTGCCAATGTCCCATTTGTCGTAGAGCACTTCAAACAAATGGTGCTCTTTACCTATAAGAGAAAAAAAACATAGATTAAATAAATGATAAATTAAATAAATGATAATTTAAAGTTGTAAATTTCATAACGATTTCCAAAAAAGCCCTCGGCTTTGGAGGTGACTTAGTTTCATTTGAATTGAAGGTGTTCTCCAATGAAGGCGTCACGGTGACACAGGACCTTACTACGAATTTACAGAGAAGTCAACAAGGATGTGGAATCACTGTGAATCCAACAAAAACGACTCAAATTCAGGTTTTTATGACGTTAAAATAGATATCTTTCTCGTACGATGTGACGTCAACATGAATGATTGAATTTAAAAAAATGAACATGAAACTCAGAATATCGCAAAGAGTCCATTTCACAATTATGTGTATCAACTAAAACCTCGAAATCATTTAGTGTATTTTGGAATACATTTTATTGCTGTTGTTTTTAGCCGAGTGAGGTCGGCAGTCAACTAAAATTGTTGAACCGAAACCGAACAGTAAAATGGAGTGCATTTTTATTGTATTACAACAAAATGTTCTCAAAAAATGTGTGTTCTCAAAAGATGTCCAGTGATTACAAATGGGTAAGAATGATATCAGATATACAACTTTAACGTCTGTGTTTCCTTTATCACTTACGGAAATCTTCCACGAAGATGACTGCGCTCACTTCCCCCACCCACTCTTTTAATCAACGCTCCTTTTTACAGGTTTTTAAAGCTACTGCAAAACAAGGTACAGTCCCTCGCCACGGCTAAATGGGTGAACATTACCTCTACGAGAAGCGTCAGCATTTTCCGCATGTCCTTTTGCATTCCCTCATCATGAAGCTATACCAGCGACTACTAGAGTGACAATGGCTTCTCCATTGAGGACACTCTCTTCTTTTATCTTGACACAAGCCTGAGAGCACAATTCAATAATTAACTTTCTCGTTTTGATACTGATTGAGCATTTCGTATTCACCACTTTCACCATAACAATAATGTCTTTTGTTTTTGAGGGATACTAGGTTTTGTGATGCAAATAAAACCAATGTTATTCAAAACCAAATTATTTCAATGGCAATAACTAAATACTAAAATCGTTGTAATGATTCGCTTAGTCGATATATCGTTAGAATATACTTACTTTGTGTACATTGTCCACAGCTTTTCTTACAGTTAGTTGTCATAAATATGTAATATTTACGACAATATTGTATTTTTGCCCAACCAGGGCACAAACGACTGTACTTAGCACTGTCTCCACATCCAACTGAAAATACACGTAGAAAGAGCAAAAATCGTTTAATAGTGCCTCATCCATTGTAGTCAGTAATAATCCGTAAGATAAATTCAACAAAAGAGAAAACACACAAACAAACATGCTAGCTGACAGCACGCTCAACAAATGATCAACTAACTACAAATAAACAAACATAAACTCTTATAAACAAGCAAACAAGCCAGCAAGACGCACAAAATGGCTCCTATAAACAAAACAAAACAAAACAAAACAAAAAATAACGAGAACACATTTAAACGGACCAACAAACGAGCACGCCTTCAAACATACACTAGAAAGCAAGAAAGCAAATACGCAAGCAAATAAAAACAAGGAAGTTATTAAGCAAGCAAACAAACAAGCAAACAGTTAAATTATCCGACATTCACTAACCAACTGGAGCCCGTGTAGCAACTCCACCGCTACAATAAAGCTTATTAAGCTGCTGTAAGTCCACACTGCTGAAGCCGCTTCGTTGTCCAAGTTGAACACCGGCTTGTTTCGGTATAATAGTTCTTTGTCCGTTGGTGGAGAAGGCGTTGGGTGGATAGTGCATGACGGATTTGTAGTCGTAAGGTGCACCGAGTGTGTCGGCCTGACCATGACGATACTTCTCAAAGTTGCGACGCATATCTGGAAAGAGGACAAAAAATTTTGGATCATTTTTTTATCAGTACTCACCCCTTCAAAATGTCTCGATCCATTCCTGAATAAGCTGTTGTCGACACTTTGATAAAACGATGACTCACCTGATCTGATGTTACTCCATACTATTGTTATATAGTTGTCTCTATCGATCCGCGACTGTTCATGGAAAAAGCCCATGGCATGCATTATTTCATGAATGGCTGTTCCTTTGTGTTCACAGCCACGACCAAGGGATAGTTTCTGCTGTCCACCACTCCTACCAAGTTTGGACCAACAACTACGCACAACAAATTGGGAAATATTAATCCCCGATAATCTACACTTTGCCATAGGCCTTTTCTGAGTTTGATAAAAAAGATGCCTTGTGGTCTAGCTTCAGTACAAACAACACCATTCACGGCATAATTAACAAAAGATGTTTGTTATTTCAAAAGATGCACCATGTTCGCTATTTCAGAAATGATCTATTAGGCAACTAACATCCCACATAGAGCCATCCAACAACTACAATTCAACACAAAATCAACAATGTATTGTCAATGAATGGGTTCTAGACGACGGCCCATTAATATCCCCAGGAGACTCACTTGAAAAGTGCATAGTACGTAGGGCTTGCGATAGTGGTTTTGAAAATGACTATTATCAACATCATCTATTCAAAATTGATAAACATGACACTTAGCTGTATCAAATATTTTGCTTTTTTTGGACGTTTTACAAACTTTTGCATAGTTAGGAGGGTTTTTAACGAAAATTCCGTACTTTAAAATACGGAGACTAAAGGTTTCCAACATAATAGGGCGCTTTTGTGCTCATGGGATGGTGCCTTGAGCCATACACCCTGGCGTTTCTTACAAACACACCTGCACACACAAGCCTTTTTGGGCTCCAAGGTTCTGAACGAAGAACATTAAGGCTCCAGAGCTGAAGAATAAGATGACAATATTGGACACCTACACTCCAAGATTTTAATTCGAAGCTCAATGGTAAAACTTCATGGCACTTCAGGTCTCCGGATATAAAGAAACAAGGTCCGCCCCCTCCACCTAAGAACTGTTGGATTTAGATACATTTGCAATGAATAATCACATGATATGTTACACATGACATGTCACGTGATCTACTTACCCTCCTTCACTAACTACATAGATATAGTCACGTTGGTTTGTCCTCGGTGTAAATCGTAGACACGTGTATCGATGAAAATCAGCGATGGCCGCTTGGAAGACTGATCGAACTTTGCTACCTTGAAAACAAACAATGTGTTTTTATGACTTATTATTAACTTTATTAAAATAATGGATGATCTAGAACAATATGGGAACAATGGGAAATCACTACCGTGAAAGCATCTGTAAATACTGATACAAGATCATAATTCGTCCTGATTCCCATAAGGTTTAGCTTTAAATATCTCGTGGAATATACAATTAATTGAAAAAAATTTAAATCTAAAATGGCAGCATTGATCCAGACATTTGATAAGTAATATACAATATTTGCGTCCGATCTATATGATTTGTATCGCTTCCAGATCGCTGTTTTGCATTCTAATACAGATGTCCCGCTCATATTGTATGTACAGATTACGTAAAACTTTTGAAAAAATGTACGTTTTCAGTATAGTTTAAGGAATATGCCTCGCATAAATTTTGTAAAAAAAATAATTTTCTCGTCATGCTACAATGTTTGTTAAAATTAGTATTTCAACTGGACAACCTTTCCAAGAATAGCTGTATCGGTCTAAATTTTCACTTACTGACTCCGCCAAAGAGATATGGAACTTGTCTATTTGGCCAATGTCTGACCTTGTCGGTCATTGCATCTCTGGCGTTACTCTTGAGCTCATCAATAATATTTCGAGTGCTTTTATCCAGCATAATATCACCCTCCAGAACGTTGTTGTTACCCACTGGAAGGAATTAGAAAAACATTTATTCATAATTCAGTGTCTTACCGCCGGCCGCCTATTTAGCTATTTTTTTATTTTTTAAAAACGAGTATTATTGACGATGGAATTATATTTTGACGCTTATCCTATTTTGCTTGCGCAGTTTCACGTGAGAGAGAAAGGTCGTTCCAGCGCTCTCTCGCCTGGCGACAACTCGGGCTAATTGACGCTTAAGTAACAATACGCGTAAGAACTAGTGAGGTTTCTATTGTTCTGCGGCAAAAAAACTTCCCCACGTAGAAATTCTTTAATTTTCACTATATTAATGTATCAAGCTAAGGGTTACACATTTCTTAAGTAAAATCTAAAAAAATGATGTTTACAAGACAGTGTTTCTTTTGTGTTTAATGATTGGTTTTGTCCAATCATATCTGCTCAAAACAATGGCTAGGAGACGCTTGCTTTTCATAGTGTTCCCCACGGTAAAATTTTCTCATAGAAAAAATAAGATCGCTTTAATAAAACTGAAATGAGATTTTGAATAAAATATAGGAAATATACCCCAAAAGTTTGAATAGAAAGGCCAATTTTCTTGTTTAAGCCAATCAGATCAAACATTTAAACAATACACAATTAACACTTTTATGCATGCCATTGCCGTTTGCTAAACTAGTTCTTACTCGGAACGTTACTTATCGATAAAAACTCTGTACTTACGGTTTTCTTCGGCTATGTATTCTCCAGTAGCATTATCTGAAACTACGAGTAACAAGATTTCCATTAGAATGACAAAATAAGGACATGCTAACTCAAATTAAACAAGAGAGTTTGCAAATTGTGCAAATTCATCTGTATTGGAATGGAGTACAGCAAAAGAGTTTAACTTTGGTTCACAACGCTATTAAAACATGAGATTAAAGTTACTAAATTTTCGACTGAAACTACAGTCTTTTTCAGAGTGTTAGTCGTTGTCTTTACTAGTTGGGGACTCCCAACGGAACATATTCTGTACATAAGACAAGTATAAATAATTTGATCGTAGACCCCTATGCATAGAATGTACATGTCCCGAATTCGAATTGACTTGTGCGTACAAACCTGGAAAATAAAGTTACGTTTTCAAGGAGTGAGCAAGGTTTAAAAGTCAAAACTTTAAAAGCCATGTAAGTCCTATTTTAATAACTTATAAAAGATTCTATTTAATAAAGAACAAGAGACTCTGTAAAAATGAAACAGCTGATAGTCAAGTGAGTTTTCCGACATTAAAAGTAGCGAGACAAAATGAAATAAAATAAAGTTTTTAAATTTAACTAAATAAATTCACTTTTAATGACTGTTTGAACATTTCCTATACATTTTACATTCAAGTTGATTTGCAAGTTATTTTTGAACATTTCCATTCCGGGCACGCATTCGTAACATTCAAGTACAAAAATTATGAATGAGATAGTTAGAAATATTTACTCACCATCATTTTTGGAATTTTGCAGCTTCGGAAAACCATTTGCAATAGCGCTGAAAACAAGCAATACTACTAAGAGCTTCAAAATCATCGTGTTGCTATTTCTCTTCTGTGCAGATTGCAGTTCTATGTTTACCCGACTCAGAGTTTGCAGATGTAATGAAAAACTGGAAACAGTTGCAGCATTTTATAGCCAGAAGAGGCCATCTGGGCGTACTACTTTTGTTTTATGAAAATACAACCTGATTGGTTGGATCTCACTGAAGCTCATTTTGTGTTTTTAAAATGCCATTTGACAATCAGACGCCTTCATACCTCATTGTAAAGACTAATGATGCTCATAAGAAAGCAAAAACAAATAATGCTGCATCAAACGGTTCGATTGACTTTTACACTCTAGTGACAACAAAGTGCGAGAACAAAAGTGTGATTCAGTTATTAATTGAGCCGGTTTTTATAAGTGAACTCAAGGAATGCATTATTTACGTGACATGTTCATATTACATTCAGATACATTGATGAATCTCTCTATTTTCATTTTTTAAAGTTTTCTAATCTATATAGGCCTCATACTAGGCAAACTCGTATAAATTTGAAAACGAAAAATTATTTATTCTTTTTGTCAATGCATATTCTGTTCAAATTATATGTAAACCTCATAAATCCCCCAAAAAAATTATGCTAATTTTTTTGTTTAATTAGAGTTTTTGTTACGTTTTTTTTCCGTGATCGTTGTCAAAGTTACCTATTCAAATTTATGCCACTTAGACCATGTCCAAACTAGGCCAGATAATGAAGGTCTAGCTGGGTATGTAAAGTTGCATTTTCAAATTTATCCGTGTTAGCTTTTAATTCAATGTGGACATACTTTAAGAACAGAACGATTTTTATTTGTAACACTATCACATTTTGTTTATTTTTAGGTAGTATTGCTGAATTTATTGTCATTTCTCGTTAAGCCTTGTATCAAAATAATTGCAAACGATCGAAAAAAAATCGATTATAGGGAAAGCAACGTTTTTCGATCCTACGACCGTTTTTGATTCATATACGATCGCAATCGAAATGGTTCAAAAACGGTCTTTGGTCAAAAAACTTTCGATCGTTTGCGACCGTTCTCGATCGTTTGCGATTATGTGGAAACCACGCTTAATACTATATTTTAATGAGTGATCGATTCCCTAGTACACTATTGTTATCAATATAATAGTTGTTACAGTCAAACTCGTTGTATCTGTTGTATCGCGACCCGCGCCTCTTCAAGGCTTAGTTACCATTGGTCTTTTCTTGACCGTCAATCAAAATCAGGGGCGGAGACGATTATTTCAAATTATCCAATGACATAACGTGTTAGGCACTAGCGGATCTAGGGGTGGTGCGACGGGGTCCGTTGCACCCGTTTTATTTTTTCGACGCCATTTTTTTTTTTTTTTTTTTTTTTTCAATGTATTTTGTACATTTTGATTAAAAACGTCAATATGACGTCATAGCCATCTATTCCCCGATCTGGACACCGTTTTGAAAAACCCTGGATCCGCCACTGTTAGGACAAGCTTCGTCTTTTTAATTTGAATGATGGATTAGAAAAGAATAAAAAGAAAACAAAATTATGAAACCTAGGTCGCGATACAACGAATTTGGCTGTAAGATATGTTCAAATTAGCATGTGAGTTGCTTGTCCAACATCAACAAGTTTACGCGTCTTCGGTTATGAAACAAATTACGTACGTACGAAAAACTAAAGCATTTTTTGGTAACAAAGACACTGCTTTTCCTCACAAATGAGAGTTACATCATCACTAAGCGGTATTCTTATTTATAAAGTTCACACCAAAAATACCATCTGGATATAAAAGTTATTGTGCAGTGTCTAATTAAAATAAACAATATAAAAAACAAATGGAGTTTGCATTAACTGCGCTTTTTAGTAATACTTATATGTTTCTATGCCTCCGTGATTTTTAGTTTGTTAGACCCTAGCTACACTATGCCGGATAAATTTGAAGACGCAGCTTTTGTTCCGATACCGTGACAAAAATTGTTCGTTAAACTCTAAAATTAGCATAAAATTGTTTCGGATTCATGCGTTTTAGTGTTGAAGGCCTAAATAAAGTTGCGTTTTTAGATTTATCGATCCGGGTTAGTGTACCGTGGGAGTAGAGTCTTCTTTTACCTTCTATCTCTCCGCTATCGCGTCGTGCTCCTCCTAACGCTTCTCTCGTTCTCTTAAAATCTCCGCGTGCTCTATAACTCGTTAGAAAATGATCACACCCACTCGGCCAATCAACGCTCAGTATTTCGATGCTCTATATTCCATAGAGTAACTAAAGGTGTCAAGTGGTGTGGGCTTTGAAGCACAGGGAAATTGTGGGGTAAAGGAAGCATGAAATTTTATATCTAATTAGTATTCTATATATAGAGCATACTAATGATTTCTTTTGAATTCTTTTATTTTAAAAGTTCATCAGCATGCTCTATATAAAGCATACTATTCAAATATAAAATTCCACGCATGAGGTACAGATACAACAACTAACTTCAACAATTTCGATATTTTAATACTATTTTGTGGAGAAACACTAGAAATTAAAATTACATAAAATTACTTCTCATAACTTATTTAACATTATCATTTTATAAATTTCATGCTGGGGCGCAGCGTGGTCATTTTTTCAGGTATGCACAAGTACATATGATCTAAAAAATCCTAAGTAAACTGATCAAAAAATACTGTGTTCTTGATTTCGTGCTTAGATTCAATTTTGCAATTTAATCAAAGTGTTTTATTCATCAAAAAAGTCTTTTTTGCGTACAAATAAAATTTTAAAAATAGAAACAATTGGTAAAAAATTCAAAATTTTCGGTAACTTCAAGTACACACGTGCGTATATACGTATAGGACGCTTCGCCCTCGATGGCTTCGAATAATCTTGAATACAAGACAAATAGCTAACTTACAAGAAATATCTTTCTTAAACAAACTGATATATACTATATATTTTAAAGAAAAAAATTGAATTAAACGTAACGTGTTAGACTTGTCTCACCATTCGATGTTCACTGCATGCTTTGTTAACGTTCACTGCCAACTGCGTATTTTGTCTTGTTTTTAGCAGTATTATTTAACAAATAACTAAGGCTCAGCCGTGGTTTATACTCTGATAACTGCACGATGGGCTCATGAAAACACGAGAAAAAGTCTAAAGCCACGAGCGTAGCGAGTGGGTTTAGATCTTTTTAGAGTGTTTTCATGAGCCCATCGTGCAGTTATCAGAGTATAAACCACGGCTGAGCCTTAGTTATTTGTTTTATTACATAGAAAAAATGGATTTTCTCAACAATGAAACAACGAAACATCGTTGACCTTGAAAATTTTCATGTTGACGAATGTGCGATATAACAAGCGATCTGATTGGCGGTTTAAAAATAAAGTCGTTTGCTGATTGGTTAGAAGCAAAAAGATGAGTTGTGGCTTGCTCAAGGTCAAGAAAATTCATTCACTACACTGAAATATTCATGTAAAGTTTTGCTTTAGACTCGTCCAAAACTGTCAAAGCATGCGATTTACGATCAAGAAACCACCCTAACTAATTGTTAAAAGTCAAAACTGTCTTAAAAAGAAATGCAAAGCATGAAAACAGCCTGAGGAAAGACAATACTGAAATCTGGCAGATTTACCGTGAAGCGAAAAAATGTTTGTTCAATTCATCACCAATGGTTTACAACTGTAAAAAAAAACAGCCAAGTCATGAAGCTAAATGAGAAGTCAAATACATTCACAATCACTTGACTAGTCTATCGAGGAAAAGACACAGGGATGTTGTACGAAGGGATTTCATACTGTTCATAGTGAATGAAATTCTTCCACCTTAGCTTGCAACCACGAGGTCTGTCAGTTGAACTAAAGAAGCATTCTGTTCGTGTGAATATGAACACTTTTTCATTGTGAAAGGACAGTCATTTCACCTCCAAAGTCATGTTTTAGCTATCTCTACCCGATAGAACAGTTCTCTATATAGGTTTATTTTCGCATCATTCTTTTTTTAAATGGTGAAAAGAAAGTTGAAAGTAAAGCGAGTCGGAGATTCAAGAAATGTACATACGACTACTAAGTACACGCATAAGCTCATATCAGAAGGAGAAAGGTTAGTTTTACAGTTTTGAAATGAGTTAAATATTGTTTTTCGAAATTATGATTACGTCGGACTCGGTAATAGTCTTAGTATTTGTTTCTGAAAGGTTAAATTTTTTGCTGTAAAGTCGTGTACGTTTTCTATTTTTGTCTCATTGGTGAAGTTTTTTTCGGGTGATTTTTTTTATTTATCGTTTTTAGTAAGATTTATTAGTTGACTTAAATTATTGTGTTTCTCATTTTTTCTGCACAATATTTGTAGACTAAAAAGTATTTTTGAAGTAATAAAATGTGGATTTTGATCAAACTTTCATTGTGTAGTGTTTGTGTAGTTATTTTGAAAGTCACTCGTTACCATAGTACCGTGGTTTATACTCTGATAAACCACACTTCCTGAACCAATCAAAACGCTTGTTAGAATGAATCTATGTAATAACTCTTCTTAGTTTCGTATTTCTTCCTCTGTAGTGGGAGCTTTACATCTGCCAGTTAAATGGCCTTCCTCTATGAAGTCTAGCGTGTCTTCCAATTCAAGTAAATCGGCATTTTCGGTAAAAATCTCACTAGCTTCGATAAACGCCATTGCTCTGCAAAATGACGACCTGTACTGATTTCGATTACAACACGGACAAAGCAAAGCATTCCAACGGTATTCGTACTAAAACAATGACATAATAAACTGCCATTATCATTCCATATGAATGCAATTTTTTTTTTATTCCGGAAAACAAAACAGCTCAAACCTTTTTAGTTATGCAAATCACTGGCTTAGTATTCGCTAATATTGCAATGTTATTCGCTTCGTAAATTTTCATTCTGCCAAGACATTGCTTTACAGAACTCGAAGCGTTAAATGATATCGATATCAACATACTGCCGACATGATTAAAAAATCGTTGATATCATTGATATATAAGCAATTAATACAAAGAGAAAACCTAAAACTCAGCCACCTTTATTAAAAAACTCATCTACAGTAAACAACAAACATTCCCTCGTGAGTATGATCATATTCTAAGGCAGATAAAGAATGAAAACTCGTGTTCCATGGGATATAGAGTCCCTCGCATAAGATAAAAGGCCACGAGGGCTACGCCCTCGTGGCCTTTTATCTTATGCTCGGGACTCTATATCCCATAGAACACTCGTTTTCATTCTTTATCCCTTACATAGAGCATGCTGCCTTGTTTTCTATTCGTTCACCAAAAAGTGAGAATTTTGAAAATTTCATATTTCTAAACCTTATAAAAGATACCAAATCATCGATTTTTACCCTTAAAAGATACGACGAGCATCCCGGCCCCGATGAGTCCCCACGGGCAACAAAATGACAACAATTTTTGCCAAAAATACTTAGTACACACGCCGGGGAAAATTGTCGTTGCGACCTGTCGCCTAGTGTGTACCTTAGTTCAGCCTGACCAATAAAGAACATGAAACTGGACTATTTATATTTGCTGTGCCTACAAATTAAAATCGTGCCACGTACCAAATAGTAAATTAAGTGAAGAAATTGTCGATATTAGACTTATTTTATCAAATCTAAACCAATATTAAATTGATGGAGTTAACCATTTAAAATGGTTATAACAATTCAGTTTTTGATTACGTTTAAGCCAAGTAGTTTTTATAGTGTTATAGCTTTGAAGCGAGATAAGCGCACTACTCTCAGCCTCGTGTTTGTCAGTTCATTCACTATTACGATTTACTGACATAAAATAAAGCATCTTTATCTTTTTCTATACCATAATAGTTTTTAGAATTCATTTTTATATTCGAATGGTTTCATTCCCACGAGAATACAGGAATAATGAAAGAACAAAAGCAATGTGAAAAGGATTCTGGCATGGAGGCGGGTGTAAAACGTCAACGTGCATGCTTCAGTCCCATTGCATAGCCTGTGTATATTCATTCCTACCCCTCCCCCCTAGAGAGACTACATTGGACTATTAATATTACACAAAACTATTCCTTATCAAATAGGTTCTTTCTTTGATCTTGTTCTAACACTTATACCCACTAAAAATTATTATTGATGATGACAATCATTTCAGAGAGAGTCAAGAGACAAAAAGAAGACTCTAATAGATACGACGTATAATACAAACAATGCTTTATTGAAATTGATACAACTATATTTAACGACTGATTATAAACCGATGAACATCGTATAAGACTACATTTTATAGACTTTATGTGCCATCGCCAATGTCCCATTTGTCGTAGAGCACTTCAAACACATGGTGCTCTTTACCTATAAGAGAAAAAAAAACATTATAGCTCAAATAAATGATGACTTTTTGATAGTTTAAAGTTGTAAATTTCATAACGATTTCCAAAAAAGCCAACGGCTTTGGAGGTGACCTAGTTTCATTTGAATGGAAGGTGAAACGGCGAAACAGGACCTACAAATTTCAAAAGAAGTGAACAAGGATGTGTAGTCACGGTGAATCCAACAGAAACGACTCAAAATTATTATTTCCACAAAGATGACTGCACTCACTTCCCCCGCCCACTCTTTTAATCAACGCTCCTTTTTACAGGTTTTTAAAGCTACTGCAAAACAAGATACAGTCCCTCGCCACGGCTAAATGGGTGAAAATTACCTCTACGAGAAGCGTCAGCATTTTCCGCATGTCCTTTTGCATTCCCTCATCATGAAGCTATACCAGCGACTACTAGAGTGACAATGGCTTTTCCATTGAGGACACTCTCTTCTTTTGTCTTGACACGAAGCTGAGGACACAATAAATAATATTAATAATAATAATAATAATAATAATAATAATAATAATAGCAGATCTGAGGCATTACAAAATCTCATGAATACCTTTACAATTCACAGTGAAAACGATGAGTAATGTAAAATATATATACATATTTATATAAATACAAATAAATGCAAATAGTTAGGAAACGTTCTCTAAAACATTACAATTATAAATGTTCAATTTATTACATTAAAGTAATGAAATTACATATATATTTTTAAATATGTATAAATAGAGTTCAATGGTTAACTAATGAACTATCTCGTCTTCATAGTGATTGAGCATTTCGTATTTACCGCTTTCACCATAACCACAATGCCCTGTTTTAAAGGGTTAATTGGTTTTGTGATGCACAGAAAATCAATCTACATCCAACTGCAAATACACATAGAATAATCACGAACCACGGTTCAAATCAAAAACCCCATTTGAAGTACAAGCCTTGATTTTATATTTACAAAATAAAACGAAATTTGAAATTAAGTTTGCAATGAAACTCGTGTCTTGCAAGCTCATTAGGATCGAGTGCTTCAGTTGGTCTAGCAGTAAGTTTTGAGGGCTGTTTGTTTGTTTGTTTGTGTGGTTTTATAGAAACACATAAGTTTTGTTTGGTACTTACTTTGTGTACAATGTCCACAGCTTTTCTTACAGTAAGTTGTCATAAAGTTGTAATATTTACTCGATCTCTGGCAATATTGGTTTTTTGCCCAACCAGGGCACGAACGACTGTACTTAGCACTGTCTCCACATCCAACTGCAAATGCACATAGAAAGAGCAACAATCGTTTAATAGTGCCTCATCCATTGTAGTCAGTAATAATCAGTAAGATAAATTTAACAAAAGATAACAACACAAACAAACATGCTAGCTGACAACACGCTCAACAAATGATCAACTAACTACAAATAAACAAACATAAACTCTTATAAACAAGCAAACAAGCCAGCAAGACGCACAAAATGGCTCCTATAAACAAAACAAAACAAAACAAAACAAAAAATAACGAGAACACATTTAAACGGACCAACAAACGAGCACGCCTTTAAACATACACTAGAAAGCAAGAAAGCAAATACGCAAGCAAATAAAAACAAGGAAGTTATTAAGCAAGCAAACAAACAAGCAAACAGTTAAATTATCCGACATTCACTAACCAACTGGAGCCCGTGTAGCAACTCCACCGCTACAATAAAGCTTATTAAGCTGCTGTAAGTCCACACTGCTGAAGCCGCTTCGTTGTCCAAGTTGAACACCGGCTTGTTTCGGTATAATAGTTCTTTGTCCGTTGGTGGAGAAGGCGTTGGGTGGATAGTGCATGACGGATTTGTAGTCGTAAGGTGCACCGAGTGTGTCGGCCTGACCATGACGATACTTCTCAAAGTTGCGACGCATATCTGGAAAGAGGACAAAAAATTTTGGATCATTTTTTTATCAGTACTCACCCCTTCAAAATGTCTCGATCCATTCCTGAATAAGCTGTTGTCGACACTTTGATAAAACGATGACTCACCTGATCTGATGTTACTCCATACTATTGTTATATAGTTGTCTCTATCGATCCGCGACTGTTCATGGAAAAAGCCCATGGCATGCATTATTTCATGAATGGCTGTTCCTTTGTGTTCACAGCCACGACCAAGGGATAGTTTCTGCTGTCCACCACTCCTACCAAGTTTGGACCAACAACTACGCACAACAAATTGGGAAATATTAATCCCCGATAATCTACACTTTGCCATAGGCCTTTTCTGAGTTTGATAAAAAAGATGCCTTGTGGTCTAGCTTCAGTACAAACAACACCATTCACGGCATAATTAACAAAAGATGTTTGTTATTTCAAAAGATGCACCATGTTCGCTATTTCAGAAATGATCTATTAGGCAACTAACATCCCACATAGAGCCATCCAACAACTACAATTCAACACAAAATCAACAATGTATTGTCAATGAATGGGTTCTAGACGACGGCCCATTAATATCCCCAAGAGACTCACTTGAAAAGTGCATAGTACGTAGGGCTTGCGATAGTGGTTTTGAAAATGACTATTATCAACATCATCTATTCAAAATTGATAAACATGAAACTTAGCTGTATCAAATATTTTGCTTTTTTTGGACGTTTTACAAACTTTTGCATAGTTAGGAGGGTTTTTAACGAAAATTCCGTACTTTAAAATACGGATTCAATCGGAGACTAAAGGTTTCCAACATAATAGGGCGCTTTTGTGCTCATGGGATGGTGCCTTGAGCCATACACCCTGGCGTTTCTTACAAACACACCTGCACACACAAGCCTTTTTGGGCTCCAAGGTTCTGAACGAAGAACATTAAGGCTCCAGAGCTGAAGAATAAGATGACAATATTGGACACCTACACTCCAAGATTTTAATTCGAAGCTCAATGGTAAAACTTCATGGCACTTCAGGTCTCCGGATATAAAAAAACAAGGTCCGCCCTCTCCACCTAAGAACTGTTGGATTTAGATACATTTGCAATGAATAATCACATGATATGATACACATGACATGTCACGTGATCTACTTACCCTCCTTCACTAACTACATAGATATAGTCACGTTGGTTTGTCCTCGGTGTAAATCGTAGACACGTGTATCGATGAAAATCAGCGATGGCCGCTTGGAAGACCGATCGAACTTTGCTACCTTGAAAACAAACAATGTGTTTTTATGACTTATTATTAACTTTATTAAAATAATGGATGATCTAGAACAATATGGGAACAATGGGAAATCACTACCGTGAAAGCATCTGTAAGTACTGATACAAGATCATAATTCGTCCTGATTCCCATAAGGTTTAGCTTTAAATATCTCGTGGAATATACAATTAATTGAAAAAAATTTAAATCTAAAATAGCAGCATTGATCCAGACATTTGATAAGTAATATACAATATTTGCGTCCGATCTATATGATTTGTATCGCTTCCAGATCGCTGTTTTGCATTCTAATACAGATGTCCCGCTCATATTGTATGTACAGATTACGTAAAACTTTTGAAAAAATGTACGTTTTCAGTATAGTTTAAGGAATATGCCTCGCATAAATTTTGTAAAAAAAATAATTTTCTCGTCATGCTACAATGTTTGTTAAAATTAGTATTTCAACTGGACAACCTTTCCAAGAATAGCTGTATCGGTCTAAATTTTCACTTACTGACTCCGCCAAAGAGATATGGAACTTGTCTATTTGGCCAATGTCTGACCTTGTCGGTCATTGCATCTCTGGCGTTACTCTTGAGCTCATCAATAATATTTCGAGTGCTTTTATCCAGCATAATATCACCCTCCAGAACGTTGTTGTTACCCACTGGAAGGAATTAGAAAAACATTTATTCATAATTCAGTGTCTTACCGCCGGCCGCCTATTTAGCTATTTTTTTTATTTTTTAAAAACGAGTATTATTGACGATGGAATTATATTTTGTCAATGCATATTCTGTTCAAATTATATGTAAACCTCATAAATCCCCCAAAAAAATTATGCTAATTTTTTTGTTTAATTAGAGTTTTTGTTACGTTTTTTTCCGTGATCGTTGTCAAAGTTACCTATTCAAATTTATGCCACTTAGACCATGTCCAAACTAGGCCAGATAATGAAGGTCTAGCTGGGTATGTAAAGTTGCATTTTCAAATTTATCCGTGTTAGCTTTTAATTCAATGTGGACATACTTTAAGAACAGAACGATTTTTATTTGTATCACATTTTGTTTATTTTTAGGTAGTATTGCTGAATTTATTGTCATTTCTCGTTAAGCCTTGTATCAAAATAATTGCAAACGATCGAAAAAAAATCGATTATAGGGAAAGCAACGTTTTTCGATCCTACGACCGTTTTTGATTCATATACGATCGCAATCGAAATGGTTCAAAAACGGTCTTTGGTCAAAAAACTTTCGATCGTTTGCGACCGTTCTCGATCGTTTGCGATTATGTGGAAACCACGCTTAATACTATATTTAATGAGTGATCGATTCCCTAGTACACTATTGTTATCAATATAATAGTTGTTACAGTCAAACTCGTTGTATCTGTTGTATCGCGACCCGTGCCTCTTCAAGGCTTAGTTACCATTGGTCTTTTCTTGACCGTCAATCAAAATCAGGGGCGGAGACGATTATTTCAAATTATCCAATGACATAACGTGTTAGGCACTAGCGGATCTAGGGGTAGTGCGACGGGGTCCGTTGCACCCGTTTTATTTTTTCGACGCCATTTTTTTTTTTTTTTTTCCAATGTATTTTGTACATTTTGATTAAAAACGTCAATATGACGTCATAGCCATCTATTCCCCGATCTGGACACCGTTTTGAAAAACCCTGGATCCGCCACTGTTAGGACAAGCTTCGTCTTTTTAATTTGAATGATGGATTAGAAAAGAATAAAAAGAAAACAAAATTATGAAACCTAGGTCGCGATACAACGAATTTGGCTGTAAGATATGTTCAAATTAGCATGTGAGTTGCTTGTCCAAAATCAACAAGTTTACGCGTCTTCGGTTATGAAACAAATTACGTACGTACGAAAAACTAAAGCATTTTTTGGTAACAAAGACACTGCTTTTCCTCACAAATGAGAGTTACATCATCACTAAGCGGTATTCTTATTTATAAAGTTCACACCAAAAATACCATCTGGATATAAAAGTTATTGTGCAGTGTCTAATTAAAATAAACAATATAAAAAACAAATGGAGTTTGCATTAACTGCGCTTTTTAGTAATACTTATATGTTTCTATGCCTCCGTGATTTTTAGTTTGTTAGACCCTAGCTACACTATGCCGGATAAATTTGAAGACGCAGCTTTTGTTCCGATACCGTGACAAAAATTGTTCGTTAAACTCTAAAATTAGCATAAAATTGTTTCGGATTCATGCGTTTTAGTGTTGAAGGCCTAAATAAAGTTGCGTTTTTAGATTTATCGATCCGGGTTAGTGTACCGTGGGAGTAGAGTCTTCTTTTACCTTCTATCTCTCCGCTATCGCGTCGTGCTCCTCCTAACGCTTCTCTCGTTCTCTTAAAATCTCCGCGTGCTCTATAACTCGTTAGAAATTGATCACACCCACTCGGCCAATCAACGCTCAGTATTTCGATGCTCTATGTTCCATAGAGTAACTAAAGGTGTCAAGTGGTGTGGGCTTTGAAGCACAGGGAAATTGTGGGGTAAAGGAAGCATGAAATTTTATATCTAATTAGTATTCTATATATAGAGCATACTAATGATTTCTTTTGAATTCTTTTATTTTAAAAGTTCATCAGCATGCTCTATATAAAGCATACTATTCAAATATAAAATTCCACGCATGAGGTACAGATACAACAACTAACTTCAACAATTTCGATATTTTAATACTATTTTGTGGAGAAACACTAGAAATTAAAATTACATAAAATTACTTCTCATAACTTATTTAACATTATCATTTTATAAATTTCATGCTGGGGCGCAGCGTGGTCATTTTTTCAGGTATGCACAAGTACATATGATCTAAAAAATCCTAAGTAAACTGATCAAAAAATACTGTGTTCTTGATTTCGTGCTTAGATTCAATTTTGCAATTTAATCAAAGTGTTTTATTCATCAAAAAAGTCTTTTTTGCGTACAAATAAAATTTTAAAAATAGAAACAATTGGTAAAAAATTCAAAATTTTCGGTAACTTCAAGTACACACGTGCGTATATACGTATAGGACGCTTCGCCCTCGATGGCTTCGAATAATCTTGAATACAAGACAAATAGCTAACTTACAAGAAATATCTTTCTTAAACAAACTGATATATACTATAGTATTTTAAAGAAAAAAATTGAATTAAACGTAACGTGTTAGACTTGTCTCACCATTCGATGTTCACTGCATGCTTTGTTAACGTTCACTGCCAACTGCGTATTTTGTCTTGTTTTTAGCAGTATTATTTAACAAATAACTAAGGCTCAGCCGTGGTTTATACTCTGATAACTGCACGATGGGCTCATGAAAACACGAGAAAAAGTCTAAAGCCACGAGCGTAGCGAGTGGGTTTAGATCTTTTTAGAGTGTTTTCATGAGCCCATCGTGCAGTTATCAGAGTATAAACCACGGCTGAGCCTTAGTTATTTGTTTTATTACATAGAAAAAATGGATTTTCTCAACAATGAAACAAAGAAACATCGTTGACCTTGAAAATTTTCATGTTGACGAATGTGCGATATAACAAGCGATCTGATTGGCGGTTTAAAAATAAAGTCGTTTGCTGATTGGTTAGAAGCAAAAAGATGAGTTGTGGCTTGCTCAAGGTCAAGAAAATTCATTCACTACACTGAAATATTCATGTAAAGTTTTGCTTTAGACTCGTCCAAAACTGTCAAAGCATGCGATTTACGATCAAGAAACCACCCTAACTAATTGTTAAAAGTC
The DNA here is from genome assembly GCA_918843875.1 of Diadumene lineata. Classification (NCBI taxonomy): domain Eukaryota; kingdom Metazoa; phylum Cnidaria; class Anthozoa; order Actiniaria; family Diadumenidae; genus Diadumene; species Diadumene lineata. The sequence goes on along the minus strand of OU974081.1, from coordinate 3,239,083 downwards.
AAAACTGTCTTAAAAAGACAGCCTGAGGAAAGACAATACTGAAATCTGGCAGATTTACCGTGAAGCGAAAAAATGTTTGTTCAATTCATCACCAATGGTTTACAACTGTAAAAAAAAAACAGCCAAGTCATGAAGCTAAATGAGAAGTCAAATACATTCACAATCACTTGACTAGTCTATCGAGGAAAAGACACAGGGATGTTGTACGAAGGGATTTCATACTGTTCATAGTGAATGAAATTCTTCCACCTTAGCTTGCAACCACGAGGTCTGTCAGTTGAACTAAAGAAGCATTCTGTTCGTGTGAATATGAACACTTTTTCATTGTGAAAGGACAGTCATTTCACCTCCAAAGTCATGTTTTAGCTATCTCTACCCGATAGAACAGTTCTCTATATAGGTTTATTTTCGCATCATTCTTTTTTTAAATGGTGAAAAGAAAGTTGAAAGTAAAGCGAGTCGGAGACTCAAGAAATGTACATACGACTACTAAGTACACGCATAAGCTCATATCAGAAGGAGAAAGGTTAGTTTTACAGTTTTGAAATGAGTTAAACATTGTTTTTCGAAATTATGATTACGTCGGACTCGGTAATAGTCTTAGTATTTGTTTCTGAAAGGTTAAATTTTTTGCTGTAAAGTCGTGTACGTTTTCTATTTTTGTCTCATTGGTGAAGTTTTTTTCGGGTGATTTTTTTTATTTATCGTTTTTAGTAAGATTTATTAGTTGACTTAAATTATTGTGTTTCTCATTTTTTCTGTACAATATTTGTAGACTAAAAAGTATTTTTGAAGTAATAAAATGTGGATTTTGATCAAACTTTCATTGTGTAGTGTTTGTGTAGTTATTTTGAAAGTCACTCGTTACCATAGTACCGTGGTTTATACTCTGATAAACCACACTTCCTGAACCAATCAAAACGCTTGTTAGAATGAATCTATGTAATAACTCTTCTTAGTTTCGTATTTCTTCCTCTGTAGTGGGAGCTTTACATCTGCCAGTTAAATGGCCTTCCTCTATGAAGTCTAGCGTGTCTTCCAATTCAAGTAAATCGGCATTTTTGGTAAAAATCTCACTAGCTTCGATAAACGCCATTGCTCTGCAAAATGACGACCTGTACTGATTTCGATTACAACACGGACAAAGCAAAGCATTCCAACGGTATTCGTACTAAAACAATGACATAATAAACTGCCATTATCATTCCATATGAATGCAATTTTTTTTTATTCCGGAAAACAAAACAGCTCAAACCTTTTTAGTTATGCAAATCACTGGCTTAGTATTCGCTAATATTGCAATGTTATTCGCTTCGTAAATTTTCATTCTGCCAAGACATTGCTTTACAGAACTCGAAGCGTTAAATGATATCGATATCAACATACTGCCGACATGATTAAAAAATCGTTGATATCATTGATATATAAGCAATTAATACAAAGAGAAAACCTAAAACTCAGCCACCTTTATTAAAAAACTCATCTACAGTAAACAACAAACATTCCCTCGTGAGTATGATCATATTCTAAGGCAGATAAAGAATGAAAACTCGTGTTCCATGGGATATAGAGTCCCTCGCATAAGATAAAAGGCCACGAGGGCGTAGCCCTCGTGGCCTTTTATCTTATGCGAGGGACTCTATATCCCATAGAACACTCGTTTTCATTCTTTATCCCTTACATAGAGCATGCTGCCTTGTTTTCTATTCGTTCACCAAAAAGTGAGAATTTTGAAAATTTCATATTTCTAAACCTTATAAAAGATACCAAATCGTCGATTTTTACCCTTAAAAGATACGACGAGCATCCCGGCCCCGATGAGTCCCCACGGGCAACAAAATGACAACAATTTTTGCCAAAAATACTTAGTACACACGCCGGGGAAAATTGTCGTTGCGACCTGTCGCCTAGTGTGTACCTTAGTTCAGCCTGACCAATAAAGAACATGAAACTGGACTATTTATATTTGCTGTGCCTACAAATTAAAATCGTGCCACGTACCAAATAGTAAATTAAGTGAAGAAATTGTCGATATTAGACTTATTTTATCAAATCTAAACCAATATTAAAATGATGGAATTAACCATTTAAAATGGTTATAACAATTCAGTTTTTGGTTACGTTTAAGCCAAGTAGTTTTTATAGTGTTATAGCTTTGAAGCGAGATAAGCGCACTACTCTCAGCCTCGTGTTTGTCAGTTCATTCACTATTACGATTTACTGACATAAAATAAAGCATCTTTATCTTTTTCTATACCATAATAGTTTTTAGAATTCATTTTTATATTCGAATGGTTTCATTCCCTCGAGAATACAGGAATAATGAAAGAACAAAAGCAATGTGAAAAGGATTCTGGCATGGAGGCGGGTGTAAAACGTCAACGTGCATGCTTCAGTCCCATTGCATAGCCTGTGTATATTCATTCCTACCCCTCCCCCCTAGAGAGACTACATTGGACTATTAATATTACACAAAACTATTCCTTATCAAATAGGTTCTTTCTTTGATCTTGTTCTAACACTTATACCCACTAAAAATTATTATTGATGATGACAATCATTTCATAGAGAGTCAAGAGACAAAAAAGAAGACTCTAATAGATACGACGTATAATACAAACAATGCTTTATTGAAATTGATACAACTATATTTAACGACTGATTATAAACCGATGAACATCGTATAAGACTACATTTTATAGACCTTATGTGCCATCGCCAATGTCCCATTTGTCGTAGAGCACTTCAAACACATGGTGCTCTTTACCTATAAGAGAAAAAAAAACATTATAGCTCAAATAAATGATGACTTTTTGATAGTTTAAAGTTGTAAATTTCATAACGATTTCCAAAAAAGCCAACGGCTTTGGAGGTGACCTAGTTTCATTTGAATGGAAGGTGAAACGGCGAAACAGGACCTACAAATTTCAAAAGAAGTGAACAAGGATGTGTAGTCACGGTGAATCCAACAGAAACGACTCAAAATTATTATTTCCACAAAGATGACTGCACTCACTTCCCCCGCCCACTCTTTTAATCAACGCTCCTTTTTACAGGTTTTTAAAGCTACTGCAAAACAAGGTACAGTCCCTCGCCACGGCTAAATGGGTGAACATTACCTCTACGAGAAGCGTCAGCATTTTCCGCATGTCCTTTTGCATTCCCTCATCATGAAGCTATACCAGCGACTGCTAGAGTGACAATGGCTTTTCCATTGAGGACACTCTCTTCTTTTGTCTTGACACGAAGCTGAGGACACAATAAATAATATTAATAATAATAATAATAATAATAATAATAGCAGATCTGAGGCATTACAAAATCTCATGAATGCCTTTACAATTCACAGTGAAAACGATGAGTAATGTAAAATATATATACATATTTATATAAATACAAATAAATGCAAATAGTTAGGAAACGTTCTCTAAAACATTACAATTATAAATGTTCAATTTATTACATTAAAGTAATGAAATTACATATATATTTTTAAATATGTATAAATAGAGTTCAATGGTTAACTAATGAACTATCTCGTCTTCATAGTGATTGAGCATTCCGTGTTCACCACTTTCACCATAACCACAATGCCCTGTTTTAAAGGGTTAATTGGTTGTGTGATGCAAAGAAAATCAATCTACATCCAACTGCAAATACACATAGAATAATTAAATCACGAACCACGGTTCCAATCAAAAACCCCATTTGAAGTACAAGCCTTGTTTTTATATTTACAAAATAAAACGAAATTTGAAATCACGTTTGCAATGAAACTCGTGTCTTGCAAGCTCATTAGGAGTGCTTCAGTTGGTCTAGCAGTAAGTTTTATTTAGTACTTACTTTGTGTACAATGTCCACAGCTTTTCTTACAGAAAGTTGTCATTAAGTTGTAATATTTACTCGATCTCTGGCAATATTGTTTTTTTGCCCAACCAGGGCACCAACGACTGTAGTTAGAACTGTCTCCACATTCAACTGCAAATACACATAGAAAGAGCAACAATCGTTTAATAGTGCCTCATCCATTGTAGTCAGTAATAATCAGTAAGATAAATTTAACAAAAGATAACAACACAAACAAACATGCTAGCTGACAGCACGCTCAACAAATGATCAACTAACTACAAATAAACAAACATAAACTCTTATAAACAAGCAAACAAGCCAGCAAGACGCACAAAATGGCTCCTATAAACAAAACAAAACAAAACAAAACAAAACAAAAAATAACGAGAACACATTTAAACGGACCAACAAACGAGCACGCCTTTAAACATACACTAGAAAGCAAGAAAGCAAATACGCAAGCAAATAAAAACAAGGAAGTTATCAAGCAAGCAAGCAAGTAAGCAAGCAAGCAAACAGTTAAATTATCCGACATTTACTGACCAACTCCACCGCTACAATAAAGCTTATTAAGTTGCTGTAAGTCAACACTGCTGAAGCCGCTTCGTTGTCCAAGTTGAACACCGGCTTGTTTCGGTATAATAGTTCTTTGTCCGTTGGTGGAGAAGGCGTTGGGTGGATAGTGCATGACGGATTTGTAGTCGTAAGGAGCACCGAGTGTGTCTGCCTGACCGTGACGATACTTCTCAAAGTTGTAACGCATATCTGTAAAGAGGACAAAAATTTCTGGCTCATTTTTTTATCAGTAGCCACCCCTTCAAAATGTCTCGATCCACCCCTGAATAAGCTGTTGTCGACACTTTGATAAAACGATGACTCACCTGATCTGATGTTACTCCATACTATTGTTATAAAATTGTCTCTATCGATCCGCGACTGTTCATGGAAGAAGCCCATGGCATGCATTATTTCATGAATGGCTGTACCTTTGTGTTCACAGCCACGACCAAGGGATAGTTTCTGCTGTCCACCACTCCTACCAAGTTTGGACCAACAACTACACACAACAAATTGGGAAATATTAGTCCCCGACAATCTACACTTTGCCATAGGCGTTTTCTGAGTTTGATAAAAAAGATGCCTTGTGGTCTAGCTTCAGTACAAACAACACCATTAACGGCATAATGAACAAAAGATGTTTGTTATTTCAAAAGATGCACCATGTTCGCTATTTCAGAAATGATCTATTAGGCAACTAACATCCCACATAGAGCCATCCAACAACTACAATTCAACACAAAATCAACAATGTATTGTCAATGAATGGGTTCTAGACGACGGCCCATTAATATCCCCAGGAGACTCACTTGAAAAGTGCATAGTACGTAGGGCTTGCGATAGATGGTTTTGAAAATGACTATTATCAACATCATCTATTCAAAATTGATAAACATGACACTTAGCTGTATCAAATATTTTGCTTTTTTTGGACGTTTTACAAACTTTTGCATAGTTAGGAGGGTTTTTAACGAAAACTCCGTACTTTAAAATACGGATTCAATCGGAGACTAAAGGTTTCCAACATAATAGGGCGCTCTTGTGCTCATGGGATGGTGCCTTGAGCCATACACCCTGGCGTTTCTTACAAACACACCTGCACACACAAGCCTTTTTGGGCTCTAAGGTTCTGAACGAAGAACATTAAGGCTCCAGAGCTGAAGAATAAGATGACAATATTGGACACCTACACTCCAAGATTTTAATTCGAAGCTCAATGGTAAAACTTCATGGGACTTCAGGTCTCCGGATGTAAAAAAAACAAGGTCCGCCCTCTCCACCTAAGAACTGTTGGATTTAGATACATTTGCAATGAATAATCACATGATATGTTGCACATGACATGTCACGTGATCTACTTACCCTCCTTCACTAACTACATAGATATAGTCACGTTGGTTTGTCCTCGGTGTAAATCGTAGACACGTGTATCGATGAAAATCAGCGATGGCCGCTTGGAAGACTGATCGAACTTTGCTACCTTGAAAACAAACAATGTGTTTTTACGACTTATTATCAACTTTATTAAAATAATGCATGATCTAAAACAATATGGGAACAATACGAAATAACTAACGTGAAAGCATCTGTAAATACTGATACAGGTACATAACTCGTCCTGATTCCCATAAGGTTTAGCTTTAAATATCTCGGGTAATATACAATGAATTGAAAACTTTTTAATCATAAATAGCAGCATTGATTCAGACATTTGATAAGTAGAGTGCAAACATTTAATCCGTGAAAATTTAGTAATGCTAAATAGTGCTATTTTATGCAAATTCTATTGTTTTCTTTTGTTTAATTAGCACTATTTTGTACTATTTAGTAATTAGTGTTTCAGGGATATATAGTTTGCCCTCTAATATACAATATTTGCGTCCGATCTGTATGACATGTATCGCTTCCAAATCGCTGTTTTAAATCCTAATAATGATCATCCGCTCATATTGTATATATTACGTAAAACGTTTGAAAAAAATGTACGTTTTCAGTATAGTTTAAGGAATATGCCTCGCATAAATTTTGTAAAAAAAATAATTTTCTCGTCATGTTACAATGTTTATTAAAATTAGCATTTCAACTGGACAACCTTTCCAAGAATAGATTTAGATTTTCACTTACTGACTCGGCCAAAGAGATATGGAACTTGTCTATTTGGCCAATGTTTGACCTTGTCGGTCATTGCATCTCTGGCGTTACTCTTGAGCTCATCAATAATATTTCGAGTGCTTTTATCCAGCATAATATCACCCTCTAGAACGTTTTTGTTACTCACTGGAAGGAATTAGAAAAACATTTATTAATAATTCAGTTATCTGCGGCCGCTTATCCGTCAGCCGCCTATTTTGCTATTTTTTGTGTTTTAAAAACGAGTATATTTGACGATGGAGTTATATTCATTTTGACGCTTAGACTTTGTTGCTGGCGGTCTGCAGTTTAAGACGAGATAGAAAAGTCCTTCCCGCGCTCTTTCGCCTGAAACGGACGCACACCGCCGACAATGCGGGCTATTTGACGCTTGGTGATAAAAACTGTGTACTTACGGTTTTCTTCGGCTATATATTCACCAGTAGCATTATCTGAAACCACGAGTAAAAAGATTTCCATTAGAATGACAAAATAAGAACATAGTTACTAACACTGAGCTAAAAACGTAAAAATCACAAAGAAACCGTATCAAAACTCAAATTGAACAACAATTTGCAAATTGCGCAAATTCATCTGTGTTGGAATGGATTATAGTAGAAAAGTTTAACTTTGGTTCACAACACTAAAACATTAGATTGAAGTTGCTAAATTTTCGACTGAAACCACAGCTTTCTTCAGAGTGTTAGTCGTTGTTGGGAACTTATTTTGTGCACAAGTACGCATAATTTGATTGTAAGCCCCTATGCATAGAATGTCCCCAATTTGCGTTGATTTATGTGTACAAACCTGGAAAATAAAGTTACATCTTCAAAGAGTGAGGACGTTTAAAAGTCAAACCTATTAAGGCAATGTAAGTGCTATTTTCGTTGGTTAGAAAAGATTCTGTTTAATAAAGAACAAGTAACTCTGTAAAAATGAAACAAGTGTAGTCAAGTGGGTTTTCTCACATTAACAGCTGTGGGACAAATAAAATGAAATTTAACGTGTAACAAACTAAATTCATTTTTAAGGACTGTTCGAAAGTTCCGCATGACATTCAACGGTACAAAATGACAAATACTATAGTTAAAAAACTTTGACTCACCATTATTTTTGGCATTTTGCAGCTTCGGAAAACCATTTGCAAAAGCGTTGAATACAAGCAATACTACTAAGAGCTTCAAAATCATCGTTTTCCTATTTCTATTCTGTGCAGTTTGCAGATCGATCCTTACCCTACTCAGAGTTTGCTGAAGCAATGAAAAACTGGAAACAGTTGCAGCATTTTATAGTCAGAAGAGGCCATCTGGGAGTATTAGAGTGCTTACAATATGTCCATGACATAAAATCTAATTAGTTGCTAACTATAAGTCTTTATATAGGGATTATTTAGGTACTATCGTTCAACCAGAACAGTCAAGGAAAAGTTAATACAAAGGAAACAATACCTCGTTACAACGTACTTGTCCAAAATAGTCCCTAATAGGTAGTTACTATTTAGATGTTATTTCATGGACATACTGTAAGCACCCTAGTATTGTTTTATGAAAATACAACCTGATTGGTTGGATCTCACTGAAGCTCATTTAGTGTTTTCAAAATGTAATTTGACATTCAGACGACCTGCATACCTCATTATAAAGACTTTTGTTGCTTATAAGAAAGCAAAAACAAATAATGCTGCATCAAACGGTTCGATTGACTTTCACACTCTTTTGACAACAAAGTGCAAGAACAAAAGTGTTATTCAATTATTAATGGAGCAGGTTTTTATAACTGAAATCACAGAATCCACTATTAAAATCTTGTTCGTATTACATTTAGACACATTGATGAATCCCTCTATTTCAATTTTAGGGCTTTCTAATCGAGGCCTGATACTACAAACTCGGATAAATTTGAAAACGCAAAATCAATAATTATTTTTGTCCAATCCATTCTGTTCAAACTAAGTCTCATAAATACAAAAAAATATATAAATGCTAATTTTATTGTTTAATTGGAATTTTTTGTTATGGTTTTTCCGTGATCTTTGTCAAAGTTACCCATTCAAATTTATCCCGCTTAGACCACGTCCAAACTAGGACAGATAATTTTGAAAACGCAACTTAACAGTGACAAAGCATTTTAATTAAACAGTACAATTTGCATAAAATTGTTGGCGGGATACACTGTCAGGCTGAAGGTCTAACTGGGTATGTAAAATTGAATTTTCAAATTTATCCGTGTTAGCTTTACTGTGGACATACTAACAGAACAGAACTAATTTTACTCCGGACCCCGCAAGTAGACATGTTCCTTATAGTGGACATGGCGTTAGCCAAACATATTTCTGAAATTTGTAACATTATATGTATCATTTTGTATAGTTTCAGGTAGTATTGTTGAATTTATTGTCATTTGTCGTTATAAGCCTGGTTTCCATATAATCACAAACGATTATACGAACGTTTTTGATCCAAATACGATCGTAATCGAAATGGTTCAAAAACGGTCGTAGATCGAAAAACTTTGGTTTCTACAAAATCGAAATTTTTCTTTCGATCGTTTGCAACCGTTCTCGATCGTTTGCGTTTATGTGGAAACTACGCTTAATACTATATTTTCATGAATGACCGATTCCCTAGTACGATATTGTTCACAATGTAATAGCTGTTACCGTTGTATCTCGTTGTATCTGTTGTATCGCGACCCGCGCCACTTCAAAACTTAGTTACCATTTGGTCTTTTCTTGACCGTCAATCAAAATCAGGGGCAGAGTTTATTTCTAATTATCCAATGACATAACGTGTTAGGGCAAGCTTCGTCTTTTTAATTTGAATGATGATTTACAAAAAAATAAAAATAAAACAAAATTATGAAAATTAGCATGTGAGTTGCTTGTCCAACATCAACAAGTTTACGCGTCTTCGGTTATGAAACAAATTACGTACGTACGAAAAACTAAAGCATTTTTTGGTAACAAAGACACTGCTTTTCCTCACAAATGAGAGTTACATCATCACTAAGCGGTATTCTTATTTATAGAGTTCACACCAAAAATACCGTCTGGATATAAAAGTTATTGTGCAGTGTCTAATTAAAAAGTTATCACTGGAGCAGGACAGTCTTCTAAGTCAATATTTAGTACAAAATAGTACCGAATAAACAATATAAAAAACAAATGGAGTTTGCATTATCTGCGCTTTTTAGTAATACTTATATGTTTCTATGCCTCCGTGATTTTTAGTTTGTTAGACCCTAGCTACACTATGCCGTATAAATTTGAAAACGCAGCTTTTGTTTCGATACCGTGACAAAACTTGCTCGTTAAACTCTAAATTAGCATAAAATTGTTTCGGATTCATGCGTTTTAGTGTTGAAGGCCTAAATAAAGTTGCGTTTTTAGATTTATCGATCCGGGTTAGTGTACCGTGGGAGTAGAGTCTTCTTTTACCTTCTATCTCTCCGCTATCGCGTCGTGCTCCTCCTAACGCTTCTCTCGTTCTCTTAAAATCTCCGCGTGCTCTATAACTCGATAGAGCATGCTGCCTTGTTTTCTATTCCTTCACCAAAAAGTGAGAATTTTGAAAATTTCATATTTCTAAACCTTATAAAAGATACCAAATCGTCGATTTTTACCCTTAAAAGATACGACGAGCATCCCGGCCCCGATGAGTCCCCACGGGCAACAAAATGACAACAATTTTTGCCAAAAATACTTAGTACACACGCCGGGGAAAATTGTCGTTGCGACCTGTCGCCTATTGTGTACCTTAGTTCAGCCTGACCAATAAAGAACATGAAACTGGACTATTTATATTTGCTGTGCCTACAAATTAAAATCGTGCCACGTACCAAATAGTAAATTAAGTGAAGAAATTGTCGATATTAGACTTATTTTATCAAATCTAAACCAATATTAAATTGATGGAATTAACCATTTAAAATGGTTATAACAATTCAGTTTTTGGTTACGGTTTAGCCAAGTAGTTTTTATAGTGTTATAGCTTTGAAGCGAGATAAGCGCACTACTCTCAGCCTCGGGTTTGTCAGTTCATTCACTATTACGAGTTACCGACATAAAATAAAGCGTCTTTATCTTTTTCTATACCATAGTAGTTTTTAGAATTCATTTTTATATTCAAATGTTTTCATTCCCTCGAGAATACAGGAATAATGAAAGAACAAAGGCAATGTGAAAAGGATTCTGGTATGAAGGCTGGTGAAAAACGTCAACACGCTTCAGTCCCATTGCATATTCGCTAGCCTGTGTATATCCATTCCTACCCCTCCCCCCTACAGAGACTACATTGGTCTATTAGTAATACACAAAAGTATACCTTATCAAATTGGTTCTTTCATTGTTCTTGTTCTAACAATAATACCCACTAAAAATCATTATTGATGATGACAATCATTCTAAGAGAGTCAAGAGACAAAGAGAAGACTCTAATAGATACCACGTATAATACAAACAATGCTTTATTGAAATTGATACAAAACTAGCGATTATATTTAACGAGATTATAAACCGATGAACATCAACTACATTTTATAGGCTTTGTGTGCCATCGCCAATGTCCCATTTGTCGTAGAGCACTTCAAGTACGTGGTGCTCTTTACCTATAAGAGAAAAAAACATTATAGCTCAAATAAATGATAAATAACTTCTTGATAGTTTAAAGTTGTAAATTTCATAACGATTTCCAAAAAACCCAACGGCTTTGGAGGTGACCTAGTTTCATTTGAATGGAAGGTGAAACGGCGAAACAGGACCTACAAATTTCAAAAGAAGTGAACAAGGATGTGTAGTCACGGTGAATCCAACAGAAACGACTCAAAATCATGTTTTTATGACGTAAAAATAGATCTGTCTCGCACGATGTGACACCAACATGAATGAATAAAAAAAAACGAACAGGAAACTCAAAATATCGCAAAGAGTCCATACATGTCCATTTCACAATTGTGTGTATCAACTAAAACCTCGAAATCATTTAATATATTTTGAAATACATTTTATTGCTGTTGTTTTTAGCCGAGTGAAGTTGTTGAAGTTTACGAAAATATTATTTCCACGAAGATGACTGGACTCACTTCCCCCGCCCACTCTTTTAATCAACGCTCCTTTTTACAGGTTTTTAAAGCTACTACAAAACAAGGTGCAGTCCCTCGCCACGATTAAATGGGTGAACATTACCTGTACGAGAGACATCAACATTTTCCACATGTCCTTTTACATTCCCTCATCATGAAGCTATACCAGCGACTACTAGAGTGACAATGGCTTTTCCATTGAGGACACTCTCTTCTTTTGTCTTGACACGAAGCTGAGGACACAATAAATAATATTAATAATAATAATAATAATAATAATAGCAGATCTGAGGCATTACAAAATCTCATGAATGCCTTTACAATTCACAGTGAAAACGATGAGTAATGTAAAATATATATACATATTTATATAAATACAAATAAATGCAAATAGTTAGGAAACGTTCTCTAAAATATTAAAGTTATAAATGTTCAATTTATTACATTAAAGTAATGAAATTACATATATATTTTTAAATATGTATAAATAGAGTTCAATGGTTAACTAATGAACTATCTCCTCTTCATAGTGATTGAGCATTCCGTGTTCACCACTTTCATCATAACCACAATGCCCTGTTTTAAAGGGTTAGTTGGTTGTGTGATGCAAATAAAATCAATCTACTTCCAACTGCAAATACACATAGAATAATTAAATCACGAACCACGGTTCCAATCAAAAACCCCATTTGAAGTACAAGCCTTGTTTTTATATTTACAAAATAAAACGAAATTTGAAATCACGTTTGCAATGAAACTCGTGTCTTGCAAGCTCATTAGGAGTGCTTGGCAGTTGGTCTAGCAGTAAGTTTTATTTAGTACTTACTTTGTGTACAATGTCCACAGCTTTTCTTACAGAAAGTTGTCATTAAGTTGTAATATTTACTCGATCTCTGGCAATATTGTTTTTTTGCCCAACCAGGGCACCAACGACTGTAGTTAGAACTGTCTCCACATTCAACTGCAAATACACATAGAAAGAGCAACAATCGTTTAACAGTGCCATACCCATTGTAAGATAAAGTCAACAAAAGGGAAAACACACAAACAAGTAAACGTGCGAATAGACAAACGCACACTCAACAAATGCTCATATATAAACAAACAAATAAGCCACTCGCACAGAAATGCTGTAATAAACAAACAAAAAAATAACCAGAATATACTAAAGCAAACCAACACTAAACGTAAACGAGCACATATTCAAATAAACAAGTAAATAAGAAAGCAAATATGCAAGCAAGCAATAAATATGCAAGCAATGAAGCAACCAAACAGTTAAATTATCCGACATTCACTAACCAACTGGAGCCCGTGTAGCAACTCCACCGCTACAATAAAGCTTATTAAGCTGCTGTAAGTCCACACTGCTGAAGCCGCTTCGTTGTCCAAGTTGAACACCGGCTTGTTTCGGTATAATAGTTCTTTGTCCGTTGGTGGAGAAGGCGTTGGGTGGATAGTGCATGACGGATTTGTAGTCGTAAGGAGCACCGAGTGTGTCTGCCTGACCGTGACGATACTTCTCAAAGTTGTAACGCATATCTGTAAAGAGGACAAAAATTTCTGGCTCATTTTTTTATCAGTAGCCACCCCTTCAAAATGTCTCGATCCACCCCTGAATAAGCTGTTGTCGACACTTTGATAAAACGATGACTCACCTGATCTGATGTTACTCCATACTATTGTTATAAAATTGTCTCTATCGATCCGCGACTGTTCATGGAAGAAGCCCATGGCATGCATTATTTCATGAATGGCTGTACCTTTGTGTTCACAGCCACGACCAAGGGATAGTTTCTGCTGTCCACCACTCCTACCAAGTTTGGACCAACAACTACACACAACAAATTGGGAAATATTAGTCCCCGACAATCTACACTTTGCCATAGGCGTTTTCTGAGTTTGATAAAAAAGATGCCTTGTGGTCTAGCTTCAGTACAAACAACACCATTAACGGCATAATGAACAAAAGATGTTTGTTATTTCAAAAGATGCACCATGTTCGCTATTTCAGAAATGATCTATTAGGCAACTAACATCCCACATAGAGCCATCCAACAACTACAATTCAACACAAAATCAACAATGTATTGTCAATGAATGGGTTCTAGACGACGGCCCATTAATATCCCCAGGAGACTCACTTGAAAAGTGCATAGTACGTAGGGCTTGCGATAGATGGTTTTGAAAATGACTATTATCAACATCATCTATTCAAAATTGATAAACATGACACTTAGCTGTATCAAATATTTTGCTTTTTTTGGACGTTTTACAAACTTTTGCATAGTTAGGAGGGTTTTTAACGAAAACTCCGTACTTTAAAATACGGATTCAATCGGAGACTAAAGGTTTCCAACATAATAGGGCGCTCTTGTGCTCATGGGATGGTGCCTTGAGCCATACACCCTGGCGTTTCTTACAAACACACCTGCACACACAAGCCTTTTTGGGCTCTAAGGTTCTGAACGAAGAACATTAAGGCTCCAGAGCTGAAGAATAAGATGACAATATTGGACACCTACACTCCAAGATTTTAATTCGAAGCTCAATGGTAAAACTTCATGGGACTTCAGGTCTCCGGATGTAAAAAAAACAAGGTCCGCCCTCTCCACCTAAGAACTGTTGGATTTAGATACATTTGCAATGAATAATCACATGATATGTTGCACATGACATGTCACGTGATCTACTTACCCTCCTTCACTAACTACATAGATATAGTCACGTTGGTTTGTCCTCGGTGTAAATCGTAGACACGTGTATCGATGAAAATCAGCGATGGCCGCTTGGAAGACTGATCGAACTTTGCTACCTTGAAAACAAACAATGTGTTTTTACGACTTATTATCAACTTTATTAAAATAATGCATGATCTAAAACAATATGGGAACAATACGAAATAACTAACGTGAAAGCATCTGTAAATACTGATACAGGTACATAACTCGTCCTGATTCCCATAAGGTTTAGCTTTAAATATCTCGGGTAATATACAATGAATTGAAAACTTTTTAATCATAAATAGCAGCATTGATTCAGACATTTGATAAGTAGAGTGCAAACATTTAATCCGTGAAAATTTAGTAATGCTAAATAGTGCTATTTTATGCAAATTCTATTGTTTTCTTTTGTTTAATTAGCACTATTTTGTACTATTTAGTAATTAGTGTTTCAGGGATATATAGTTTGCCCTCTAATATACAATATTTGCGTCCGATCTGTATGACATGTATCGCTTCCAAATCGCTGTTTTAAATCCTAATAATGATCATCCGCTCATATTGTATATATTACGTAAAACGTTTGAAAAAAATGTACGTTTTCAGTATAGTTTAAGGAATATGCCTCGCATAAATTTTGTAAAAAAATAATTTTCTCGTCATGTTACAATGTTTATTAAAATTAGCATTTCAACTGGACAACCTTTCCAAGAATAGATTTAGATTTTCACTTACTGACTCGGCCAAAGAGATATGGAACTTGTCTATTTGGCCAATGTTTGACCTTGTCGGTCATTGCATCTCTGGCGTTACTCTTGAGCTCATCAATAATATTTCGAGTGCTTTTATCCAGCATAATATCACCCTCTAGAACGTTTTTGTTACTCACTGGAAGGAATTAGAAAAACATTTATTAATAATTCAGTTATCTGCGGCCGCTTATCCGTCAGCCGCCTATTTTGCTATTTTTTGTGTTTTAAAAACGAGTATATTTGACGATGGAGTTATATTCATTTTGACGCTTAGACTTTGTTGCTGGCGGTCTGCAGTTTAAGACGAGATAGAAAAGTCCTTCCCGCGCTCTTTCGCCTGAAACGGACGCACACCGCCGACAATGCGGGCTATTTGACGCTTGGTGATAAAAACTGTGTACTTACGGTTTTCTTCGGCTATATATTCACCAGTAGCATTATCTGAAACCACGAGTAAAAAGATTTCCATTAGAATGACAAAATAAGAACATAGTTACTAACACTGAGCTAAAAACGTAAAAATCACAAAGAAACCGTATCAAAACTCAAATTGAACAACAATTTGCAAATTGCGCAAATTCATCTGTGTTGGAATGGATTATAGTAGAAAAGTTTAACTTTGGTTCACAACACTAAAACATTAGATTGAAGTTGCTAAATTTTCGACTGAAACCACAGCTTTCTTCAGAGTGTTAGTCGTTGTTGGGAACTTATTTTGTGCACAAGTACGCATAATTTGATTGTAAGCCCCTATGCATAGAATGTCCCCAATTTGCGTTGATTTATGTGTACAAACCTGGAAAATAAAGTTACATCTTCAAAGAGTGAGGACGTTTAAAAGTCAAACCTATTAAGGCAATGTAAGTGCTATTTTCGTTGGTTAGAAAAGATTCTGTTTAATAAAGAACAAGTAACTCTGTAAAAATGAAACAAGTGTAGTCAAGTGGGTTTTCTCACATTAACAGCTGTGGGACAAATAAAATGAAATTTAACGTGTAACAAACTAAATTCATTTTTAAGGACTGTTCGAAAGTTCCGCATGACATTCAACGGTACAAAATGACAAATACTATAGTTAAAAAACTTTGACTCACCATTATTTTTGGCATTTTGCAGCTTCGGAAAACCATTTGCAAAAGCGTTGAATACAAGCAATACTACTAAGAGCTTCAAAATCATCGTTTTCCTATTTCTATTCTGTGCAGTTTGCAGATCGATCCTTACCCTACTCAGAGTTTGCTGAAGCAATGAAAAACTGGAAACAGTTGCAGCATTTTATAGTCAGAAGAGGCCATCTGGGAGTATTAGAGTGCTTACAATATGTCCATGACATAAAATCTAATTAGTTGCTAACTATAAGTCTTTATATAGGGATTATTTAGGTACTATCGTTCAACCAGAACAGTCAAGGAAAAGTTAATACAAAGGAAACAATACCTCGTTACAACGTACTTGTCCAAAATAGTCCCTAATAGGTAGTTACTATTTAGATGTTATTTCATGGACATACTGTAAGCACCCTAGTATTGTTTTATGAAAATACAACCTGATTGGTTGGATCTCACTGAAGCTCATTTAGTGTTTTCAAAATGTAATTTGACATTCAGACGACCTGCATACCTCATTATAAAGACTTTTGTTGCTTATAAGAAAGCAAAAACAAATAATGCTGCATCAAACGGTTCGATTGACTTTCACACTCTTTTGACAACAAAGTGCAAGAACAAAAGTGTTATTCAATTATTAATGGAGCAGGTTTTTATAACTGAAATCACAGAATCCACTATTAAAATCTTGTTCGTATTACATTTAGACACTTTGATGAATCCCTCTATTTCAATTTTAGGGCTTTCTAATCGAGGCCTGATACTACAAACTCGGATAAATTTGAAAACGCAAAATCAATAATTATTTTTGTCCAATCCATTCTGTTCAAACTAAGTCTCATAAATACAAAAAAATATATAAATGCTAATTTTATTGTTTAATTGGAATTTTTTGTTATGGTTTTTCCGTGATCTTTGTCAAAGTTACCCATTCAAATTTATCCCGCTTAGACCACGTCCAAACTAGGACAGATAATTTTGAAAACGCAACTTAACAGTAACAAAGCATTTTAATTAAACAGTACAATTTGCATAAAATTGTTGGCGGGATACACTGTCAGGCTGAAGGTCTAACTGGGTATGTAAAATTGAATTTTCAAATTTATCCGTGTTAGCTTTACTGTGGACATACTAACAGAACAGAACTAATTTTACTCCGGACCCCGCAAGTAGACATGTTCCTTATAGTGGACATGGCGTTAGCCAAACATATTTCTGAAATTTGTAACATTATATGTATCATTTTGTATAGTTTCAGGTAGTATTGTTGAATTTATTGTCATTTGTCGTTATAAGCCTGGTTTCCATATAATCACAAACGATTATACGAACGTTTTTGATCCAAATACGATCGTAATCGAAATGGTTCAAAAACGGTCGTAGATCGAAAAACTTTGGTTTCTACAAAATCGAAATTTTTCTTTCGATCGTTTGCAACCGTTCTCGATCGTTTGCGTTTATGTGGAAACTACGCTTAATACTATATTTTCATGAATGACCGATTCCCTAGTACGATATTGTTCACAATGTAATAGCTGTTACCGTTGTATCTCGTTGTATCTGTTGTATCGCGACCCGCGCCACTTCAAAACTTAGTTACCATTTGGTCTTTTCTTGACCGTCAATCAAAATCAGGGGCAGAGTTTATTTCTAATTATCCAATGACATAACGTGTTAGGGCAAGCTTCGTCTTTTTAATTTGAATGATGATTTACAAAAAAATAAAAATAAAACAAAATTATGAAAATTAGCATGTGAGTTGCTTGTCCAACATCAACAAGTTTACGCGTCTTCGGTTATGAAACAAATTACGTACGTACGAAAAACTAAAGCATTTTTTGGTAACAAAGACACTGCTTTTCCTCACAAATGAGAGTTACATCATCACTAAGCGGTATTCTTATTTATAGAGTTCACACCAAAAATACCGTCTGGATATAAAAGTTATTGTGCAGTGTCTAATTAAAAAGTTATCACTGGAGCAGGACAGTCTTCTAAGTCAATATTTAGTACAAAATAGTACCGAATAAACAATATAAAAAACAAATGGAGTTTGCATTATCTGCGCTTTTTAGTAATACTTATATGTTTCTATGCCTCCGTGATTTTTAGTTTGTTAGACCCTAGCTACACTATGCCGTATAAATTTGAAAACGCAGCTTTTGTTTCGATACCGTGACAAAACTTGCTCGTTAAACTCTAAATTAGCATAAAATTGTTTCGGATTCATGCGTTTTAGTGTTGAAGGCCTAAATAAAGTTGCGTTTTTAGATTTATCGATCCGGGTTAGTGTACCGTGGGAGTAGAGTCTTCTTTTACCTTCTATCTCTCCGCTATCGCGTCGTGCTCCTCCTAACGCTTCTCTCGTTCTCTTAAAATCTCCGCGTGCTCTATAACTCGATAGAGCATGCTGCCTTGTTTTCTATTCCTTCACCAAAAAGTGAGAATTTTGAAAATTTCATATTTCTAAACCTTATAAAAGATACCAAATCGTCGATTTTTACCCTTAAAAGATACGACGAGCATCCCGGCCCCGATGAGTCCCCACGGGCAACAAAATGACAACAATTTTTGCCAAAAATACTTAGTACACACGCCGGGGAAAATTGTCGCTGCGACCTGTCGCCTAGTGTGTACCTTAGTTCAGCCTGACCAATAAAGAACATGAAACTGGACTATTTATATTTGCCGTGCCTACAAATTAAAATCGTGCCACGTACCAAATAGTAAATTAAGTGAAGAAATTGTCGATATTAGACTTATTTTATCAAATCTAAACCAATATTAAATTGATGGAATTAACCATTTAAAATGGTTATAACAATTCAGTTTTTGGTTACGTTTTAGCCAAGTAGTTTTTATAGTGTTATAGCTTTGAAGCGAGATAAGCGCACTACTCTCAGCCTCGGGTTTGTCAGTTCATTCACTATTACGAGTTACCGACATAAAATAAAGCGTCTTTATCTTTTTCTATACCATAGTAGTTTTTAGAATTCATTTTTATATTCAAATGTTTTCATTCCCTCGAGAATACAGGAATAATGAAAGAACAAAGGCAATGTGAAAAGGATTCTGGTATGAAGGCTGGTGAAAAACGTCAACACGCTTCAGTCCCATTGCATATTCGCTAGCCTGTGTATATCCATTCCTACCCCTCCCCCCTACAGAGACTACATTGGTCTATTAGTAATACACAAAAGTATACCTTATCAAATTGGTTCTTTCATTGTTCTTGTTCTAACAATAATACCCACTAAAAATCATTATTGATGATGACAATCATTCTAAGAGAGTCAAGAGACAAAGAGAAGACTCTAATAGATACCACGTATAATACAAACAATGCTTTATTGAAATTGATACTAAACTAGCGATTATATTTAACGAGATTATAAACCGATGAACATCAACTACATTTTATAGGCTTTGTGTGCCATCGCCAATGTCCCATTTGTCGTAGAGCACTTCAAGTACGTGGTGCTCTTTACCTATAAGAGAAAAAAACATTATAGCTCAAATAAATGATAAATAACTTCTTGATAGTTTAAAGTTGTAAATTTCATAACGATTTCCAAAAAACCCAACGGCTTTGGAGGTGACCTAGTTTCATTTGAATGGAAGGTGAAACGGCGAAACAGGACCTACAAATTTCAAAAGAAGTGAACAAGGATGTGTAGTCACGGTGAATCCAACAGAAACGACTCAAAATCATGTTTTTATGACGTAAAAATAGATCTGTCTCGCACGATGTGACACCAACATGAATGAATAAAAAAAAACGAACAGGAAACTCAAAATATCGCAAAGAGTCCATACATGTCCATTTCACAATTGTGTGTATCAACTAAAACCTCGAAATCATTTAATATATTTTGAAATACATTTTATTGCTGTTGTTTTTAGCCGAGTGAAGTTGTTGAAGTTTACGAAAATATTATTTCCACGAAGATGACTGGACTCACTTCCCCCGCCCACTCTTTTAATCAACGCTCCTTTTTACAGGTTTTTAAAGCTACTACAAAACAAGGTGCAGTCCCTCGCCACGATTAAATGGGTGAACATTACCTGTACGAGAGACATCAACATTTTCCACATGTCCTTTTACATTCCCTCATCATGAAGCTATACCAGCGACTACTAGAGTGACAATGGCTTTTCCATTGAGGACACTCTCTTCTTTTGTCTTGACACGAAGCTGAGGACACAATAAATAATATTAATAATAATAATAATAATAATAATAATAGCAGATCTGAGGCATTACAAAATCTCATGAATGCCTTTACAATTCACAGTGAAAACGACTGAGTAATGTAAAATATATATACATATTTATATAAATACAAATAAATGCAAATAGTTAGGAAACGTTCTCTAAAACATTAAAATTATAAATGTTCAATTTATTACATTAAAGTAATGAAATTACATATATATTTTTAAATATGTATAAATAGAGTTCAATGGTTAACTAATGAACTATCTCGTCTTCATAGTGATTGAGCATTCCGTGTTCACCACTTTCACCCTAACCACAATGCCCTGTTTTTAAGGGTTAGTTGGTTGTGTGATGCAAATAAAATCAATCTACTTCCAACTGCAAATACACATAGAATAATTAAATCACGAACCACGGTTCCAATCAAAAACCCCATTTGAAGTACAAGCCTTGTTTTTATATTTACAAAATAAAACGAAATTTGAAATCACGTTTGCAATGAAACTCGTGTCTTGCAAGCTCATTAGGAGTGCTTCATTTGGTCTAGCAGTAAGTTTTAAGGGCTGTTTGTTTGTTTGTGTGGTTTTATAGAAACACACAAGTTTTATTTAGTACTTACTTTGTGTACAATGTCCACAGCTTTTCTTACAGTAAGTTGTCATAAAGTTGTAATATTTACTCGATCTCTGGCAATATTGGTTTTTTGCCCAACCAGGGCACCAACGACTGTAGTTAGAACTGTCTCCACATCCAACTGCAAATACACATAGAAAGAGCAACAATCGTTTAATAGTGCCTCATCCATTGTAGTCAGTAATAATCCGTAAGATAAATTCAACAAAAGAGAACAACACAAACAAACATGCTAGCTGACAATACACAAATGATCAACTATATACAAATAAACAAACATAATCTCTTATAAACAAGCAAACAAGCCAGCAAGACGCACAAAATGGCTCTTATAAACAACAACAACAACAACAAAATAACGAGAACACACTTAAACGGACCAATAAACGAGCACGCCTTCAAACATACACTAGAAAGCAAGAAAGCAAATACGCAAGCAAATAAAAACAAGGAAGTTATTAAGCAAGCAAACAAGCAAGCAAACAGTTAAATTATCCGACATTCACTAACCAACTGGAGCCCGTGTAGCAACTCCACCGCTACAATAAAGCTTATTAAGCTGCTGTAAGTCCACACTGCTGAAGCCGCTTCGTTGTCCAAGTTGAACACCGGCTTGTTTCGGTATAATAGTTCTTTGTCCGTTGGTGGAGAAGGCGTTGGGTGGATAGTGCATGACGGATTTGTAGTCGTAAGGAGCACCGAGTGTGTCGGCCTGACCGTGACGATACTTCTCAAAATTGTAACGCATATCTGGAAAGAGGACAAAAATTTCTGGATCATTTTTTATCAGTACCCACCCCTTCAAAATGTCTCGATCCATTCCTGAATAAGCTGTTGTCGACACTTTGATAAAACGATGACTCACCTGATCTGATGTTACTCCATACTATTGTTATATAGTTGTCTCTATCGATCCGCGACTGTTCATGGAAAAAGCCCATGGCATGCATTATTTCATGAATAGCTGTTCCTTTGTGTTCACAGCCACGACCAAGGGATAGTTTCTGCTGTCCACCACTCCTACCAAGTTTGGACCAACAACTACACACAACAAATTGGGAAATATTAGTCCCCGACAATCTACACTTTGAGGCCTATTCTGAGTTTGATGAAAAAAATGCTTTGTGGTCTAGCTTCAGTACAAACAACACCATTCACGGCATAATTAACAAAAGATTTTTGTACTGAAGCTAGACCATAATGCTCCATGTTTGCTATTTCAGAAATGGTCTATTAGGCAACTAACATCCCACATAGAGCCATCCAACAACTACAATTCAGCACAAAATTAACAATGTATTGTCAATGAATGGGTTCTAGACGACGGCAAATTAACATCCCCAGGAGACTCACTTGAAAAGTGCATAGTACGTAGGGCTTGCGATAGATGGTTTTGAAAATGACTATTATCAACATCATCTATTCAAAATTGATAAACATGACACTTAGCTGCATCAAATATTTTGCTTTTTTCGACGTTTTACAAACTTTTGCATAGTTAGGAGGGTTTTTAACGAAAACTACGTACTTTAAAATACGGATTCAATCGGAGACTAAAGATTTCCAACATAATAGTGCGCTCTTGTGCTCATGGGATGGTGCCTTGAGCCATACACCCTGGCGTTTCTTACAAACACACCTGCACACACAAGCCTTTTTGGGCTCCAAGGTTCTGAACGAAGAACATTAAGGCTCCAGAGCTGAAGAATAAGATGACAATATTGGACACCTACACTCCAAGATTTTAATTCGAAGCTCAATGGTAAAACTTCATGGCACTTCAGGTCTCCGGATGTAAAAAAAAACAAGTCACGCCCTCTCCAGCTAAGAACGGTTGGATTTAGATACATTTGCAATGAATAGTCACGTGATATGTTACACGTGACATGTCACGTGATCTACTTACCCTCCTTCACTAACTACATAGATATAGTCACGTTGGTTTGTCCTCGGTGTAAATCGTAGACACGTGTATCGATGAAAATCAGCGATGGCCGCTTGGAAGACTGATCGAACTTTGCTACCTTGAAAACAAACAATGTGTTTTTATGACTTATTATCAACTTTATTAATAATGCATGATCTAGAACATTATGGGAACAATGGGAAATAACTACCGTGTAAGCATCTGTAAATACTGATACAAGAACATAATTCGTCCTGATTCCCATTTATTTATTTATTTACTATACAATTAATTGAATATTTTTAAATCATAAATAGCAGCATTGATTCAGACATTTGATAAGTAGAGTGCAAACAATTAATTCGTGAAAATTTAGTAATGCTAAATAGTGCTATTTTATACAAATTCTCTTGTTTTCTTTTGTTTAATTAGCACTATTTTGTACTATTTAGTAATAAGTGTTTCAGGGATATATTGTTTGCACTCTAATATACAATATTTGCGTCCGATCTGTATGACATGTATCGCTTCCAGATCGCTGTTTTAAATCCTAATAATGATCATCCGCTCATATTGTATATATTACGTAAAACTTTTGAAAAAATGTACGTTTTCAGTATAGTTTAAGGAATATGCCTCGCATAAATTTTGTAAAAAAAATAATGTTCTCGTCATGTTACAGTGTTTGTTAAAATTAGTATTTCAACTGGACAACCATAGAATAGCTGTATCGGTCTAGATTTTCACTTACTGACTCGGCCAAAGAGATATGGAACTTGTCTATTTGGCCAATGTTTGACATTGTCGGTCATTGCATCTCTGGCGTTACTCTTGAGCTCATCAATAATATTTCGAGTGCTTTTATCCAGCATAATATCACCCTCTAGAACGTTGTTGTTACCCACTGGAAGGAATTAGAAAAACATTTATTCATAATTCAGTTATCTGCGTCCGCTTATTCGTCAGCCGCCTATTTAGCTATCTTTTATGCTTTAAGGATACGTCCCGGTCTTTTTCGTTCAAAATAGCCGGATTTTTTTTATTCGTCCATATGATACATTAGACTCTTGTCTACAAACCAGTAAAAAAATTATTTTCATAAAAATATTCAAACGGGAGATATTAGCGAAATAATTTTTTTCGATGGTTTTCATAGGTGTCATAGTGTTGACAGGAAGCGTCAACAACAGGGTGACCTCGATCTGTTGTCACGCATAGTCAGTTTGACGTCGCACGTGATAAACCGTGACTCAAACAAATGTTATCGAAAACACAAGCACATATTGTCTTAACTTCTACGTTTATTTTAAACTATATTTCATCAAGCTATTACTTCTGTTTCGTCAGTCATTCAGTTAAACTAGATGTCGAAGCGATCAGCAAAGCGGCACGCTCCCTTTGTGAGCACGAAGAAAAGAAAGCGAAGATCAACCGGGGACGCGTCTACATTCTCGAAGGCGAAAGCTGAAGCATTAGCTCTGGCTCCTACTACCACGGCCTCGCTCACCACTACTGTTTTCGTCTTTCCCTCTCGACCTATTTACCATTTTCGTTTCTCGAACGTCAAACCACGATGCTCTCTGGAAATCAGTAGTCTCAGATTTCATAGCTCGAACTCAATGCTGGTCAGTGACTGTTCATAGCTTGTCATCGATAAGTAAACATTACTCGGATAATCCTTTTATCCCGTAAACCAGAAAACTTTCTCGTTCTCGATTGTAGTTTTTTTTCATAAAATAGGCCACTTTTAAATGTTCCTGTGCCAAATATTTTCGGTAAATTTCAACCAAATTTTGCATGGTGACTCTCAATATAACGTAGTACTAAAGTGTGTCTGGGTTTGTCGATCGTGTGTTGATTTTTTGAGTTATGCCACTGGATTTAATTTTATCATGAAAATTATTGAACCTCAAACTTCAAAAAAATTTTTAAAAATAATGAAGGCAAGAATTCAAAAACCCAGACACTTTGGTAGGAAAATATGTATTGAACAAGAAACACTTTACAGTTGAAGCGGGCGGTCTAAAGATTTGGCACAGAAACAAAGAAAGCAAGACGCGTGGTTTCACGTTCTAATCTTAATTTTGCAAAAAGTATTTATTTTACACAAAAAATGAGCACAATATCGCAATCTTTGTTATTCTAGGCACTAGATAGGATATAGTTTATTAAAAAATAGTTTAAAACAACCGCGCTACGATTTTTCAAAATTTGCGTCTCAAAAGCCCGGGATGTATCCTTAAAACGAATATAATTGACGATGGAGTTATATTCATTTTGACGCTTAGACTTTGTTGCTGGCGGTCTGCAGTTTAAGACGAGATAGAAAAGTCCTCTCCGTGCTCTTTTGCCAGAAGCGGCCGCACACCGCCGACAATGCGGGCTATTTGACGCTTGGTGATAAAAACTGTGTACTTACGGTTTTCTTCGGCTATGTATTCTCCAGTAGCATTATCTGAAACCACGAGTGACATAATTTCTATTAGAATGACAAAATAAGGACATAGTTACTAACACTGAGCTAAAAATCAAAATTCACAAAGAAACCGTATCAAAACTCAAATTAAACAACAATTTGCAAATTGCGAAAATTCATCTGTGTTGGAATGGATTATAGTAGAAAAGTTTAGCTTTGGTTCACAACACTAAAATTTTAGATTAAAGTTGCTAAATTTTCGACTGAAACTCCAGCTTTCTTCAGAGTGTTAGTCGTTGTTGGGAACTTATTTTGTGCGCAAGTACGCATAATTTGACTGATTGTATGCCCCTATGCATAGAATGTCCCAAATTAGTGTTGATTTGTGTATACAAACCTGGAAAATAAAGTAACGTCTTCAAAGAGTGAGCAAGGTTTAAAAGTCAAACCTATTAAGGCAATGTAAGTGCTATTTTCGTTGGTTATAAAAGATTCTATTTAATATAGTAACTCTGTAAAAATGAAACAAGTGTAGTCAAGTGGGTTTTCCCACATTAACAGCTGTGGGACAAATAAAATGAAATTTAACGTGTAACAAACTAAATTCATTTTTAAGGACTGTTCGAAAATTTACTATACATTTTTCCATTCAAGTTGTAAGTTCCGCTTTTGTAATATCCAAGTAACATTCAACGGAACAAAAATACAAATACTATAGTTAAAAAACTTTGACTCACCATTATTTTTGGCATTTTGCAACTTCGGAAAACCATTTGCAAAAGCGTTGAATACAAGCAATACTACTAAGAGCTTCAAAATCATCGTGTTCCTATTTCTCTTCTGTGCAGTTTGCAGATCGATCCTTACCCTACTCAGAGTTTGCTGGAGCAATGAAAAACTGGAAACAGTTGCAGCATTTTATAGCCAGAAGAGGCCTTCTGGGAGTATTAGAGTGCTTACAATATGTCCATGACATAAAATCTAATTAGTTACTCACTATAAGTCTTAAATAGGGATTATTTAGGTACTATCGTTCAAGCAGAACAGCCAGAGAAAAGTTAATACAAAGGAAACAATACCTCGTTACAACTTACTTGTCCAAAATATTCACTAAATACGAACTAATAGGTAGTAACTATTTAGATGTTATTTCATGGACATACTGTAAACACCCTAGTATAGTTTTATGAAAATACAACCTGATTGGTTGGATCTCACTAAATCTTATTTAGTGTTTTCAAAAGGTAACTTGACATTCAGACGCCTTCATACTTCATTGTAAAGACTAATGATGCTTATAAGAAAGCAAAAACAAATAATGCTGCATCAAACGGTTCGATTAACTTTTACACTCTAGTGACAACAAAGTACAAAAACAAAAGTGTGAATCAATTATTGATGGAGCAGGTTTATATAACTGAAATCGCAGAATGCACTATCAAAATTTTGTTCATATTACATTTAGACACATTGATGAATCCCTCTATTTCAATTTTAGTGCTTTCTAATCGAGGCCTGATACTACAAACTCGGATAAATTTGAAAACGAAAAATTATTTATTCTTTTTGTCAATCCATTCTGTTCAAACTACATGTAAACCTCATAAATCCAAAAAAAGTTTATGCTAATTTCATTGTTTAATTAACATTTTTGTTACGTTTTTTTCCGTGATCGTTAGCTAGGCCAGATAATTTTGAAAACGCAACTTTTGTTATCGAAACAGTAACAAAGAATTTTAATGAAACAGTTTAATTTGCATAAAATTGTCTTTGATACAGGCATATTGGTGAAGGTCTAACCGGGTATTATAAAGTTGCGTTTACAATTTTATCCGGGTTAGCTTTACTGTGGACATACTTTGAGATCAGAACTAATTTTACTCCCCGGCAGTAGACATGGTCCTTAATTGAGGTGGGCATGGCGTTAGCCAATTATATTTTGAAATTTGTATTATATTTACATTATATGTATATTTTGTATATTTTCTTAGCTACCATTTGGTCTTTTCTTGACCGTCAATCAAAGTCAGGGGCGGAGATAATTTCAAATTTTCCAATGACGTAACGTGTTAGGGCAAGCTTCGTCTTTTTAATTTGAATGATGGTTTCAGTAGAAAAGAACAAAAAGAAAACAAAATTATGAAACCTAGGTCGCGATACAATGAATTTGGCTGTAAGATATATTTAAATTAGCATGTGAGTTGCTTGTCCAACATCAACATGTTTACGCGTCTTTATTATAAAAAAATACGTATGAACGAAACGCTAAAGCATAATGTTTTATAACAAAGACTCTGTTTTTTCTCACAAAAGAGAGTTACATCATCTCTAAGCAGTATTCTTATTTATAGAGTTCACACCAAAAAAACCGTCTGGATATAAAAGTTATTGTGCAGTGTCTAAGTGCGTTTTTGCATGTTAAAAAAATCACTGGAGCAGAACAGTCTTCTAAGTTAATATTTAGTATAAAATAGTACCGAATAAACAATATAGAAAACAAATAGAGTTTGCATTGACTGCGCTTTTTAGTAATACTTATATGTTTCTATGCCTCCGTGATTTTTAGTTTGTTAGACCCTGGCTACACTATGCCGAATAAATTTTAAATTTATTCGGCATAGTGTAGCCAGGGTCTAACAAACTAAAAAACGCAGCTTTTGTTCCGATACCGTGCGTTTAAGAGTGGAAGGCCTAATCTGATAAATAAAGTTGCGTTTTAAAATTTATCTGGGTTAGTCTACCCTGCGAGCAGAGCCTTCTTTTACCTTCTCTCTCTCGGGGGAAGGTAAAAGAAGACACTGCTCCAAGGATAGGTTTGTAAGGACGTAGCCTTAATAACAAAATAGTTGCTACTAGCTAGTAGTTCTTTCGCACGGCTAAATAGCAACCATGGACCTGGGCACTTCAACATTTATTCGCAATCTTTCGTTTTCTATCGTTTAACCATTGTAGTAGGCTCAGTCTCCAGCCGTCAGGGGTTCGTGCGCCCGCGATACTCTCCCCACTGACGGCTGGGCGCATGGGATTCAGTTTGTTCTTCTCAGCCAATCAGCAAGTTGCCCCTCGAAAATCGAGGGGCATTAATTAATAAATTAAAATTCGTTCTGAACGAAATGGCGAACGATAGTACTTGTTAAAATGCATTTAAGTCGTGTAATTTTAGTGCATTCAAGGATGTTCAACTCGAGGCTTTAAAATGAGATCGCTCTTGGTAATGTTGTGTTTCAAGTTTGTAATCTACCATCTAACTTCCTTGGGAAAATCGCCGATGTTTCAAACAGTTACGCCGGATTGCCTTTTCGGTAACAGTTTACTGAATCGGTCGTAAATACTCAAAAGAATGCATTTGGTTAAGAGAAGATTGTACGGACTTCAGATAATGATAGGACTGATGGATTGTGAATTTTCGACGAATAATTCGCATAAACTACAGACTATATTCAGCGGACGGCTCGCTGCTGGAAGCGTACGCTACTAAGCAGAAAAAGTATCGTTAATTTCATAAATATGTACTCTATCAGAAACTTCAGTCGACAATGAATGATTTGGAGAAGATCACTAGAATATTTCTGAAAGAATTTGCAATAATTTCAAAGTAAGTTTTGCTTGATGAAAGCAATTTTGCATTGTATTTTGCAATGTTTATACACGTGTGAACTTCAACTCGCGAAGTGTTTGACCTCTCATTTGTCAACATAAACAAACATATCATTTGCTCCAATTTTAGAATTGTGTCATCGTTTCACTTTAACATTATTTTGATAATTTTTTTACTGCAAAATTCACTTCTGTTTCCGTTTTCTTATGCTGATTACAAAATACGTCACGGACACGCGCGAACATGATTTTAATCCCATGCGCCCAGCAGTCAGTGGGGAGAGTATCGCGGGCGCACGAACCCATGACGGCTGGAGACTGAGCCTACCATTGTAGTGGAACAAAATAATTTTCTTGTCTCATAATTTATACAGACAAATTGAACAATCCTTACGTCCGAAACGTCACTTTTGCTTACTTCATTATACAGTGTATATAACGTATCTACACAATTTACAACCATTGGTATTTATATTGTGATCACTTTGATTGGCGCATACCCATGGGACGTACCTCGTACAAAAGAACATATCACATACTACAAAACATACTACCGAGGTTTAAGGTCACTACACACTATGCGACAGGTCACCTCAGTGTGCACTGGTTCAACATTCGTCGCCTCTCCAGCCCGAGGGAGATTGGATTTCATGCGGCAACAAAACCCATTGGGGGGGGGGGGGGGACTCCGGGGATAAATGATCGGGGATGCTCGTCCGACTTTTTTAAAAATACCACTTAAAGATACCAAACGTTTTTCAAAAGGGCGTGGCTTCACAAATTTTTCATCCTTAAAAAGATACCAAAACCATGAGTTTCAGTGGGTTTCGAACCCTTACAAGATACTAAAAAGTAAGAATTTTGAAAATTTCATATTTTGCAGGGGGCTAACTCCCCCCTCCCCACTTTGGAAGACATGTTTTATTTTTTTTATATAAAGTACTTTTAATTTTTGATTGATAATCAGCAATTTTTGTATTAGTGCACCTCCTTTCAAAATGTGTGGATCCGCAGCTGTTCTCATGGAACTACTTTCTAAAGAAAACGATCGATAATGAGATCACTTTCGGGTCTGGTCCTCCAGAAACAGACACGATGTCTAGTATAAACTATGTTTTATTGTAAAAGGGATACAAAAATAGCAAATACATTTAAAAAGATATTATGTAAACATCCAAACTGATGATCGTCATGAGACGGTGATTGTCACAAAATATTTTACAAGTGGTTATGATTTATGGGTAGCCATATAAAAGTCATCGGCATGAAAGCTTTGCGGTTGTAGATCTGAATACCTCCAGAAGAAACCGTTTTGAATCTATGAAAATAAAGAAGCAAAAAAGGGTTAGCGTGAATTGTTTATAGCGGAGCTCCGCGCGGGCCGAAGGCCCGCGCAAGCGGAGCACCATAATTAAGAAAATATGGTAAACCATCGAGCTCATTTGAAATCGACCACAGGAAGCCCGGAATTCGGAAATACGTACAACGTCCGTCCGTACATACATACATACGTCCGTCCGTGTACACTCACGCGCAAACTTGCTGACCAGTTTTAGTGAGCCGAAGTTTTCGCGCCAAAACTTTGACAAATTTTAGACTCGTGACAAACATAGGAAATTTGCTGTCCGATCCTCGACACACTACGCACACAAAAAAAGTCTTTAGAAAATTATTTTCAATTTACTAAAACCTTAAAAAGACTGGTTTTCACTGTTTAAAACTAAAAAAAAAATATTTCTACAATGGACAAGAAGAAAGAAACTGGTAAAGCTAAGCCGCTGGTTAAAAGTGCTTTGACGGTGGAAAAAAAAAAACAACAACAAAAAAAGACTAGGAAAAGAAACACGAAGGACTTTCAACGAAGAAAAGCAATGCGAGCTGAGCGAGAAAGAAAGCGTCAACTGACAAGTGTAGAAGAAATTTTACCTAAGCAGATAGTAACTGGACAACAAAGACAATCATAGAAAACTTTAGCGAATCATAAAAAGACAATTTTAGAGAAGGAGGAAAAAAAAGCAAAAGGACAAGATACGAAAAGACTGAAGGCGCTCCAGGATTCATTCAACTGAGTCAAATGGCTTTGGAAGAAGAAAAAAGCAAGAGAGCAGGAGTCATCTGTCTCTGGTAAGAAGCGAAAACGTAGTATTATTTTTGCTTTAATTTAATCACTAAGAAAGAAAGAAAAATTTACAATAATGAATCGATTTTATTTCTCAAGCAATTAGGACAGTGGTCGATTCGTTGACATAGCAACCGCAAATCTGTCGTAGAAGAAAATGGCGGACTACTCGTGTGGAGTGTCGGCTGTCGTTAACGTTGGCTGTAAAAGCAATCCTTTATGTATTTGCACAATTATTTCAATGACCTTTTGTCCTTTGTAAATTAGCATTATCACTGGAGAAGTGCAGGTTAGTGGTTTCTCTCCAACAATACACTTTTATTTGTGAAATTCTCTTTGTGACTTTCGAAGTCTTTCTTTAGCCAAGTTTTGTTTTTAAACTTACCTTACTATATAAGCCTAAATACCTTGTAGTCAGAGTAAAATGTCTGTCTTTTAAATCATGTAAATTTATTTGCCGGCTGATTACGTACAAAATGATCAATTTAAGATGCTCAAAATGTCCTCATTAGTTTTGAAAACAAAATTGCTCAACACTCGCGTTTCTAGTTTTTCTGTAGTTGAGAAATTATGTTTAAGAATTGCCTTGAAATATATATCGCCAAGAAAATATAATGCATTACATTCATGGATAAATGACATTGATAGATACTATTTACGTTTTAGAACAATAGTGCTGGTCCAACAATGGAAAACAATGCAGTTAGCATAAAATTGTACTATTTAGCATTGCTAATCTTTGACAGATTTATTGTTTTTACATAAACATATTTTTAACTAAAATTAAACTTTAGCACACAAATATAATTTCCATCAATTCCAATTAAACAAATGAATGAAAAGAATCCAAATTCTGTCATATTTCATGGACATAACCAACAACTAAAGCAACAATGTTTATCTTAAACTAAAATTACTAGCTATATTTGGTTTGTGATTTTCCCATTGTATGAGCAGATATTTTACAAGTTACAAGTCTTACGAGTTAAGATTTTGCAATTTTTTGAGCTTTTAGATTTGCATATCAACAAAATAAAGATACAATATGGCAATATTAGCTTAAAACCAATGTTTTTAAACAGTGGAGGCTAATTTGGCTCAAATCCCATTTGACCACTGCATTGTTTTAAAATCATTTCTCTTTTTGACATTAAATTGAACATTGAATTGTTTTCTCATTTTTTTATTTGCTCAGTTTTCTTATGTTAATTTTGATTTTTGTTTGTTTATTTGTTAGCTGTAATCTCCATATCAGTGTTTTGCAGCTTATGTGTGTTTGTTTAGTATTTTTTTATCAGAGACTGTAACAGTTATATTTAATATTGACAAATAAATGAAAAAATGCTGCTTGTATCTGATAAGAGAGGCAGAGGAAATAACCCCAAATGGTCAAATATGTACATGGTAGTTTCATTAATTGTTGTTAAATGGTGGAATTTCATAGTATAAATTTTGCATTCTGACACAAAGTGAATTTAGAGGTCTTGCAATTTTCATTGCATTTCACAAAGTCAATAATGTGTGCTAAGTCATTTTGTTTGTTTGATTCTTCACAGGTAGAAATGGCAATTTTCCTGAAGACACACTGGGCATTTGTTGTACAGCTGTTCTTAAAAAGGTTGTCGAGTTGAAATACTGATTTAGTAAATAACAATATCATTTGCATACATCAAGTTTTTTTAATTTTCTTGTTTTTAATACAAAGCAGCACATATTATATAGTTACGTAGTTATTATAATTATGTGAAGAAGTTATTTTATAAATTTTGACTCATCATTTCTTAAAAAATAAAAATCATGAAATATGCAAATGACTTTGCTATTTACTAAATCAGTATTTCAACAAGACAACCATATCAAGAACAGCTATATCTATAATAATATGATCAACCCAATTTGAGTTTTGTTGTTACATGTTTTTACTGCTCCCAACGTACCACAGAGTAAAATGTGTTTGCAATGGATGGGCACTATGTTTCAACATAGTTGTCGTTTTTCCAGGCTATTTATTTATCGCCTGTTGTTCATATCAGCCAGGCACTTGTAAATAATTTAAATTATAATTATAGATTTAATTATAATCTTTACTTTACTGATTTGTTGTAGCTGTATTAATTGTTGTAGACAATAAAGACTACAAATGTCATCCATATTTGCTGGTGTTCTGATAAGCAAAGGCTATCAAAGTGATAGGGTGCATTAATTCATTTTTGTGCAGAAAGGAAGGGGGAGGGGGGTTAATAGCTGAAATAGGGGTAGGTGTTCAGGTCATATTTCTGTAAAGCACTTAACATAAAAGTTGCTGCAAAGGAAGCATTTTTGTTTTGCCACAAAAAACATATTAAATTATATAACATTGTCCTCGCACCAATTAAAATTATCCGAATAATTATATTGATTTTAACCATATTGTTGGAGCTCCGCTATTAGGTTTACCTAATTTTTATATTAGTTAGATCATGGCTAGATGTTGGCTATTGTACTTTGTTTCACGAAATAAAAGTATAGATGTTATGAAATAAGTTAACATTTATTTACCTGTGGAAGAACAATGATCAGCATTTTCCACATGTCCTTTTGCATTCACTCATCATGAAGCTATACCAGCGAATAGAGCGACAATAATTCCTCCATTGAGGACACTCTCTTCTTCGGTCTTGGCATGAAGCTAAAAATATAATTTCAATCGTTAAAGAATGGATCTTCCTGGTTTGAAAAAGAAGTGTAGTTTTTCGTTTTTATAATCTAACGGTGCACCGGACAACCCATTTCTCTTGTTTTTATAATCCAACGGCGCACCGGACAACCCATACTGGATGTAACGCAAGCTAGTAATGCTTGTGTATAATGTAGTTTTAAAACTGTTTGACGTGGTGTACTTGAAGACTAAATGTGTTGTCGGTTGTAATGTCGTCAATGTCTTTAACAAATCCCTCTACAGGATTTGCGGCTGTTCGTGAAATATATTCATACACTCAAACACTATACAAATATTGTACAAATATTACATTATGCAAATATTATTATTAATGAACAAACAAAAAGGATGTAACAAACCAGTTGGCTATATACACAAGAACTTACTTTGTCTACAAAATCCACAGCTTTTCTTGCAGTTTCTTGTCATATAGGTATAATATCTACTAGACCTCGAACAGAATCTGTTTCTAGCCCAAGCAGGACACGAACTTGATCGATCGTTACATCCAACTGTGAAGTAAACAATAAAGGATTTACCATCATATTGCCGTCAATGTCATTTGATGTCACTGTGACCTGGGTCAATGACATATTATTTAACATATACAACAAAATAAATAGCAGGCAAGCAGGCAAGCAGGCAAGCAGGCAAGCAGGCAAGCAGGCAAGCAGGCAAGCAGGCAAGCAGGCAAGCAGGCAAGCAGGCAAGCAGGCAAGCAGGCAAGCAGGCAAGCAGGCAAGCAGGCAAGCAGGCAAGCAGGCAAGCAGGCAAGCAGGCAAGCAGGCAAGCAGGCAAGCAGGCAAGCAGGCAAGCAGGCAAGCAGGCAAGCAGGCAAGCAGGCAAGCAGGCAAGCAGGCAAGCAGGCAAGCAGGCAAGCAGGCAAGCAGGCAAGCAGGCAAGCAGGCAAGCAGGCAAGCAGGCAAGCAGGCAAGCAGGCAAGCAGGCAAGCAGGCAAGCAATTTAAAAAAGTTACAATCAACATTCACTCACCAACGGGAGGCTGAGTGGGAGGCCGTGGGCGTGGTCGTGTTGGTTGTGGACGGTTTGTGGGAACGACACCGCCTCTACACCTATAAAGCTTGTTGAGCTGCTGTAAATCAACCTTGCTGAAACCACTACGCTGTCCAAGCAGTTGAACACCAGATTGTTTCGGTATAATGGTTCTTTGTCCGTTGATGGAGAAGGCGTTGGGTGGATAGTGCATGACGGATTTGTAGTCGTAAGGAGCACCGAGTGTGTCGGCCTGACCGTGACGATACTTCTCAAAGTTGTAACGCATTCCTGGAAAAAAAAATGACGAAAAGGCTATTACGACTTCGATAACAACAATTACAACAGTACAAGGCAGTACATACACGAGTTATCGAGCAAAAGTAGAGAGACGTGGTGGCCTAGTGGTTAGGGCATTGGAGTTCGGGTTCATTGACCCGGGTTCAATTCCCAGACCGGGCGACGTTGTGTCCTTAGGCAAGATACAACCGCTGAGAACGTAAACAAATCTTTGACAGTGACCACCCCCCCCCCCCCCCCCCCCCAGTGTCTGTCTCAGCAAATAGCTATGAACCGTACAGTTATTGGAGCCTAGCTCTGTTGCTGTGGTCTCACACATACGTGTAAAAAGACTTATAAATGAATAAAATAAATAAAAGCAAAAATCTGAACAAAATAGACAACTGCAATATGCAATGATATCCATCAATATCATTGACAATAATCTAAACATACCCAAAACCAACTACAAAAAAGTCGTTACAACAGCAACGACAACAACACCAACAAAGTGCAAGGACATTTGTAACAACATCATGAATTACGTACACACGACAAAGACTCCTGCAACGTCTTTGACACACGCAGACATCGACACCCAACAAAGAGATTTGTAAAAACTACAAAATCGATGACGAGAACATAATAAAGTTAAAACTAAGAACAAACATCTAACAAGAAATACTGATGTACATAACACAAATCGAATCGCTATGTCGACAAAAACACCACGTCCACCAAAACAATAACAGTAACGTAGCCGTTAGCTTAATGATGATAACAGAGTATTTTTATTAATAACAATAACTTACTTGAATTGATATTTCTCCATACAATCGTCACATAACGATCTCTATCGATCCGCGACTGTTCATGGAAGAAGCCCATGGCATGCATTATCTCATGGATGGCTGTTCCTTTGTGTTCACAGCCACGACCAAGGGATAGCTTCTGTCGTCCACCACTCCTACCAATAGCCGACCAACAACTGCATACAAAATCAACATGATATATTTGTCACATAGACCATATAGTTGTCGCTAACCACTTCTGGAGGAAGGGGAGGGGGGGGGGGGGGGGGGGGGGGGGCGACGGAAACCATACCCTATCGGGTGAAACATACCCGTAAAGCAAATATAGGGTAGTATTCCCACGGACAACAACTGTTCACAAAATTAATAATATATTGTCGCATTGAAAGAAGATCGACCAAGAACTATACACACAAAAAAACGTATCGTCACATACAAGATGGTGGACTATGAAGTAGTGTTTTCACAACACGTTTAGGAAGATTTAAGGCTTTAGAAGCTTAGAAAAATGCCAAAACGCTAAGAGTTCAAAAGTACTTCCAAATGAAATAAGCTATTACTAAATATGGATGTGAAACGATGACTATGCGAATGACAACGTTTTTAAGGCTACTCTTTGATATGTATATTCTCAAATTCAAAATCAAATCATCCGCGTCTTCTCTAGCCTGCGATGCCGGCGGTCTGCGGTTTGCCGGGAGAGAAGTGAGGAAAGATCCCGGCAAACCGCAGACCGCCGGCATCGCAGGCTACGTCTTCTCAGTCAGAAGCCACTCAATCCAATGTTGAAGGCTTCAAAACAAGGTTTGGATTTGAAAGAACTTGCAATGACTAATCGCATGATATGTCACACGTGACATGTCACGTGATCTACTTACCCTCCTTCGCTAACTACATAAATATAGTCACGTTGGTTTGTCCTCTGTGTAAATCGTAGACACGTGTATCGATGATAATCAGCGATGGCCGCTCGAAATGCTGATCGGACTCTGCTACCTTGGAAATAAACAATGTGTTTTAGTACAAAACATTCCAAAAAAACATATGGCTTCATTTCACTTCACACGAGAGATTTTTGATGCGATTTTTACTGCAATCTTTCACGGAGAGCCATTTAGGAAAAAAGTGATCTCGAGAATCGCCGTAAAAAGTGCCTCGAAAATTCGGCTGTCATAAAATATGCTCGTGTTTTGGGTTTCCTTTTTATTTATTTATTTTTTGTGTGTGCATATGTGTTTTCTTTTTCTTTTGGGGGCTTTCTTTTCTTCTGCCAGGACTTCCCTCAATAGGTCGGTCAACGTAAGTAAAGGAATCCCGAAGGAGCTATCATAGATAGAGGCGAGTTAAGATTGGTGTTGTACGGATTGAGGACAGTGTTACGTGGCATAGACTACGTTTGCGAGGACCAGTATTTCTCACTGCTGTATTGTATTATTGTGTCAAAGTATAGCAAAATGTTCACTTACTGACACTTCCAAAGGCATAAGCAACTCGTCCATTTGGCCAGTGTTTGACAGGGTTTGTCACGGCATCTCTGGCGTTACTCTTGAGATTCTCAATAATATTTCTAGTGCTTTTATCCAGCATAATATCACCCTCTAGTACGTTGCTGTTACCCACTGGAGGGAATTACAAAAAAAAAACATTTATTAGTTTGCCCTCTGGTAATATATACAATGTTGGACAAAACACTGCAACAGTATCGCTGCTCAACCTCCCCTCCCCCTCCAGAACAATGTTGTTTGATCACCAACATATAGAACTAGTTCATCCCACGTCTTTGTTGACAAGGATATGATCAACCTCGTTGCTACAAATGAGAATCTTATATTGCACTCACAGTTTTCCTCGGGTTTGTATTCTCCAGGATTATCTAAAATTACGGATAACAAGAATTAGAATACGGATAACAAGAACAACAAGAATAACAGCAAGCACAACAAAAATGAGGAGGAGACAGAGGACGATGGGTAACATAGGACAATTAACAAGGAAGATATGACAAAAGAAAATTAACAGGATCCTAGGAAACTAAAGCTGATGAATATGAATAAGAAAGTGATGATAATTCCGTCGGATAATGACATTTTTCTGGGACCGGTTGCACTAAGCCTGGACAGCGCTTTCCATCGCATTCTATGGAGTTGATAACTTTATCCATGCTAATTCGTAAGAACGGCCTCTGGCTTTTGAATCTGTTTGGCAGAGATTTCTTAAAAGAAACCTCTGCAAAGGACGCGTTGAACATTCGTCAGCGATTCTCGCGCCAGCATTCATCCAAACGTTGGACTAGACAACTCAGTTTATAGATTATTTCACGTTTTACATTGTGTCAGCTTGCGCGAGCCCAAAAAGAAAAGCTGACTCCGGAAAAGAGCACTTAATTTTAACGGCGTAAGCAGATTTTTTCAGCAAGAACAAAGTGATCTCTTCTCGCAAAAGGAGCACACTCTCCCCTCTTGGTTTTTCGTTTTTTTTTTTTTTTTTATTTACTGATAAAATGATTTTTAACCTAAAATTTTGATAAAAAAAAATTATAGTACAATAAAAAGATCGAAGAGAAAATTAAAATCAAAACTCTAGCTTACTAATTTGATGAGCAGAATTGAGCTTATGAACTAATTGCCCGAAAATCCATAAGCAATTTTAGCAAACTAAATTAATACCTTGTTTTCACTTATTTAACTGATGGAACAATTGAAATATGAACTAAAATCAATCAAAGATTTTCTTTTATTAGTTAGCTAGAAAACGCCGATGTCAGCGTTTAACTGAGACGCCTTGCACTGAAAATTATTGTATACCTGCAGATTATAAATAAAAACGAAACAGGATCAAAAGTATCAGCGTTGAGTTTGAAGTATAACTGATACCTCCCTGGAATAACATTGTTTGGAAATATTTCAATAATTATTATAAAATATTTTAAATAACTGAAATTGAAAAAAAAAAAAAACTATTTTAACTTCTAAAAAGTGTTACTGATAGCAATGTAAAAAAATAGTTTTGTTCGTTAAGTAGCTTTTTCGTCTGATAGCAAAAAGATGATTA
Organism: Diadumene lineata; assembly: GCA_918843875.1. Lineage (NCBI taxonomy): Eukaryota > Metazoa > Cnidaria > Anthozoa > Actiniaria > Diadumenidae > Diadumene > Diadumene lineata. Next base: position 3,200,163 of record OU974081.1, on the reverse strand, counting down.
TAAATAAAGAACTATATATTTTTTACACTGCCACCAGTATCACTTTTTATAATAGACTGAAGTTAAAAGAGATTCTTTTTTAATTTCAGATAAGGATCGAATAATCGAGGATATTTTCAAACAATGCTATTCCAGTGAGGTTTCAGTTGCTTGAGATTTTCAGTTGAGAATTGATCCTGCTTAAGCCCGAGCTGTTTCGTTTTTATTTATAATCTGCCGGCATACAATAAGCAAAGCGTCTTATTATACGCTGTCATCGGCTTTTTCTAGCTAACTAATTAAAGAAAATCTTTGATTGGTTTCAGTTAATATATCAAATGTTCCATCAGTTAAATTATAGTGAAAATAAGGTATTAATTTAGTTTGCTAAAATTGTTTATGGATTTACGGGCAATTAGTTTATAAGCCCAATTCTACTCCGTCATCAAATTGAATTGTTAGCCAGTAAGCTACAGTTTTGATTTTAATTTTCCCTTCGATCTTTTTAGTGTACTAAATATCTTTTCATCGCAATTTTAGGTTAAAAAAATCATTGTATGAGTAAATAAAAAAACTAACAACTAGTAGTGGGAGAGTGTGCTAGCTACTTTTGCGATAAGAGATCACTTTGTTCTCGCTGCGCTAAAAAACCTGCTGACCCTGCTGACGGTAAAATTGAGTGTTCTTTTCCGGATCAACTTGTCTTTTGGGCTTGCGCAAGCTGACACAATGTAAAACATGAAACGATCCATAAACTGAGGTGTCTTGTCCAAACTTTTGGAGGAACGCTGACGAATAGCTGACGAATGTTCCACGCGTCCTTTGCAGAGGCTTCTGCAAAAACAGATTCAAAAGCCAAAGGCTGTTTGTACGCTTTCCACTCCATAGAATGCGGTGGAAAGCGCTTTCCAGGCTTAGTGCAACCGGTCAACTTTGATTCCATAAATCGAAAAAAAAACATTGATAAGCGCTAGCTCGCAAAAGCCGTTGCACGAGCATATTTACTCCAGTCGACCATTCGAATATTTCAGCTTATGTTTATTTGCGCAAATAGTTCTTAAATATAAATAAACTGACTTTGAAAGCTCCCCGACTAATAACTAGCTACACAAAAGAAAATAAATCTAGATATTGGGAAGAAGAAAAAGACAAAAAATATTGTAAGGCGATGAAGAAGAATAAAAATGGATGTTGAAGAAGAAGGGGTAAAACGCGCAATTGTTTTTTAATAATATAATAACGAACTTCAAACGGTATTTTTGACCCTCATTTTGTTTTTATTTACAGTTCAGCGAAGCTGAACACATAGTTAATAAGTGCAGCTTTTGAGCTAAAACCGTAAAAAAACAACGAATTTTTCGTCTGAATGCTTACACTAATCTGTCATCGTTAAAATCAACTGGCCTAAAATTTAAAAAAACCCTGAAAACAAGAATAACTTTTTTTCAGCTTTGAATTGCACCGTGAAAGCACCCGTTTTGTTAAAGTTAATTTAGAAAGAAATTCAAATAGTCAAGATATCTTCGCAAATAATCATTCTTTTTTTTGTTATAATTCTATTGCTTTCACGGGCTTTGTTTAAGCACATGCTTTTATACCGTACCTAAGATTTTCAACAAACCGAAGCTTATTAGTGACAAATTTAAAAGTATTTTGAAACGAATTTCCAGAACTCATTATAATTTTAATGTGCTAATTGAACATTTTTTTCTGTATTAGGTACAAAAACTGTACATCACTTCCGGATGATATACTTGCACAAGCGTGCTGGTTGTTCATTGATTTTTTATCGAATTTCACTTATACTGTGTGATTTCAATGAATATCTTAAAACTTATTAAAACGATTTTTAACTATTTTTGACCATAAAAGATTGTATTTTTGACGCGGCATTTCTGTGAAGTTGAAAACATTGCTTTAACTTTTCTTCAAGCTGACTATAGTGAAAATGACATAATTTCAATCAAAAAGTTGCTCTAGACTGATTTGAGTTTTGACAATCCAATATTTCATAAACGTTCTATATTTTCCTTGAAAAAATTGGGGATAAAAATAATGATAACAAAAAATCTGTTACTCACCATCATTTTCGTCATTTTGTAGCTCACTTTTCTGGGGAAAACCATTTGCAAAGGCACTGCAAACAAGCAATACTGCCAAGAACTTCCAAATCATCGTGTTGCTTTTTCTTTATTGTGCAGATTGCAGTTCGACTCTTGACCTACTCAGAGTTCTCAGCAGGAATGAAAAACTGGAAAACCGTTGAAGCAATTTATACCCAGAAGAGGCCAGCTGGGAGTGGTTGTCAGCGTCTTACCGTGATCTACCATGATTGGTTGATTTCAGATGAAGCTCATTTAGCGTTTTGATATGACGTTAAGACGCCCCCGCTCTTTTAATATTGCATAGTTACAATAGAAATATTGATACTAATGCGAAAGTGCAACAGATATAGTTTGATTGTCCTTGATACTCTCGTGATCGAAAACAAAGCTGCAGAATTGAAACAAAAGTAATTGATAAGAGTGTAGCTTGAGTTGCATGGGAATGCATAATCAAAACATAACATCGCGATTTTTTACTGTTTGGCAACACGAATGCTTGTCAGTTTTCACTTGTGAGGATGTGAGGAGGTCAGGCTTTAGTTTTATTGTCCAGCTTCAGGCCATGCTGGATGTCTCTCTTGGGATATGATTATTTCATGTGCGTAGATAGATGCATACAATGTTGGACAAAAGAGCAGCAGCTCCCAAGACGATAACCATGTGATCTGAAATAGGCAATGTGCCAGCCCACGCAGGCAATAAATAAATATGCGCAGGGAAAGTGGTCTATAAAATTGCACAACAAGTTACATCAGATAACACGGCTTTAACTGAATCTCTCAGGCTTAGTTTATACATGGGGCAAATTGGTCCAGCTAGAATAATTGAACAATTCACCTATACACCCGACTTAACAATTCATAAATAATGAAAAATATTCTCACACATTGCAAATTGTAATTGGCTAATCAATGCAAGTTATTGTGATGTACAATGCTGCATTAAGAACTGTGATGATAAATGTAGTAAACAGCTAGTCTTCAGTTGGCTGCGTTTCAGCTGGTTTACGCGCTGATGAACTTCGGACAAAAGTATTGTTTTGGCGCGCAAACGTAAGACACGTGCTTGGATTAGTGGGTGGATAGAAATGTGCACGGGAGAGTCTTCATTGTAACTACTAATCAAAGGGAGTGTAATTAACAAAATAAATAGACATTAAATTTTGACGTCCATTATTAATATGAGTATGAATTACGATTTTACTGAGCCATTTTCATTTTTTTTTTGTAACGGCTATATCTAGTCCAGATCTGGACTTACCCAACCTCATTTCAAATAGAGTCGTTTTCGTATGAGTGGGAAACAGTACTGTATCGTATCGCAGCCGTAGTTTTTTAAAGAAAAAAATGGAATTTTCTGGCAAATCGTAGCGGTATCGTAACCGTACCGTTTCCCACTCATACGAAAACGACTCTATGAGACCATGTCTTCATGAAATAAGATCTAAAATTTGTGCTGTATATAATTACGTTTTAAGGTCTGGGATGCGAACCGTTTGATTTTTGAGGTGCAAGATAGAAAATTTGGAAAGAAAATCCCTGGACGGCAAGACGGTCCGAAAAAAATAGTGCAAATTCATGATGTCTCATGATCGTAATAAAATTCTATTCAAAAAAATAGAATTAGCATAAAATAGCACTATTTAGTGGTATTTATGTTGCACACTTTTAAAAGTGCGTGTACTCTACCAAATTCTCCTGAACCAGAGGATAATTAGTATGAAGTTTCAAAGGTGAAAATTTTTACCTCTCCCTCCCTCCCTCCCAGGCCTCTCTCCCTAACAATCAACTATGGATATCATAAAGCTACTACAAGCTACAATGAAGAGAAAGAAGTAGAAACAAGGTTATGAATTAAGTTACTTTGAAAAGAACTCGCGACCGTTTAATCTCCGCTGTATTCCATTTTTAGTATCCCTCAACTTCAACCGCCGTGTGGAATTCCGTTTCAGCCGTAGCTGATCCGTTGAGATATTCAACTTGCGCGACCTATCAACATTCAGCAGTACACACAGGGAACCCAGTGAATTTCGGTGGTGGTTTGTGCTGCATGGAATCCATGAAGATTTATCATATGGGTAGACGAAGAAATCACCATTTGATCACCGTAATTTTTCTTCTTTCCTCCCCTACATGCTAAAAAAATGTCACAATTCCCAAGAAAAACCAATCAACTCCCTTTCGTTGATATCTTGTATGCTTTATTTCTTGCTCTTGTGGCGCTATCAGGGTCTTCACATGGTTAAAGGCATCAGGGATCAAAGGTTATTAGTTGGATCAGGGACCGTACAGGTTCATACAGAGAGGACTTTGGGGTTCGCTGACGCAGGGACCATTTGCCGGGCTTCCTGTGCTGATTTCACTCGAGCGAGGTTAGCGTCGCTAGCGATCCAAGATGGCGTCGCCTATCAACAGCTGTGAATACCAAGCTCTCACAATTTCCTTGTTATAACAAAAATAACATCTCAGAAAACTTGAACATAATACAGCAAGATGTCAAGCCTCGTTATCCTCGAGTCGGTGAGTCAAATTAATTTGTTAGTTTTATTTGATACAGGATTTTATTGACAGTTGTAAAAGCTAATTTTGTGCTCAAAGGTTGATGGTGTATTTTGCTCATTTGCAGTCTCTGCGATTGTGTTACTCTACTTTCCTTTAAGTGCACCAAGTGCCTATTTAAAGTAATTTGTGGTTATTCCTTGTGTTCGTAAAGTTATTACAAAATGAATTACTGTTTATAGTGATTTTTATTGGATCATCAAAACTCATTTACACTAGATCGAAGGTGACTGTTTACAAGATCCTTTTGTTTACAAAGTTGTAGCAACACATGGGTGCCATGAAAGTGCTTGTTAATGATAAAAAAATAATACTAGCATCGTTTTAAAATTATTTTGAAGTAAACATTATGAAATTGTCAAGTGTAATTTAATTCTATAGTATAGTTCCGATTATAATTTTATATTTGATGTTGCTACGATTTGTGATCGTCTACGAAAAAAGTTAAACATGTCAGATCTCTTTCTGAAGTCTGAGAGTAAAGAGCATGAACCCCGGGCGATCAAACTTGCCATTGGATGTTAGAGAGAGCTAGTCTCACCATTTAGTAGAAACTTCACTTTAATGTTATATTTTGGGTTTTGAAATAATTGTTTAGGATCAAGTGTTGTTTTACTGGCCATTTCAACGAGTACAGTTTTGTTGATGGAACTTTGTTCTATGAGCCAACTCCTGACAGCTGTTTTTCTGACAAAGCTTATAAATAAAATTTATGAAAAATAAAAATATCAAATTATTTTTGTTCAAAGAAGGTTTTCCAGCAAAATTTGTTGTATGATCTGCTGTTTCAAAACTTTATTTTGATGTCATCTTTTCTTGACTGTCAATCAATTTTGGGGACAGAGTTTATGTGAAATTAACCAATGACAGTAATCTCCGAAGGCAGACCCTGCCCTATTAAATTGATTGACGGTCCAGAAAATATCCAAACAACAGAAGGTCGTGGTACAATGAATTTGGCTGTAATTATACCCCCAAAAAATTAAGTCTTGGTATTTTATGGGTTAATTCTTATAAACATTCATATCATTTTGACCATATATTAAACCAATAATCAATAAAATTAATTTAAATGTTTATTAAGGTGGTAGATATGGATGAATTGGGTCTTTTTATAAGAAAAATATAAAATAAAAATATTCCATTTTCCTCCAAAATACTTAGATAGGTGTATACTATATACTTTTTGGTATGAAATTATCTGAAATAGAAGTGTAAAATTTCACACCTAAGGTGCGAAAATCCCACAGGCACCCCAACTGACTATTTTGATTTTTGTTAAATAACTCGATAAATTAAAAAATTTTTAAAGAAAAAACTAGAGAGATTTTAATCTAGATAGAAATTGCAAGTTTCTACCGCAGCCTAGAGAGAAAAAAATTAATCTGTTGGCTCCAGATAAAAATTACCACATAAGTCTCTGAAAAGTTCACTTTTAGTAAATATGCTCTGGGATGCTGTGAAAATGTCCATAAATAAGTGAATTTTTACTGTGAAAAGTTTTATAGTTATTGGTTGTAATGAAGGTAACATATTGAATGAATAGCTACGCTTTTGGGGCTTCTGTGATCCAAATTGCGAAGAAAAAACGTCTTCAAACGATTTGACGGCCACCATTTTGCTTGATTTATATAAGAGTCAATATGTAGTCGTGTTAGATTTAAAACCAATCGATAATGCTACGTAAAACTCGAAATATCTACGAATCAAGCGCGGACGCCATTGTCACGCTATTTTGGTCAAAACATGCAGTTGCCATAGGAACGTGTGACTGCGCGTGCACTTTGGTCAAATGTAACATGAGCCAGAATAGTTTGTGACGCGAATTTTTGATTATTACGCTCTACTTCTTCACGATTTTATGGCTTTCAGTGATAAAATTAACTCTTCTAGTGCTAGAGGTATCGGCAGTGGCTGAAGATTTACCTTTTCCACCGGGAAACTTACAAAGCATGGTTAAGTTTCAAATGGACAAACGATGGAAATTTGAGAATGTTGGACAAGCTTCGTCGTATAGTATGTCACCATTCAATCAAAAATTATTGCGTTACTTGAAAGTAAATGTGATTTTTCACGATGTTCCCGCAAGAAAAAATAAAGACTATATTAGAGAAAGTTGTTCGGATAATCATTTACTATCATTTTGTGACAAGAAAATGGGGTCTGAGTCATCCATATCTACCACCTTAAGCAGACGTATCTTACACTCCACAAGGATAAGGATACCTCCCAATATATATATTTTTTTCAAGTTGCCTAGCATCAGTACTATCTAAAAAAATATAGTGGTTGATATCCCATAATTTCTTCTTTCAATATTGTTTATTTAATCAATCTATATTTTACGTTATCTTATGTTTCATCAGGATAAGGGAGAGCTTAAAGACATTGACAATAGACTAAAAGAGGATGGATACAGTACAGATATCCCTGCTGAGCACAAACTCAGGTACATATGGCGTCAATTTACAAGATCAGAATCAAGCCTCAAGTCATCCTTGGACAGTCTCGAACAACTGCGTAAGCAGCATGCTGAAGAGATGATTGAAGTTGAGAACTATGTTACTCACATACGGCAACTTTCTGACGAGCGTGAAGAACTTACAAAGGATCTTGAAGCAGAAAATGAGCAACTGAAAGCCGAAATGGAACAAATGAAGGTTGAACGTGAAGCAGGGGCTGTAGTGTCTGAAGAAGTCTGTGATATGTTGAAAGATTCTGGTTTAAGTGAAGTCAGTCAAGATACTACAACAGTGAAAAGTCAAGTGAGTTTCTTACTTAAAGAAAGGACAGCTAATTTAGACAGGATTAAAAAACTAGAGCGTGATCTTGCATCAAATGGAAAGAGTGGATCTAACAAAGCAACTCAAGACATTTTGCATCAAGAAAGACAGGAAATGGAGGAAGAAATGAGCAGACTGAGAGAAACAACAAAACAGGTGAAACTAGAGATGAAGAAACAGCACGAAAAAGAGATGGAAGATTTGAAAGCACAAAATAGTATGTTACAACAGAAAATTGATGAGAATCAGAAACAGTTTAACCAAGACATGGCAGCAATGCTGAGAAAATTTGAAGGTAACAAACAAAAAAACCAGTGCTTAATTGACAGAGACGTGTTCAATTAAATTTCAGTCAAGCATGCTTAAGCACAATCTCTCTCCAAAGTTTTGGGCAGAAAGCAAGCTTATATATGAACAGACCTTCCCTGCATTTGCTGGACTGGCCATAAAACAATAGAGTCACCTCAAGGCTAAAAAAAAATCTATACAGTTATGTATTCTCTGTTTTTTTATATACTCCAGCCTCAATATCTATCTATTGTCTCGTCGCCAGACAAGCAAATGCTCTCAACACATTCTTGCAGAGGTGATTTCATTTGAGATAATCGTGAAGGGGGGTTAGAGGGTTGGTGTACAACCGCTGTGCCCCTCTAGCCGCTGATACAAAAACAACTCTAATGGTGAATAGGGTGTAAAAACTAGCACCTAAGAACAAATCACTTTAGAACAAATTCTTAAAATAGTAAAAAAGTAAGTTAACTATCGGTTATAACTTACTACAGTGTACCTCAATACTAAGATCCATACTCTATGTGACTGATCTATTCAGATGACAAAATGCGCATGGTTGAAGAGAGAGAACAACAAGAAGAAAACACAACGCATCAGCTGGGCAAAGCTGACAAAATCATGAAAGAAATGCAAGAAATCAAGTACAAAATGAAAGATATTGAGCAAGAAAAGACATCATTACATTTTACCGTAAGTACAGTCATTTATCATAGTCCTTGATTTGTTTCATTTAGAAATTATCAAGAGGGGAGTCTGGTACAAAAAGGGGTAGGGTAAAAATTGTTATTAAAGGCATAATGAGAATTTACATCAATCTAATTGTTTTTAAAAAGAGGGGTGAGTCTTGAAATATCATGTCTTGGATGGGTTGTTTAATTCATGGTTTTTCTGTTTTGCTTAAAAAAACTATCAAAAACATTAAATTTTTTTGGGTATTTAATATTTTTTTGATCCTAATTTGTTGCTGTCAAGAATATTCAAATGAAGAAAAAATATATGTTCTCTCAATATGTAAAGTTCTCTGTTTTTATAAATTTAGAAGCAGATCCTTTGTCCTCTAAACTCATGCAAAAGTTTAACAATTAACAATATTGAGTTTTAATTATTAACAAAGTTTAGGCTTTTGAATTTGACAAGAATGATAATAATATTAACACACTGCCTCATCAATGTCAGGTGATTTGTGTTGAGTAATGTCAACTTCAGGAATTTGCTCAAACTTCAAAAACAGATAGAAAAAACGAAATTAATTAAAACTGGAAAAAGGAACTTTCAATAAAGAGAGAAAAATTATCAAATATTTTACATTTAGTAGTTTTATGTGATATAGTTGACAACTTTGGTATATCTGCTTTGTGAATAGTTTTCAAGTTTTTAACTGCAGGAATTCACCTAATCGTTCTTTGTTTGAAAGTAATTTATTCGTTTATTCAACTGACACAACCAGTGACCTAAAACAAGTGAAAACAGCTGTGTTGTTTCAATTTTGTTGTATTTTTTGTCAAACATCAAGGAGTAAGCTTTTCCCAAAAAGGTCAAAACAAATGAAAAATAATTCTTTTTTTTATGAAAATTTAATTTTGAAAGATTGAGTGTCTTGAGATTCGTTTGTTTTAGAGAATGATGATTTTTATTTTGAACCAAGTTCTAGTGTTGATGTGAAAGAATATTGTTATTGAAGTTAGGTTTTCACGATAATGACGATTATGTCCAACTATTACGAACATCTATCTTGGATTGGATTGTCTAGTAATGTGTCAAGTGATATTGTTTCTCTGTATCACAAATTACGATTTTTACACATCAATCTAGCTGGCTCTTGTAAGGAAGCATTTCTTCTCCATGCAAAGGTTAGAAAATACTTTAGAATTAAAAATCTGAACTTAATAATTATACTGCAGCAGTAAATATGTATAGTGTTGAATTATAGTGTGTTTTTTGTATGTCTTTGAGTGGGAAACAGTTTCCCAAGTGTACCATAGCAGTAATTTCTTAATTCTAAGAAAACATTGATTTCAAAAATTATCTGCCATATGGTAACTAGCAATATCATAGCCATTCTGTTTCATACTATTTTGAGTGAACCGTAGTTAGTATTAATAAAAATAAAATAAAAGTGTCAATAATATTTTATAGGTCAACTTCATTCAACAACAATGAAGTTTGATATTTGACTTTGCTCTTTGGCACATGTTGACTTACTGGGAAAAAGTCAAAGATTTGTCTCTGCCATAATAGTCCAATTTACACAATTTTATCAACTGCAGCCCCAAAATCATGCAATTTGTTCTTAGTTTAAAATTTATTTGTAGCTGCTTACATTTCTCAGATGACAACGGGCAGTAGTGAAATTCTAAAGAATATATTATTTACATGCTAAAAGGCTGGAGTTGAGTAAACAAGAACTGTAAATAACTTTTGTTTTGTTTTTAAGGTCAAGTCATTGGAAGAAGAGATAAGAAAGGAAAAGGAAGAACTTGCCACTAACAAAAAACAACAAGAGGCAACAATTAAAAAACTGAAAAATGAACTGTCATCAACTAAACAGAAGTTACTGGAATCTGAGGTAAGACTTTGATCGATATTTTTTTTGTATTTGACCAACCCCTCCCCCCATCCCCCTTGAATATCCAATGGTCTGTCCGTATGTGTTTCACTGGTCATTATCTCAATTATGGATGTACTTTCTCAGAGGACTTTGATCAAAGTGCATATATATATTTTTTTTAATCTGGGACTGTTTTAAACAAAAATGCCTTGATCTGACCTGCAGGTTTTGTAGCTTCTTTCAATATGTGTTGAATTTGTCATTTTTGCGTCCTCTGCAGTGATTAAATCATCTGATCACGTTGACTAATGATCAACTTCCTCTGGAACTTAAACTCATCAATATTTATTTCAAAACTAATTAATTAATAAATGGGTACTGGCATTTGCAGGGTGTAAATACATGACTTGTATAGTCAGAGTATAATATTATATATCAGTCCACTCCCTGGTAGGCCAGAGCTGGTTTCCAGATGCTAAAGGGACGTTAAACATAGATATTTACACTTTTTTACTGGGATCCCGGTAGGTTGCGGGAAAATTTTTCAAATTGTGCGGGAATTCAAGGACAAATTGTACGGAAAAAATGGTCGATTGTGCGGTAAAATGTGCGGGATTGCGCAATAATAATTTAAGTATAAAAACGTTTTTTTCGTATTTCTGTAGAAAATTAGCCTTTGTACACAGTCTTGGGCAGAGAATAAGTGTTTAATCAAGTATACCTCTAATTACAAAGTTTATATCTTGACTCCAGAGCTATATTATCGTTCGTAATAAAGTCGCGAGAGCGTATGACACAAGTTTGGAACGCCTTGCGTTTTTTTATTAGAGCACAGTCTCTCTCAATTGAATGGACGCCATTTTGTTTTTGACGAACGAGTTTTGAAAATTTCACTTTGATTCAGTGGAATTTTGACGAAAAAGTTAGATAAAAGGACCTGAAATCACCAGATTAACTTCTTAAAGTGACATTTATTAAAATAAGTGCCTAAATTATGCCATATTTTTCTGAATTGTGCGGGTTTTGAGCAAATTTCCTCAATTGTGCGGAATTGTGGGGGAAGTACCTCATTGTGCGGACCCGCAACCGTGCAACATACCGGGATCCCAGTTTTTATAATGAAAGGATTTTGAATATAGTACACTTTCTAGAAATTAAGGTACATATCCACTTCCACCCATACACTAGATCCATCACCGAAAAACAAATCATCTTGCTCATTCTATGGTACTTTCAGGCCAGGATAACAACCATTCAAGAGGAACGAAACACTATTGAATCACAACTCAAATTAGCCAATGCAGACTTGAACAACTTGAAAGAAAGAGAAACCAAACTACACACTGAAAAGGTAGTGTAATCATATAGTTTATTCATAATTGTAAAAACAATGGAGGAGAAATTGCAGGTACCTTTATTTTTATTGAATTCTGGATTGAATTTTTGTTGAAAGTGAATACATTTTTGTGTCTTGAATTTTGCACCAGACAGTTATCCATAGAAAGTGAATTCAATTTAGCGACAACAAATCGTTTTTAGTGAATTTTGAAACATTCAGATGACCATATATTTTCATCTGTATAATTGCATCTGCAGTTGGCTAGAATTTTGCATTTTCTCAGATAAGGAGGTTAAACCAGTGGGCCACGTTGCACCAAACTTACTGGGGCCCTGTGTTTGTCCTCAGTTGAACCATGCAGTTTTCAATGATAGCTTTTAGTCTCCATTACTAACAGCAAAAACCGTTTGAGTGTTTACTGTACAAACGTTTGGATCGTTTGTTTGGAATGTTTTTTACTCGTTTAAATGTTGTGTTTCCAAGGAGATCAGACATTCTTTCACTCGTTAACCAATGAAACGTCTCCTGTGATGGCTCCCCCCCCCCCTCCAAGAAAGGCTTGACACCTTACATAACAAATGGAAAATTTAAACTGTCTAAAGAAACCATCAAAATGTTCTCATTAAACACTCAAACAGTTTTTGCTGTATTGCTTATTGATTTCCTTATTTTGTTCACCATTTGTAGTACATGCATTTAATGAAAGTTGATAAATTTATAAATATTAAATACTTTTACCATTTTTTTACTATGTCTTAAAAGTTATTTTTAATTTCACAGGAAAACTTGGCTAGTCAAGGGAAGAACAGTGTTGAAAAGTAAGAGATCATTTTGTTGGCTTTTTACCCGGGGTGGGGTGGGGTAGGGTGGGAATTCAGTATGGCAACAGAAGCAGATCATTGTTGTATTTTTTGGAAACAGTCTGGAATATTTTAAGGTGTCTAAAAGTTTTGTAGGTCAAAGTGTAGTAAACATTAAATTAATTAAAACTAATTAAATAAGATTTAACTATAGAATTAGCATAAAATAGCAGTATTTAGTGGTATTTATGTTGCACACTTTTAGTGTGTGCACTCTATAATGTATGTCATGTAAAGTATGTTGTCGTACTCTGATATGAGATAATAATCTTAGATATACTCAGGCATTTCTGATGATTATCCCCACTCTACAATATATTGAAGTGTCCTGGGCTTTTTTTAACTTGTGTGACTTTTTTATGGGTACATGACTGTAGTCCATTTTGGCTTCCCTTGTTTATCTTGCCTGCCTTTTTGTTTGTTTGTTTTTTGTTCTTTTTTTGCAACTGCTTGTCTGATTGTTTATCTGTGTTTCAGATTGTATGTTTACTTAGTGTTTATTTGTCTGTTTGTGTGTGTCTGTTTGTTTGTTTCAGTTATGTTTTATTTGACATTTGTTTGTTCTCTGTTGTTGGTTTGTTTGATTGCCTAGTTTGTCTCTGTTTCTCTGTCTATCTCTGGCTTTGCCAATATCACTGGCTCAGCCTGTTTGACCCCTTGGACTGTCTTGTTAAAAGCTCAGTTACCTCTAATCCTAGGTTAACTATTAAGAAAAACCAGTAAAGTCTTTATTTGGACAAAGGACTAACGTCCGAAACTTCTGATCGCCACCATCTTTTTATGACGCCCAATTCACCAACTGAAGATATTTTACAACTGTTTCATCTATAGGAACACCGACGAACCCACACTAGTACTTTCTAGTTTTAATACTTTTTTTTCGAATATTTATAACAATAACATAAAATTACATATAATATTACAGATAATATGTTACATGTTGAAAGAAAGAAGAAAAAAAACAGACAAAAAACACTACTTTGACTGACATGATTTTTATAAAATTAATGAATAATTAATGAACCCAGAACTATAGAAAATCACTACCGTGAAGGCATCTGTATATCTGATACAGAAATGGTCCTGATTTCGTTGCATAAGGTTTAGCTAGAAACATCTCGGCCAAATTAAATCTAATTTCAAAAATATTAATCAATATTGAGAAATATACAATATTTGCGTCCGATCTGTATGCCTGGAATATACAACTCATATATATATATATATATATATATATATATATATATATATCGTATATATTACTTATGTCTGTCTAGTTTTGGATTACAAATGAAATGATGTACTGATGGTTTCTTTCTTGTACAGGATGCAAATTCAAGTGTCGTCTTTGACCAACGAAGTCACCATTCTCAAAGAGAGGCTGCAGACAGCTGATAGCACAATTGGCAGACAAACCAAACAGATAGAAAACCTCACCATACAACTAGGTGAAGCTGAAAGAACATTGAAAGAGAAAGAAGAGGATATGGAAGACCTAGAAAAGACTCACAAACAGGAGGTGAAAATTTCAACCCGGAACATTAAAAGAGCCGTTTCAGCCAGAATGTTATGTAATGTTATGTCGTTAGTAATCAGTCCAAATTATGGAAAAAATAATAATCGTTGTAATTTCCAGTTTTTGTGCTCGAAAATCATCGAAAAGTAATTGAAAAGCGTTAAAATTCATGCTGAAATTGTAGCACGAATATTATATTCATGGCACCAAAACGTCCATGTGTATCCCTGTCACTGATTTTAAATAAACTTGTTTTTTTTTAAGATTGATAATCTGAAGCAAAAGCTTTCCAAGGCAATAGAAGAATCATCCGAACTGAGTGAAGAAAAGCAACGTTATGAAAAGGTATCGATGATAATTGACAAGCTATTTTATAAATGATTTAATATTGAGAAAAAAACATTTTTTATTAAAGTGTGACGTCACAAAATACCTTTTTTCTGAATTTTTGGATACCAATAATATTTTCAGAGAGTGTTAGTAAAAATATGAATTATGGTGACAAGTTGACAAAAATTGAATGAATATTAGCCAAGATATGAGAGGTTGGATGTACACATATCGCCATACATTTTCTTTTGTTTAGGCGCTGGTGTTTAAAGGTGCGAAAAGTTGCTAAAATTAGAGAAAATGTATGATGACATTCTCCCATTCAACTGCTCATATCTCGGTCAATATTCACTTGATATTCATGAAATTGTCACCATAAATCACATTTTCACAAGCACTTCCTGAAAATGTTATTGAAACCCAAAAATTCGTTGTTTTTTTGTGACGTCAGCGCTTCAGTACTCTATTTTGGTAGCTTTGAACAACGCGTTACAGTACGAAAATCTTTACATCTATCAAAAGGGTTCATTTATTTTAAGAAATCAGAAACTAATATTTTGGAGATTTTTGTGGATTTCAACTCTCGTGAAAAATCATATCTTTTCATAATGCAAGTCAATTGAAACTGGTCGTCTGATCACCAAAGAACAGCAGTGAAATCGACATTTCTCCAGCGTGAAATTGATGTTCTTTACGCTATTATCAGAAACAAACCTTCGAAGGCATGCGTCTTTTATTGTTTTTTTCTCTGTGATTGTTTTGTTTTTTGTGAAAATTAGCTGATCATTAACACATTGTTGTGTTGTAATATTATAAGTGTTCCAGGATATGTAAATTTGATGTTACAGAGAAACCCCAGTATACCGAACCCTCATAATACAGAAATTCTCTTAAGACGGATAATGTTTTTACCCCAGAATTCAACTTTATTTCTTGCCAAATTAACCTCAGTAAACCGGAACCTCTCTAAGCCGGAACCCCTCTAAACCGAACATGTTCTTTGGTTCCAGCACTGTCCGGAATAGAGGGGTTCCTCTGTGTTTTATTCAAGTGAATTATTTCATGTCATTATATTGCATTGGTTTTTGTAGATGGTCAACCAAACCAAAACTGAAGCAGAAGCATTCAAAGAAAAGCTTATTCATGAAAGTGGAAGAAGCAAGGACGTTGAAAGCGATAGAGATATCCTGAAAGCACAGATTGTAGAACTTAGAAAGGTTGATACTCTGTAGAATTATCTATGTAGCCTCTCACACAGCCGCGTTTTTGTGTCACGCATTTCCCCAAAACGCGGCTGTGTGAGAGGCTAACATAAATAATATTATAAACATTTTAACCGGTTTCCTATTGCGGAAAAAGCTAATTTTTCTTTCAAAAATGTTTCATACTAATAAAACTCGCATTAGATGCAAGCAAGTTACAATTTTTATAAGTGTTCAATCCATTTCATATTCAGTTTATTCAGGCGCTAACATACACCTATTTAAAAAAACATTGTCGTTTACAATGACGAAGTCTGGATTGCGGTTGTCCAATACACAACCAAAAAGGTCTATGGATATTTTTTTTTCGATGAACAGCTACAGAGGATACACATACTTTTTTCGACCTTCAGAGATATTCAAGTTGAGGGGATGACGCTGATTTGAATAAGAGTTGTTTCGTATGAATGAGAAACCGTATGGGTACATGTGCGATACCGCTACGACATGGGTGCATTGATAATTTTCTGTTGTTCCTCTAATTTTGCTGTTGTCTTCTATCCAGGATTGAGAGGCATCACTTGCTGCTAGCGTTGCTAGGGATGGGTTCATTGTTAATTTTCTTGTTCTTTTCCATCCAGGATGGAGAGGCATCTCTTGCTGCTAGCGTTGCTAGGGATGAGTTCATTGCTAATTTTCTTATTGTTTTCCATCCAGGATTTAGAGGCATCACTTGCTGCTAGCGTTGCTAGGGAGAAAGAGACAATGGATCAAGTAGCTGTTTTGCAGGATGATAAAGACAAGCTTGCTAGAGAAATAGCCGGATATATAGCAAAGGACAAAAACGCGGTACAAACTACTTGTTCAATATCTTACACTTTATTCAATCATTCACACATTTGTTCAAATATTAAGCAATTCATTCATTCATTTATTTCAATAATCCATTCATTTATTTCATTCATCCATTCATTTATTTATTCATTCATATATTTATTCATTCATCCATCCATTTATTCATTCGTTCCTACGTTCATTCATTCATTTATTCATTCATTCATTTATTCATTCATTCATTCATTCATTCATCCATCCATCCATCTATTCATTCATCCATCCATCCATCCATCCATTCATTCATACAATCAATCGGTAATCAATTAATTCATCATTCAATCATTTCATTCATTTAATCAGTCATTCACAAACTCCTTTTTTCATTGAATGAGTTCTTATCTAAGGTCAGGCTGGCAAACATGCTTTCAACACACATTTTTAATAACCAAGGATCAACCTCATGTTTGTAGACTGTCTACCTAACTGTAAATATTAAGGATCGTAAAACACTACATTTATCATGTTGTTATTCATTCATTCGTTGATGTCATTTGTAGTCCAAGACCACAGAAGAATTCAGATTACAAGTTCAGGCATTTGAAAACGAGAAGGCAACTTTGAAGAGTGTGATATCTTCACAAGAAAAGCAAGTTGCTGATTTGATCATCAAGGTAGGTTAACTACATGCAGAATCGTTTTTTTTATACGGATACGATCAAGAGAGTATGAGATAACAGAGCTTATCCCCGGACCTTATGAGAGGCTCTATTCGTCGTGCTATTTTTAGAAACTTTTTAACAATCTCTGCACTTTTGTCTTGAGATGTTTTGACGAGGCGACCGCGCCTCCTGTAATCTGGCCAATCACGTTCTGTACCCGAAATAACTTCAGTTTAAAAATAGAATGAAAAGATCCCCTGATGAGTATAAAGCCCAATACGGGGGAAAAGCTCTCTCTCTTGATACGATTCATTATGAATATCATGCAACACCCAGGGCCTAAAAAACGTCTACAAACCCCTCTCCCGTCAAAATCTACTGATCTGTCCATTAGCCTAGTGCTGCGGTATAAACTGTAAGATTATGGTAAACCTCATATAAATACACGATCTGCATTCTGGTGTCATTTTACTACCAATACCAGAACTCTTTGCTAATGCTCTTTCATATTTAATTGTTTTAATCCCTGTGAGATTAATAGAATAATTTGCGATAGAGTGCAAACACTAAATGTACCGCAGTCTGGTTTGCTTAGTTGGTTGAGCGCCGGTCTATTGTGCGGGAGGTCACGGGTTCGATCCCTGTGGCCGGACCAACACTCAGGGTCTTAAAATAATCGAGGAGAAATTGCTGCCTTTGTAATTTCATCAGCAAATGGTTAGAATTTCGCGTCTTCTCGGATAAGGACGTTAAGCAGGAGGTCCATGGTATACTAGCCTCGTAGGGGACAAAATGTCCTATTGCTAGTACACCAGTGCCTAGAGCACAAATCTACAAATAAAAAAAAAAAAATAATAAAAAAAATAAATGTGTGGAGCAGTTGTCACTATTTAGTAGTAAATAGAGTGCATGCACTAAAAGTGTGCAACATAAATACCACTAAATAGTGCTATTTTATGCTAATTCTATTGTTTTCTTTTGTTTAATTAGTGCTATTTACTACTAAATAGAGTGCACGCACTAAAAGTGTGCAACATAAATACCACTAAATAGTGCTATTTTATGCTAATTCTATTGTTTTCTTTTGTTTAATTAGTGCTATTTAGTACGAAATGGTGACAACTGTTGCACACTTTTAGTGTTTCCACTATAACACTAATTAAACAAAAGAAAACAATAAAATTAGCATAAAATAGCACTATCATTAGTGGTTTTATGTTGCACACTTTTATTGCGTGCACTGTACAAAAGAAAATCGGCAAAGCATTTCGGTAGTAGTAGTATTCTACGTCATTATGCAATAAGCCTGGAGAGTGATGACGTTTTATCCCCGTCTCTAGACCAGAATCCTCTTCACATTGCTTTTGTTCACTAATTATGACCACTTTTCCTCTATTTTCGAGGGAATAAAATATTTGCATTTAAGGAATTTTGAAAACTTTCATGGTATAGACACGGGGGTAATACGTCATCTCGCTTCAGCCCTATTGCTCTCTGACTTTTTATTGATTTTTTTTTTCAGCTTGAGAAAAGTGACCAGCGATGTGCCTCGTTAGAGCAACAGCTATTTTCTGAGCAAAGCAAAACTGCAGGTGAGGAAATAACCAACGACTCTTGGATCATGGAAAAAGAAGCTTTCTTTATTAGTTTTTTACATTATACGATATTTTTTATTGGGGCATCTGCTGTGCACGATTTTTTTTTCTGGTTCAGGTTTTGCTCGATATTTATTTTGGTATTTGCCAAACTCCCCCCTCCCTCCCCCCCCCCCCCCCTCAAATATCTAATGGTCCGTCCCTAGGCGAGTAGTTTTTGTCTTTAAATGACACGTGTTAGGTTAGAGTCGTTTTCGTATGAGTGGGAAACAGTTATCGTACGTTATCGTAGCCGTAGTTTCTAAGAAAACATTCGAATCATCTACCGTATCGTAGTGGTATCGTAACCGTACCGTTTCCCAGTAATGCGAAAACGACTTTATCCTAATACGTCCCATCTTTGTCTGTTTGTTAGTTTATCCTCGGATTTGAGAGTAGTACAAAATGTGCTAGCATTTCTGAGACTCATTCACACACTACACTAGATCTACTCTACATACGTCTCGCCAGTTAGTTGATTTTTTACAACAGGCTGTAATACTATGCTGCTCACGAGTAGTGTTTGCATTGTGTTTCAGAGCTTAACACTAAAGTCCATTATACATCCGAGAGTAGTAGTTCTGCCAAACAAGAAGTGGATAGCTTGAAGGACGAGGTGAAAGCTTTGACAGCACAGTTGCTAAGGCAACATGACGCAACCATGGATAGCAGGGTAAAACGAATCATTAGATTAGAGTGGTTTAGAGCGGTGTAGAGTGGTTGGAGTGCTTTAGAGTGGTTTAGGGTGGTTTAGAGTAGTTTAGAGTGATTTAGAGTAGTTTAGAGTGGTTTAGAGTAGTTTAGAGTGGTTTAGAGCGGTTTAGAGCGGTTTAGAGTGGTTGGAGCGGTTTAAAGTGGTTGGAGTGCTTTAGAGTGGTTTAGGGTGGTTTAGAGTAGTTTAGAGTGACTTAGAGTGGTTTAGAGTGACTTAGAGTGGTTTAGAGTGGTTTAGAGTGGTGTAGAGTAGTTTAGAGTAGTTTAGAGTGGTTTAGAGTAGTTTAGAGTGGTTTAGAGTAGTTTAAAGTAGTTTAGAGTAGTTTGGAGTGGTTTAGAGTAGTTCAGAGATGTTTAGAGTGGTTTTCAAAAATTCGTTAAATACACTTCGCAACATTACATTGTAACGCCTTTTGGGCGACTTTTCAGTCGGTCATTAAATTGAATCTAAATCAACTACTCAGGTTTCTTTTCGTTGTGTGTAATTTATCGAAAGCACTTTGAACTTTCTTCGTGGTTGGAGTGATTTAGAGTGGTTTCGAATAGTTTAGAGTGGTTGGTGTTGTTAGGAGTAGTTTAGAGTGGTTGGTGTTGTTAGGAGTAGTTTAGAGTGGTTTTCAAAAATTCGTTAAATATGCTTTAGAGCATTACATTGTTGCTTTTCATGCAGTCCCTCATTAAATTGAATCTAAATCAACTAGTCAGGTTTATTTTTGTATGTGTAATTTATCGAAAGCACTGCGAACCTTCTTCGTGGGATACAATGGACCACTTGTATTAAGAAATCACGTGATCTCATCTCCCCTAAATCGTGGAGTGTCCTAAAAATGAGGAAATGAAAAGAGCATGCTATTATTTGTAAAAAAAAGTTTCAACTCCCCATACACACGTAAACAGAAATAGCAGTGTTTTTAAAACTCCATTTTTTCCAAAAAAAACTCCATCTCTGTAGTTCAGTCATTTACTCTTTGTGCGTGTGTGTCTGGTTGTGTCTGTCTGTCTGTTTGTTTTACAATATCAACTGTACCTTTTTCCATTTTAGTCAAAGTACGAGCATTTGATCGTGGAGGTAAAGGGCGAATTAGAGAAAGAAAGAGAGAAATCTTCAGCAGAAAGACATACCTTGGCAAGTCAGCTAGAAGGAGCCATGAGAGAAAGCAAAGACCTCAGTACTTTACTTCGGGCAAGAGAAGAGGTAGCGCTGGAACTTTATGTGCCCGATTTTCTATTAGGAACAGTTTTAAAATATCTTGATAAATTGTACACCGTAAAGGGATGAAGGCAAAACTGATGTTTCGGACGTTAGTCCTTTGTCGGAGTAATGGCCTATACTCTGAGGAAGAACTAACGTCCGAAACGTCAGTCTCACCTTCATCACTTTACCGTGTACAATTTCTCTCCATATTTTACAACTGTTTCTATAGAAACACTGACGCAGTTCACCCTAGTACCTTACTAGTCTGTATCTCTTCGATTTTATATTATCTTAATTCGATTGTCTTTCTGTCTGTCTGTCTGTCTGTCTGTTTACTCGTCTATTAGGTTGTCGGTTTATTTATTTGTTCGTCTGTTTGTTCATTTGCAAGTCTGTAAGTAATTTATTATTGATTGTTTATATTTATATAAACGTTTGTCTTTCTGTATGTTCGTTAGTTTGTTTTTGTCTGTCTGCGAGTTTGTTTTGTTTTTCTGTTCGCCTGCATGTTTGTTTGTTTGTCTGTCTGTCTGTCCATGTTTTATTTTTTTCTTTGTTTGTTTGTTTATTTGTTCGTCTTTGGTTTGTTCTGTTTTCTTGTCTTTCCTTTCTCTCTCTCTCTCTTTTTTTTTTTTTTTTTTTTTTTTTTTTTTTTTTGTTTTTTTTTTGTTTTGTTTGTTTGTTTGGTTTGTTTCTAATTCATATGATATCTTATCCCAATAATCCAGGAGCTAAACCTCCTTCGTCAAGAGTTATCCAGCGCAAGCACATCAGGTACTAAAGCGTCCACTGCCCTAGAGTTTGAATCAAGAATGAGGGGAACCTTAGAAAATCGAGCCAATCATCTAGAGGGCGAGTTAACCAAAGCCTGGGGTCAAATCAAAGCACTGACAGAGAAAGCCAGTTCGCTGGAGGCATCCAAAAGACATATAGAGATTGAATTAGATAGAGTAAGTACGAAAATAAGGTTTAACTGCACATAAATACTCCATATCAAGCTTTTCCCTTAAGAATGTTGTCGTTTTCTATCAAGCCTCACATATTCCCTTATAAGGATTGTACCTACCATATTTGGGCATTGGAGTAATTCAGCAATGCGAAAAAAGCGATTTTTCTCGCAAAATTCTTCGAATTTGTAACTTTTTTAAATGAAAGCATAAAAAAAACAAGTCTGACATTTTGATTTCTATCCGAAAATAGACCGTTCAACCTAAAACAGGACCACTGTGTATTTCACCACAGGAAGCCCAACATCGATAGAGTGGATAACAGTTGTCCAATTGAGGATTATTTAAAGTTTTAATGTGTTTATGTTTTGTTTTGTTTTCGGCTGCACAGAGAACTCAACAACTCCGTCAATCAGAGAGTACATTACACAAGAGACAGGCGGAGCATACTGCAGTAGTTGTAGCTAAAGACACTGCACAACAACAGGCAGAAGAAGCTGAGACTAAGGTATCTTAAAGTAAAAACTGGTTTACACTGTGCGTTTTTTCGTGCGTGTGTGGTTCCAGGCCTACGACTTGTCAAAACTCGCGCTGTTTGAATTAGCCGTTTTCATATTAAAAAAGGGACTGGGTTCTAGTCTTCAAAAACAAAGCATAATTCATTGAAAAACATATTCACATAACGAAAACACAAAAATAAACATCATTACTATGCTATTTTAGTTTATTTGCTAGATGTTTTTTAGTTATAATGAATTTATGAAGGAAAAATGTTTTGGAAGGACACTGTCCCTCCACTACAAGTCCCAATACAGTTATCTGTATCTATCCGATTTTAACCAAACTTTCATCATTTATTCATTTTAATATGTTCTCTTGGAAAATGGTTTCAAAAAACAACACAACACTACACAACTCACATCTCTGCACTAAAGCGCTCCACCCAGAGTGACTCTTGAAAAGTGGTTATGCGGGCTGGACTGTCGGTTTTGAAAATGACCCTAAAGGGTATGCATACACTGATATGCCGATAGGTACATGGGAAGCTCTTCTTTACCCTAACACTAAGCTGACCAGGCTTATTTTCTGTGGCTTATTTATGGCGGCACTGGGCTAGTTCGAGTCGCAAAGAAATCACTAAAAGATATTTTCGTTTATTTTTTCTTCCTTTTTTTTATAAAGTAAATCCCCTTGTAGTGGATAATGAAAATTAAAGAGAGGAATTACTACAAGGGATTTACTTAGTAGAGAAAAGAAGAAAAAATAAACGAAAAACGTTTTATTAATTAAAATTAATCAGACAAACAAACGCAACAAGAGTTCTTTTTGCGCTTAAAAACGTTTTTCGTTTCTTTTTCGATTTAATCATAATACTAATAATTGATTGTTATTTCATCACCAGTTGGCCTCACTTAGATTAGAATACGAAGCACTTAGTGCACAACTAGAAAAGACCGAAGCAGACCTCAAGTCAGCTAGTGATCAGTTAATGGAGTTACACCTTAAGCATCAGGAAAATGATGCTCTGCGTGGTCACTTAGAGGAAGAACAAGTCAATAAGTAATTGCATTCATTTATTGCAATAGAGTGCAAACACTGAATGTGTGCAACAGTTGTCACTATTTGAGTAGTAAATAGCACTAATTAAACAAATGAAAACAATAGAATTAGCATAAAATAGCAGTATTTAGTGGTATATTTATATTGCACAATTTTAGTGCGTGCACTCTTGCATTGATCTTTACCAAGATGTCCCCGCTAATACGTGATTTATTCTTCGTTTTCCATTCATCCATTTATCGATCCATCCAGCCATCCATCCATCCGTCCATTCCTCCATCCATCCATCCGTCCATCCATCCATTCATCCATCAATCCATCCATCTGTTCATCCATCCGTCCAACCATTCACCTACTTATCCATTAATTTCATATATATTTTAAACTGTAGAAATATTCAGCATCAGACAGTGAAAGAACTAGAACATCAAATTGATGTATTGCATCAGAGAAACAGTCAATTACAACAGCTGGCCATGAAGCAGGAAGAAAGCATCAAAGCGATGGGAGAACAGGTTTACACCATTTTAACAAACGTTATATGAGAGCGCAATAAATAATAAACAAGGGCTAATAGCAAAATAATATGTCGAATGGATTTTACACAATTGAAAGAAACGTTTGGTTTTGAACACTGGCGAAGAAAAGGCGGTATTTTTAGAGTTGCAAACACTCGTACATATATTGCAAACAGAAAATAATGTTCAAATTCCCAACTGCCAAGGCTGCAGTCCCGTTGGCTATTTACAAAGCATGGCCAAGAAATTGTATTGTGACCAAACCGAGACCCGAACAAATATAGTTTTGGTTAGTCGGAGCGGAAATCGACCGCCGAACTAAGGGGCTGTTTATATGGAGTGAAGTGAGCCAGCCCGGTTTAACGAACTAGTTTCTTTTGTGTTCAAGCTATCAGAAAAGAAACCAGCCCGCCAAACCGGGCTGGCTTACTCCATATAAACAGCCCCTAAGAGAAAAACGTTCAAACGTTAGGTTGCGAGTTACGTCATAGCCGCCATGTTGAATGATGAAAACAAAGCATTCCTCATTAGTTTCTCTTGTTTGTTCATCCAAAATGGCGGCAACAGCTTTGCTCTTTATTCCTCGAGGGATTCTTGGTCATGTGGGTGCAACCAAAGATTACAATCTTACGAATTTAATTGTTATGTTACCTAGTTTATATTTATTCTAATTGTTTCCTAATATTTAGCAAAAACAGAATGATCACCAATCTAAAGGTCTTGCCGAAAGAATGAACGAAGCTTTAAAAGAAAACGAGATGTTAAAACAAGAGCTAATCGCTGCTGCTGATAGAATCGACAATTTGAAGCGTAAAAGCGATGAGCGAAAAACAAAAGTACAAGCGAAAGTGCAAGAATTAAGGTAACTCTACCTGTCTAATGAGCACCTTGTACGCAGAGGTCACGTGATCTCATCTCCCATAAATCGTCTTATTTTATAAAAAATATTACGGGTTCTCAAATCAATAAAACAAACTAGAATTAGGAAAAGTGATAAATGTAAATTTCCCATACTAAAAAGGGAATGCTATTAATAGTTGTTTTTTATTTATATAATCATCCAGAAAACATGTTCTTCCATGAAAAAGACGCTGCCGAAGCTTTAACATGGTTTTATTTATTTACTTTTTATTTACATGTTATTATGAAAATTTTTCAATTCTCTGTTCGATTTGTAAATGAGATCAGGCCATGTGGAAATGTGGTTGTTTTCTCGCGTCTGCGTTTTTAGAGTGGTTTACAAAACCCCGTGAAATACCCTTTAACATGTTACACTTTATTACACTTTACTGATCACTTTTTCTTTTGATTTTCCTTTGTGTTTTTAGTGTATTATAGTTTATAACACCTTAGTTATCACACTTTGCTTCAAGCGTTTTTGCAAACTTATCTATAAACACGTTTATATCATATATTTGTCTCATAGAGTGCAACTAATATACCAATGAAATACCAACTAACATATAATTGGCGCTAAACAGGAATACAACGAACTAACAAAGCTTGAACGTTCTCGTTACTACCTTTACCGTTGAAGTGTAATAGCACTAATTTAACAATAGAAGACAATAGAATCAGCATAAAATAGCACTACTTAGTAGTATTTTTGTTGCACACTTTTAGTGTATGCACTCTATGATATTTGCACTAAACTTGAGATTCCGGCTGCGTTGCCAGCGTGATTGGTCCTAGTAGTGTAGTGGTTAACACATCGGACTAGAATACCAACATGGGTTGGATTACCCCTGTAGCTTGTGATCTTTTTCTCGCACTCTTCATAGTTTTGACAATAAAGTTGATTTTTTTTAATTTTCATGAAGGGATAAATAAGCTGTGTAATTTGTTTTCTTAGGAACCAGTTTGCACGTGACAAGAGAACTCTAGAGGAGCGAGTTATCTCCCTGGAGAACGCCTTACAGCTAACAAGACAACGATCCATCAAGGACGAGGAATGGGAAGGAGCTGCCAACGCTACACTGAAAGCACTTCAGAAAGAGAAACGAGAGCTTTTATCAAAGTAAGACAACGTCTAGAAGTTATGCCACTAGTATAATATTTTACCCAATGTATTGTATGACGTAAGTTGTCATGGTAACTTATTGCAATAGTTACACTTATCTTCATAGTATCATTATTTGTTATAGTAACTATAATTGTTTATATGTTGATAGTTTGATGGATATAATCACCATGGCAACTGAAGTAGTATAACTAGTTGCCATAGTAACTTGTCATAATGACAGTGTCTTCATAGTATCACTATTTGTTATAGCGACAATAATTGTATGTTGATTGTTTGATGGACAGCGATGAACTCATAATCACCATGGCAACTGAAATTTTCATAGCGTCACTAGTTGCTATAGTAACTGAAGTTGTCATAGTAACAGTAATTGCTTGTATGTTGATAGTTTGATGGACAGCGAAGAAGTGATACGTGAATACCAGCGAACCAGCCGAGAAAGTGAATCCCGTTTAGCTATGTTAAACAAAGAAAACGACGAACTACAGAACAGAGTGAATGAACTGATACGAGACAAGACATTGATGTCGAGAGAATTAGCTAAACTAAGGGTAGGTTATTATTGGGTTGCACGTGACGTCACGGCAGCTATCTTGGATGAACATTGATGTCGAGAGAATTAGCTAAACTAAGGGTAGGTTATTATTGGGTTGTACGTGACGTCATGGCAGCCATCTTGGATGAACATTGATGTCGAGAGAATTAGCTAAACTAAGGGTAGGTTATTACTGGGTTGTACGTGACGTCACGGCAGCTATCTTGGATGAACATTGATGTCGAGAGAATTAGCTAAACTAAGGGTAGGTTATTACTGGGTTGTACGTGACGTCACGGCAGCTATCTTGGATGAACATTGATGTCGAGAGAATTAGCTAAACTAAGGGTAGGTTATTATTGGGTTGTACGTGACGTCATGGCAGCCATCTTGGATGAACATTGATGTCGAGAGAATTAGCTAAACTAAGGGTAGGTTATTATTGGGTTGCACGTGACGTCACTGCAGCCATCTTGGATGAACATTGATGTCGAGAGAACTAGCTAAACTACTGGAAGGGTAGGTTATTATTGGGTTGTTCGTGACGTCATGGCAGTCATCTTGGATGAACATTGATATCGAGAGAATTAGCACGTGACTTCACGGTTGAGTGAACAGATCAAAATGGTTTTTTGGCTGCTCGCTCCAAATGTCTAATAATTGATACAAACAAATTGAAAAATCCTTACAATAATATCATAGACAAAGTTTATGTCTACTTATTTCATAATATGGAATGAACACAAATAAAAAACTGTGCAGGGTCAAGACTGGTTCAACCTCAAAACCGAACAAAGACATAAAACAATAGGCTTCCTAACCATTCTGTCTATTAACTATGGAATAGCTAACATATACAATTTATTGATCACAGCCGGTCCATTCCAGTCCTTTCCACAGTCCACAGCCACGAAGTACAGTAGATTCACAAGTACTCATGAACGCTTTAGCAAAGCTTCATCAGACTGACCCACGTGACAGCTTGGTTATCTCCCCTGTATCTGACCTTAACTCGCCTGATAACAACAACCGGTCACCGGACCGAACAGCTCAACTGCTAAACTCGTTAAATGGTAGTCTAGGAAAGACGTCTCCTTCTCGTCATGTAATAGTCACCTAGCATTATATCAATATGAAGACATTCTTAGAGTGCTCATATAACCTGTTCCAGAAGTTTCAAGTCGATTGTTTCAAAGCTAAATATTTTATAGATTTTACATGTTTGGCGGAAATGACCACATGTCATACATCATACACAAACCTGAAGTATCGTCAAAATGTTTGAGTACAAGTTCTTTCAGTTTGGTATGAACTGTCATAATTTCGGGCTACCTTCCTAAATAGTACGATTTTATGTTTTGTTCTACTGTTTCCTTTTGTTTGCTTTTGTGTGCTATTTACGACGAAACAGTAACAACTATTGCACACATTTAGTATTTGAACTCTAGTGTATGCACTCTTGAGTCGTTTTCATTGCACCGTGAAATATTAGTCAGACTAATACGTAGTACTTGTTGGTGATAGCTAGTATTCGATCTAGTCGAATGAACCATAGACAACCATTATCATAACGTGTCATTGTCACACATTGTCACGTATTTTTTTTCTTTGTTCAAGTCTCCTTGTGTTTGATACAAACTATCACAGTGCCAAAAACTAATGAGTCATTTTCGTTTCACCGTGCAATGAAGACGACTCGAAGCTAATAGTAGTTTTACAGAAACTATTTGTCATTATCGCTCAACCAGAACACAATACCCAGACAAAAGAAATAGCAATGTTCTCCTTAAAGCCTGGTTTCCAAAGAATCGAGAACGGTCCCAGAAACCAACGTTTTTCGATCTCACGACCGTTTTCGATACATATACGATCGCGATCGAAGCGGTTTAAAAACGGTCGTAGGATAAACAAAACTTTGGCTTTAGCAAAATCGGATTTTTTTTTCGTTCGTTTGCGACCGTTCTCGATTGTTTGTGATTAAATGGAAAGCAGACTTAAATAGTTACCAATCAACTACTATTTGTTAGTATTTTGTTATTATTTGTATGTTTTCTTCATCGTTTGCTCTATGTTTGCTAAAATACTATTGTAAAATTTTCTCAAGACTAATATATTTTTATACAAGTATTTAATATATATACTGTTTGTACTAATAAAATATTTTTGTGTTTTATTGTGAAATATATTCATCCCTATTACTGAAGGAATAAAAGACGTGCACTCGTCACTAAAGCACGCGCGAATATGCAGAACACGAGAGAAGTGCTAGAGAAGCACGACGCGCGTTGACCAATCAGAGCACGCGGTATATCATAGTTATTTTATAAACACCAATAAAAACATCTAATAAAGTAGTTTTCTTGTAAGTGGGAAACAGTACTGTATCTTATCTTGGGGAGTGACTAAACGTCGTGGGTCGTGGGTCGTGGGTAGAATGTCGTGGGTCGTGGGTAGAATGTCGTGGGTCGTGGGTAAAATGTCGTGGGTCGTGGGTAAACTGTCGTGGGTCGTGGGTAGGATGTCGTGGGTCCAAAATAAAAATTAAAATAAATGAAATACAATAAATTAAACTTAAAATTAATTGGCACGAGGAAAGCAACATACATTAAATACGGCAACAGAAATTGTAATTCAAGCCTTTTCATTTAAGTTGCCAGCAGTCTACTCCAGAGATTGGGCAGCCTGATGTGATAAACGACTTCATTTTGTGCCCACCAGAAAAATAATACAAAAAAGAGACGAATTTATAACTCTTGGGGTCCTTTGGAAACGTTTTTAAAAACACAAACGTACTCAACTTTCAAATTGTTTGATGTTTATTGTCAAATGTCAAGTTAATTCCTCATATCACATCAAACACCTACAAAGGTGTTATCCTCATGTATCCTGCTTCACATCCGTTAAAGTGGTCTCTTGCAATGTTCTGATTGATTGACACAATTATAAAGATTTTACAAAACGTTTAGTTTGAAGGGTTACAGTATCCATACCTCGATAGAGTCGTTTTCGCATGAGTGGTAAACAGTACGGCTACGATACCGCTACGATACGGCAGATGATTCTTATGTTTTCTTAGAAACTATGGCTACGATACGATACGTACTGTTTCCCACTCATACGAACGACATTGCCAATGTAATGATAACAATGATGATAATTATACCTCTCCATTTTATCTGAAAATTCTTTTTATAACGTTTTTAGCTCTTCATCCAGCTTGAGATTCCAAAACAGATTGAACTTATTTTCACGTTTATCACAATATATTACACAATAAAACAATTAATATATTCTTTCGTCTCCGTGTATGCCTATGTTCTTTTCATTAGTTTGCCGTTTTTTTAGTGTTTTGTTTTCCGATTCCGTTTCACTTTCCTGATTTATTGGGGGAGATTTTTTATTATAGGTGTTTGATATGAGGAATTAACCTCGCATTAGGTATAAACATGCATAGACAGTTACTAATTTCTGGTCACATAAAAAACAAGTGTAAACACAAGTAAACACAACAAAAATAGTTAACGCACATGAAGAACAAGACTTCGGTAAATATAATTATATTGGATGGCGGATAGCAGATTGATAGTAGATGATTTCACACGATCCTAAAGCACGCATATTTCCGTTTATTGCAGCTTACTCAGTAATTTTCGTGTTTGTGGGAACTAAAATAGATATAAAAATCTTTCGTAACAATATAGTTCACTTATTTAGCATCACAATATCACAATCATGTTAACAAAATGTACAAGTGTGAATGATCTAAAATAAGTACACAATAACGATCGATAATCAATAGGAATTTCACTTAAATGTTAACTACGTATAAATAAATTAGCATCACTCACTTTGGTGTGCCTTTGTAGCGAGTAAAATTAGATTATTATACATGTAGAAATAAACGAGTTAGATCGAAGGTATTGCTTCACAAAGCTAAGCAATGATTCCGCTTGTGTAAATATAAAGGTTTTAGATTACAGTACGTGACACTCGGTACTCTTAAAATTCATAATTAATCGTAGAGTAACACAAAGTAATAGAAACTAAATTATTCGTCCCCTTAAAAGCATTGCTGCCTTTACAATGCTAACTGGAGCTTAGGCAAATAAACTGTAACAGATGTATTAATGTTCCATATGATTATACCAATAACAAGTTCACTAAGTTCATTGTTCTTTCTGTTGCCGTATTTAATTTATGTTGCTTTCCTCGTGCAGCCGATTAATTTTAAGTTTAATTTATTGTATTTCATTTATTTAAATTTGTAGTTTTTCGCATTTCATTTATTTTAATTTTTATTTTGGACCCACGACATCTTACCCACGACCCACGACATTTTACCCACGACCCACGACATTTTACCCACGACCCACGACATTCTACCCACGACCCACGACATTTTACCCACGACCCACGACATTCTACCCACGACCCACGACCCACGACGTGTAGTCACTCCCCTTATCTTGACCGTAGTTTCTATGAAAACATTTTCATTTTCTGCCGTATGATAGCGCTATCGTAAACGTATTGTTTCCCACCCATGTGAAAACGACTCGAAGATAAATGTAAAACCAGTTTCCATCTGCAAACCGCAGCTGCTTTTATAGATGTGTTTTTTTCAATGTAAATGAATGTCTTTTGTTGTTGTTTTTATACGGTCCAAAGATGTCGTAATATTGGTATTATAATTAACCTAAAGTTGTTATTCCTTGCTGCATCTTTCAACAAATAAGATAAATATAAGACTAATTGTATTTCCATCTGCCAACAGCGGTTGCTTTTATAAATATATATATTTTTTCAATTAATACGGTTCAGAGGTGTCGGAATATTGGTATTATAATTAACCTTCTAACTTTGTTATTCCTCGCTAAACCTTTCCTCAAATTTTCCGTAATACGTCTTTATTTTTGTTGTTGGTGGTGTTTGTTTTATATTTGTGGATTATCAAAACCTGTACCGCTAAACAAGACAAAAAAAATGGTTATATCCGTTGCAGACATTTTTAAATTGTGGCTGGTTTTCAGACGTGTATTATCTGTTCTAACCACTCTATTTTTTTCTATATTTCTTTTTTTTTTCTATTTTCACTATATTTATTGCTATAATCAATTATAAACCTAAAATTATTTGTAAGCAAAAACGCTGCAAAAAAAAAAAGACATTCTCGAAGTAGTTGGAACTCTAAAGTAAAACAACACATATTGTGGAGTTCAAACATTTCCCGTTTTTGTTTTCAGAAACAAATTCTTGTGTACATGTCATGATCAAAGTGCATTGGTACTATCGGCAAATAGACTTACTTTGAGCATTTTATGTCGTTAATAAATAAAGCAAGGGACCGAGAACAGAGCCCTGGGGAACTCAAATATCATAGGATACGTTAGAATTGTGGACTGTTTACATTCTATTTATATCAACATGTACAGCCGTAGAAATGAAACCGCCCGATGAATTTTTTTTATACTCGTTCTAACAAACAATTTTGAGAAATGCTTTCAGAAAATACAATAAAAAGGGGGGTCACCAACTTCGTTTTTGTGTGAAATGATGATGTGAAAGTACTTGCATTTTGGTGACTTGAGAACGTAAAGAAAAAAGCTCAAAACCGTAGAGAAAGGGAGCAAAAACATAGCGATTTTTCTTTTAAGAGCAAAATTCGTGTTTTCTTCAAATATCTGCACTTTATTTTATTTAAAAGATATGAACAGATGTATAAAAAATATGTGATCTTGAAGAAATTGACGAAATACCAACGTGCGCACGAGCTGCTAATTCGTTCGAAAATTAAAGTCCTGAGCTGAAAGTATTTTGGAAATTTCTCAAAATTTAGCCCAATGACCTATGCTCAATTTTAGATATATTTGATATTATATTATAACAAATAATTCTATCAAATACAAACATAGGTCACCGTGCTAGTTTGCGAAATATTGTGAAAAGAGAGGACTGGGTCGAGTTACAAAATTATCGCGTTTTCTCGCTCGAAAACATCGCAATTCTTCTTGAAACATGCGCAGAACTATGCGCAATGCAAAACTACATAAATGAGGTGACAAGTATGCAATTAAAGCGAATGTGTCCCTAATAGAGGACCGGGGAATTTGGGCTTCAGTTTTCGATATTGATAACTTTTTTTGTTTGTTAAAAATATAGGGCCGATTGAAGTTTACAACTGACTTATTGACCTTTTCGTATAATTCGAACAAGATTGTTACTCATATTTATAAGCTCATCAAAACACAACGTGAACGAATTTTGCCAATTCCTTGTATTTTACAGACGCAGTTCTATGATCATTATTTTTCCCGCGGCTTATGAATTCTTCAAATACACTTTGTTTTGCATGTTACATAAACGGTCAAAAATAGCCTAATAATTAAAAGTAATATTCCTATTATATACACATAAAAGAATAAAGATATGTAAAAAAGCATATGAGTTTTTTTGCACGCAGCAACAAGATGACAAAAATTGTGACAATTTTACGTTTTTGCTGTATTTTAACAACATCAAAGGCGACAATGATTCAAGTCAAATTTCACTTTTTTTTCTTATCCTGAATGCATTCAAAAATGTCTAGAACTACTACAAAAGATAGAAATTGGGGTCATAATTTGGGGTCGTAACATATTTTTGGTTAAAAAAATTACGATTCTTATCTGCCATAGTGCGACAGAAGAGTGACCATTTGCACATGTTCTGAAGTACATTTAATCGA
Organism: Diadumene lineata; assembly: GCA_918843875.1. Classification (NCBI taxonomy): domain Eukaryota; kingdom Metazoa; phylum Cnidaria; class Anthozoa; order Actiniaria; family Diadumenidae; genus Diadumene; species Diadumene lineata. The sequence continues at coordinate 3,167,306 of OU974081.1, read as the reverse complement.
TTTTGTGGTTTATCACATTGACACAGACCACCACTGCGAAAAGAAAAATAATCTAATAGTCCAATTTATTTTGCGGCATTTTGAAACTCTTTTCCTTAGGTTACGAAATGTTTATTTTTTTTTTATTTCGGCGCACTTGGAATACATGTAATGAAAACGAGAATCCGAACAGCTTGTTCTCGTAGTCTAACTGACCACGGTTACTTTAACCAGTTTCTGACAGGGAGGATCCACTGATACCTCATAACCTTGAACCTATTTAAGACCGTAAAACTCACAAATTCATACCCGTGCATACCCTAAAATATACCAACTTCAATTCTGAGAGTCTGAACACCTCTAAGAGACACTGAAAGGTTCAAGATCTCCGATTTTGACCCCGAAAAAGGAAGACAAGCATCCCTGCTTCGATATATATGTGAGCCCAAATGGGGTTCAAATTAGCAAGGGACTGAGAACACTAGAGCCCTGGGGAACTCAAATACCAGACAATATGATAACATGGCAGGCTTTCTTTATCATATTCTATTTATATCAATATGTACAGTTTATTTACTAATATCACAATTTATTACCATTTATTAGTCAGTATGTTTTTTTATATCACCGCGAGAGTTTATAGATCCTGATTCGCATTTGGCAACGCGAACTGCGCGCCATTCACCCCTGACAGTTTTTTTTAAAGTTTCATCCTTTAAAAATCTTTGATTAATTTCACGATTATTTCGTTTGAGTGGTTTACTTTTATAGCTTCCATTTCTTGAATTAAACTTTGGTTATCTTACAATATATATCTTACAGGAATTGAAGAATATAGTTCCTTGATGTAAAAAATCCGATTTATTGTTGCCGTTTATGATTTTCCACTGTGAGATTCTCTCAATGTTTTTGTAAACTAATTTGAGCTGCGACGGTGTTTCTGATGAAACAATTGCTGTAATTTAGATGTAAGTTATAAAAATAAGAGAAAAATTACTGACGCTTCCAACGTTAGTCCTCCGAACATTTTTACAACAACCTATTTACATGTTTGTTGATTATATATACTACCAATTGCATGGTTTGTTTGTTGATATGCTTGTTTGCACATTTGTTTGTTAGCTTATCTGATTGTTTGATTGTCTGCATGTTTATCTTTTATACGCACTACATTAAATTATATTTTCATGTCTTATTCAAGAAAGAAACAAGGGGCCTAAAACAGATCCCTGGGGATACCACGGAGCCTTTCTTTCAGCCTTTCTTTCAGAGATTACATTATTTAGGATATATACATGACTGGATATCCTGACTTGCATATATCTACGGCGCAAACATGTTGATCACGGAATTTCCCCACAAAGTATGTATGCAATTAAAAATACATCTGTTGAAATTAAAAATTAAAAAAAAAGCTTTGGAGACAATTCTGGACGCCAGTTGTTGAATGTTGATTATTCAACTTTAACTTCAACTTTATTCACACATATATATTTACAAAAATGCTTAATTATATATGGTTGAAAATAATAATAATTACAAGAGCATGTATTTTTTTAAACAGAAAAAAATAATTACTAGAATGTTTAAAAGTGAATATTTGTGGCAGCCAAGCAGTATAAACTTTCGAGTTGGCTGCCACTATAGGAAAGTAAAAATGAACATATTAGAATGAAAGAAAAAAACAAGGAAAAAGAAAAAAAGCTTGTTTTTAATGAAGTGTAAGGGGGAGCATAAATTTGGTGAGAAAAAAGAATTTTTTAGATTTGTTTTTAATATGATTTTTGAGGAGCTTTTTAAGTGAAAGAGGAAATTTTCCCAGAGTTTGGGGGCATTGTATTGAAAAGTAAATACTCCATAGTTCGTGAGTACACGAGGATGAATTAACGACGTATGCGCTAGTAGCGAAGTATTTGTCATTTTTTTTGAAACTTCGCCAGTTGATAAAACAACATGAAACACATGTTATAAGCGGAAAAAAATCGTGAGTTTCCATTCGATCTTCGGAGCTCTAATTTTTTATACCATTTCGGCACTTTCCGTGAGCAGCGTGACAAGTCATCATGAGGCAAAACAGAAAGATGATGAAGACAGACAAATTACCAAACAAGCTGAAAGGGTTATAAAGAACAATCATATTGACACTAAACTGTCTGAAAAGCAAAAAATCTTGACCACTTCTAAGCAAAAAACACTTTTTTAATGGAAATACCACGCGCATCGCTTGCAACTATGTTGCTTCGGCGTAGCTTTTGCGGGTGAAATTTAGCAGAAAACATCAAGTTTTCGTACGAAAAATAAATGTCATTTTTTTTCAAAAAACTGAATAAACATAGAATTTTTGGTCCTCTTTTCATCTGTTAATTAAAAAATAGGGGTATCCATTCGATTTGGCGAGTTATCAAACTACAAAGTTGGCGATTGTTGATAATGAGAATGCGTGACCGGGCAGAATCCCATCCGCGCACTGACAATGGCGTATGTACTTCAACGGTTCAACTGCTTTTGGTCTTTTTTCGACATAAACTAATTTCTTTTCGCAATGTTCGGGCAACAAAAGGTACACTTGTTTTGTTTAGTTAGATTTATTTTCATTGTTTTCTTCTTTTTTTTTCAAAGTAAAGCAACTGAAAAAAACGGCGTGTGATGCATATGATGTCTTCGTCTCCTCAGCATGCGCAGAAAGGATGCCACTTGGCGCAAATCTGGTTCGATAAGGATGCTGCTGAATGCCTGGTTTAAGGGTGTCTTTGAAAATGATAGGAGTTTCTTGTCCATAGTTCAGTATTTTATGTATGAATATGTTAGTTTTGAAAATAAAAATGTTGTCGATAGTCAGTATGTCAAGTTAATTGCAATTTAATTCGCAATTAAAACGAAGAGTAAAAGATAAAATGCCTACAGTTAAGACAGTCGTAACCATGAACGAGTCTAACGTTACACAACCCTTCAGTTACTGCAAGTACGATCAACCGCCTTCAGATGCCGAACGAGATGTTCAAATGGCTGCAGTGTCAACACTGTTAGACGAAATCTTCATTTTCTGATCATCAACATGGCCGTGTCTGATACCCTTGTCATAATTGGCATTTTGTTAACAGCTTCCATAAAACTCTATGTTCTACATGAAAGGCTTTTTGAAAGCAAACTGGAAATTGTTGGAATTTTAACATGCTCCCTTAGTTTCGTTCGGGATATGTCTCATGCAGTATCTCTTGTAACCCTTGTGATCATCAGCATTCAACGGTACAGAATCACAAGCAGACGAGCAGTTTACATTGCAAGACCATACACGGTAAAACAACGTTTATGTTTACTTTTTGGATCGTGGTTGATTTCTGCTACAATCACATTAAATAGAGTGATATTTATCTACCCAGGTAAAGATGGTTACTGTTATATCAAACAACATTTCTTTAGCTATGTATGGTTTACTGCCAGTGGTATATTAAAAATTGCCATATTTTTGGTTATTCTTTTAAAAAGTATCTTAGCGTTGCGAAGGCTGTCTAGTCAACAAGCCATTGAAGATAATCTATCTGAAGCTCAAAGGAAACTACGAAGAAGACGAATCGGCAGCGCATTGAAAATGATTTTGTATTCGTTACTGCTTTACTGCTGTTGCTTTACCCCTCTTCTGGTCTTATCTCTACTTTGGTATCTTGATTTATTTCCTTCAGTTGCCTTGATAAATAGGAATGCATGCTTAGTCTGGTTTAATTTATTTTATGTGGTCGGGTATTTTCTCCCCATCGTCAACTGTAGTTTTAGTCCATGCGTATATTTCATCTGTTTGTCTGATTTCCGCCAAGCAGCAAAAACAGCACTGTGCAGAAGAATTACATCAGATGAGTAATTGTGACTCAGAAAAAGACCAAACCTGAACAAACAACAGGTTTATATGGAAAGTATTTAGACATATGAAATGCATATCAAAAGACATATATGTTTGAGAAAATCGCGTAAAAATGTTAGAGAACCTACAATTAGCTCAAACTTAACGGCTAGTTGTTTACAACCGTGGTATGTTTTCATCTTGGATCTATCGCGATCAAACACTTTTTCACTTCAGAACATGACATCTAGCTATTTTTCAATGCCAGTTTGAAATAAGCTTGATTAGACTGTAACTTACATGGTTAAAACTCCATTACTCCAGTGTGCAGATTCCACTCTGTGCACACAGCCAGGATTTCTAGGGTCAGGTAACTCTGTCCTTCAAATTAATGAAATGACAGTCCTCAACTGTCTTATCATATTCGCAAAGAACTTGATATGGTAGCGGTAGATAGTCTTGGTTCAGTACAATATAGCTAGGGTTGACAGAACAACAGCGATCTGTAAACATTGTATATTTCTCTGATTCATGGGAACGTGCCTGTCGTTCCATAGCAGATCAGGCAGTTTACCGAAGGCATCAATTGCTTTGCCTATTCTACTGATCAATATGTCTGTCGATTTTGGGATTATTAGAGACTGTACTTCCAAGGTATTTGATGTCTGCACACTGTAGGTCAGTGACTCTTGCGAACACAACTATAAGCCCTCAAAACTTTCAGCGGAGTAGCTCGGAGGGTTTTGAGTCGTTGCTTCAAAGATTTTCAGCACAAAGAGTTGACAGAATGCCATCACTTTTAGTATCGTGATATCTAAATGTGAAAAACGGCAAGGTAAACTATCTCTACATCGTATCTCTTACCGGTAAAAATCAACGATTTGTTATCTCTCGGCGAGTGCAAATAGGTTACTTTTTAAAACACTTTAAGTATCTTTTATTGTGTAGCCGCAAAAAGTGATCCTAGAGTCGCACTTTTTGAATTTACGATTGTCCAAGAGTCAACTATGTGCACTTTGTGTTAAACTTGTTATTGAATTTTTTGCCATTTCTTGCATTTCTAGTTGGCATATGTTAGGATTTGACAATTGACTTTGCTACGCCATTCTCAAATAATGGCTAGTATCTTATGTGCGACGATCTTACACGATACTGTTAAGAAGTTTTCCTACTCGGGCATAAAGTTGGCTGACAACTGTCACCTCATGCACCAGACAAAACACCTTCAAATAAACCATGCATCCACGTTTCGGAAGATTTTCAAGTATTTCAAATGATTTGTTGTTATTTATTATTTTTTTAAAGGATTCACTATAGCTATTTTTATGTTTACCAATTTTGCAATATTTTTTATGAGAATTATTTTGAGTAATTTTGATCCAAAATTATTCACGCTTAAGGCTGTCAGCAACCATGGCGAACACAGAGCGAACAATATGATTGCATTTTTTCCAAGTGTCAATGTGACAAGATTTCAGTCTTAATTTATTCTATTTCAGTAATGAAGGTTAACTGGAAAAAGAACTATAATCTTAGTTGAATATATCCGAAAAGCGAAAAGGATTTCAAAACAATTTAAAGAATAAAATGTAGAAATAGATGTAATCACAAACCTAGCGCTTTTGAATCTAGTCCAGTCTGCTTCACTAGTCTATAGGAACGAATCGAGCGCCAAAAGGTGTTAGTTACTCTGTTTTTAAAAGAAAATAAATATATACAACCAAAATAAATTGATAAATAAACAAACAAGCACATTGATAAATACAAATTAATAAGGAAGTGATTAAATAAATATTTTTTTTACAATAATTAATATCAATAAATGATTAAGTATATAAAGATAAATATCACTATGATCGAGTCACCTGCCAAAACAAGGGAGCACGCTTCAGACTCAGATCATCAGGCTTTATTTATTAGAGTGCATGCACCAAAATTGTGCAACATAAATACCACTAAATAGTGCAATTTTATGCTAATTCTATTGTTTTCTTTCGTTTAATTAGTGCTATTTACTGCTAAATAGTGACAACTGTTGCACACTTTTAGTGAGTGCACTCTATCCTATCACTTTCTTTTAGTCCTTCGGCATTTCTGTTCGGCTCGTGTGAGACAAAGCTTCCATTGACTGACATATATGAATTCATAAAGGCGGATTCAAAGAACAATCATCATTGAAAAACGCCACAAAATAAAATCAAAAACAAGTCTGGCGTTGAGCCTTGGTTAAAAGTGTTAAATAATCTTCAAGAAATAAATAAATGAATAAAAAAAAACGAAAAAGAAACAAAAAACAAACAAACAAAAACATGTACTTTTAAAAATAGATAAATAAACAAGCAAATAAATCGATAAAAATGAATAGAGAAATGAATGAAAAAAATCACTAATCAAACAAAATAATAGGAAAATGAACAAAGGAATGAATAAATTACTAATAACCAGATAACATAATTACAAAATAGTCATCAATAAAATTATTAAAAAATAAGACAATCAAAGAATAAGTAAATTAATAGAGAAATATGCATATACGGTCATATACACGAGCAAGCAAATAGATACATAAAAAAAATAAAATAAAAAATAAATAAGCAAATAAACTGATAAATAAATACATATGTATATACAAGTATATCAAGTGGTTTATCAACCATGAAACATTTAGTATTTAATAACTTAAACATTTTCTTGTTTGTTTTCCGTGTATTGGATCGGAGTTCAAAAACTAAAAGTGTACAACATAAATATAGTGCACACACTAGAATTAAGTGTGCAACATAAATACCACTCATGATAGTGCTATTTTAAAATAGTGATATTGACCACTAAATAGTGACAACTGTTGCTTAGATTATCGTTTTCTTTCGTTTACAATATACAATACAATACAATTTTATTTAGTACCCTACGTTATAAATTTACAAAAAAAACTATATATAGGTATATAAAATTTAACGTGAAAGTTGTACTTGTTACCTATAGTAACCTTGTAGATTATTCGAAGATAGGTAGCAACTTAAGTAATATTAAATATATAGTTTGGTGTGGTCATATTAGTGCATCTTACTATACTAATGATCACATTTGCACACATTTAGTGCTTGTACTCTACACTCAACTATTACTATAATACTACACTTAAATTATTATCAATTAAACTTTGTTTCACGGATTTTGATGAATGTTGATAATCTTCTAGTTATTATCTATTGAACAGTTAATGGATGGTAAAGTGGTTTTCAGTAACCCGTGAAATACATTGTAGCATAATATAATTTATTACAGTAGTATGAGAAATAGGGGTAATCAGACCGGTGGATCAGTGTATCAACCATAGTTAGGACGCCAGACTCTTAAGCATGATGTCACATTTCCTAAGAGCCAATCAGCAATCAATTTGAAATCGTCTGCTGTAATGCCTCTGTCTTTAAAAGGAGTTCTAGACTCTATTATACATAAAATAGTTGAGATGAGGATGTCAAATCTAAGTCTAGAGCGCACCCATGACATTTGTTTTAGCATATGTTTCTCCAGTTTTAACAGACAGTCTCTCAGTTAAGTTTCTTAGGAACGTCGGTTATTCACTGCCCATTCCTCCATTATTAACAAAGGCTGTTAAAGCTCTCCATCTCTACATCGAGGATTCTCTGATGTCACTTTCTTTTTTTTTTCTTCTTTTGAGATAAATACTGATTGGATCTTACGATATGTGACGGAATAAGATAAATTGATTGTAAACAAAAATACAAATTGTAGCCACTCTTAAACAATACTCTGTATTTTGTTGAGAATAACTATATTTAAATTGATTGAAATAAAATGTTAAAATAATCTATTTCTATCGTGGTTTCTTTTATAGTCTTCGTAATTTTTCTCTTTTATTGTGTTTCTTCCATGGTTTATAGGCCATACCCTCTCCAATCATCTGATCGGGTTGGCCTGGTACCTTCACTGGTGTTCCTTTGACAAAATGAGGGACTTCTCTCTGTAAAAAAAAATGAAAATAAAAATAAAATAATAGTAATTATAATTAAGAAAGTCCAGAATAGCAACTAAGGCAAATATTAAATATGGGAAAGGAAGAATTTCTACGCTCGCAGCAACAAAGGATTGTGCACTGTCACGCTTGAAAAACTTGTACAAAGAGTTATAACAATAGATTTCCTAACCATCTCCCTCTATTAACTATGGTCGTGTGAAAGTCTAGAGCCGGATAGCTTTGTCAACCCGATAAATCCTAGTCTCCCTCGCATCCGTTTTCGGTCTGCGAGGGATACTAGATAAAATCATTGATTTGGGAATGCAGTCATTCATTCACAGGGCTCGAAATAAGGGCAGGTCAAGGGATAATGTCCCTCCAAATTTGCTTCTTGACCTGTAAAATCAGAGTTTGAAAGGACAAGTTGACCTCCATATTTTTGATGGAAAACTGATCTTGTAGATGTGAATTTAAAAAACAATTATTATTACAAAATTTTGACCCTTCAAAAAAGGTGTAATAACATTTCAAAAATGCCTTTGTAAGGTCATCTTGACCTGTGTATGTCAGGCTGTTATTCTGAGCCTTGTATTCAGTGATCTCCGATTTTTAACCTCTAAAAGGTACGACGAGCATCCCCGCCCTTCTATATATAGGAGTCAACCTCCCACCCCCTGATCTGAATAACAGCTTTTTGTGAAGAATACCTGATGTTGAATGTCGATTATTTGAAGTGAAAACCGAAAGTATTACACAAAAACCATGTAATTACTATACTAAGATATTAAAAAAGTGTTTTGACAATTTATTAGTCAGTATGTTTTGTTATATTTATCGAGAGAATTTATAGATCCAGATTCGCATTTGCAATGTACTGCCCACCTTTATCCCCTTTACGTTTCATCTCTTGAAAATCGTTGCCAATTTCACGATTATTTCGTTAGAGTGGTTCGCTTGTATAGCTTCCATTTATTAGTCAGTATGTTTTGTTATATTTATCGAGAGATTTTATAGATCCAGATTCGCATTTGCAATGTACTGCACACCTTTATCCCCTTTACGTTTCATCTCTTGAAAATCGTTGCCAATTTCACGATTATTTCGTTAGAGTGGTTCGCTTGCATAGCTTCCATTTCCTGAATAAAACGTTTGTTATCTCACAATATCTTACAGTAATTGAAGAATATCTCATAGTTCCTTGATGAAAAAAATCCGATTTATTGTTGCCGTTTTATGATTTTCCACTGTGAGATTCTCTCAATGTTTTTATACACACGGCTTTTTTAGAACAAGTTTGACAGATGTTTATCTAAACTTTACTCGAAAATTATCTCGAATATTTTTTCCAACCACAAAGAAAACATACCAGACTGGCGAGTCGTCCCCTGTAGGGAATACCTCTCTTCTATTCTACTTACTATATGAATATTAGGGATTATACATGGCATGTAGATGAAACGAGCTATTTCAGTACCACATCACTTCCCTCCCATCACCCCAAACACACACAAACGGCTTTCTCAGTACCACATATCACCTCGTCCCTAGACTTTTACGGCTCCGCCTCCCCTTTCAGTCCATTCAGTGTTAATCGATATAATTCACTAGCTGTTTGATGTAATTACATCTTAATTAATAGTATAATTTGTACGTGCGAATTCGAAATTAAATAACAAGTAAAAAAACGTAGAATAAGCTAATTTTCAACTCCTACACAAAATGTGCTAACTCGTTTTTCAAAACATGCAATTCCAACAAAAGCTATTATCAGTGATCCAAGAAATTGAGACGTTTTTCATACAAGCTCTCGACTTTTATACAGTCAAATGTGCCCGGACAGGTGATTGATTTGGTTATCTGGTGTTCTGAAACTGAAACTGGCATGGGCCTTTATCAAGACTCGACGCGATGTACAAATGTCGCTCCATCGTTGTCAATACTATCGTTTATAATAAACTTTTGCGCCTTCCTACATCAAAGGAGACTGAATTAAACTATATTGGCTAGATGACAATTCTTTCTTGAATTTTTACACGCACACAAAAACATCAATAATTACCCTTACCAGATGCGTTATATAATTACCTATATTAGCATATAGTAGGAAATATATATATATATATACCAATAGTAATCTACAGTATTAATCAAAATTAGAGGTAATGTATGATTTCTTCATATAGATATTTGTTGTTGTCATTTGCAACAACAGTGCTTGTTTGTTTGCTTGTATGTCGATTTCTTTGTGTTCGTGTTTATTTGTTTGTCTGTATATTAATTTGTTGCTTGGTTGTTAATTCATTCACATGTTTATAGGTAACTATCGACAAAACTAATTTGAGCTGCGTCGATGTTTCTAATGAAACAGTTGTTGTAATTTAAATGTAAGTTATAAAAATAAGAGAGAAATTACTGACGCTTGCCTTCCAACGTTAGTCCTTCGAACATTTTTACAACAACCTATTTACATTTTTGTTGATTATATATACTAACAATTTGTTTGTTTGTTGATATGTTTGTTTGCTAATTTGATTGTTCGTTTATCTGATTGTTTGATTGTCTGCATGTTTATCTTTTTTACGCACTACATTCATTCTTATGTCTTGTTCAAGAAAAAAACAAGGGACCGAAAACAGATCCATGGGGATAACACGGAGCCTTTCTTTCGACGAACCACGTAAGACGGCTTTAACGAAGGCTACAAGGCTAACAGATTATTTACGATCTAAACTTGACTGCATATCCTAATTTACATATATATACTGGGCAAACATGTCGAACACGGAATTTCCCCACAAAGTATGTATGCAATTAAAAATACATGTATAGAAATTAAAAATAAAATAAAAAACTTTAGACAGAATACTGGAAGCCAGTTGTCGAATGTTGATTATTCGCAATTAAAACAAACAGTAAGACATAAAAATGACACAATTAGACTACACAAAAATATATAAAAAAATTATTTCAACAACCGAATTGTGTTTAATGTCCAACTCGAACTAAAAATTTGCATTGGTCGGAACCATGTCAAAGACCTGCTTTGCCGCACAGTTATCAGACAACCCGTTTTAACCATTATATTCAAATAATGCCTCGGTTTTTTCTCTCGATTCCAATTGCAAATTGTACTGTCTTTTTGATATAATTGCGTCTTTTAAAAAATAGCGTAATTAATCGTACGTGCGAATTCATTATAAAATTTACAAATAAAAACATAAAATAAGATAAAATGCATTTTTTTCCGAGATGATGACAAATTTAATTTTCAATTCGCACATACATCAAAATTGTACTAATTTGTTAAGATCTAATTTCATCTAGAAGCTATAATCATTTGATCACGTTTGAAAATTAACGTCTCGAATGAAAGCTGCATGCATCGCGTTGATCAAGAGTTATCGGAAACAAGTCTTAAAAGGACGGTGGGGAATGGGGCGTGTTCGTCTTCAGCTCTCGATCCAGTCTCTCCCTAGCATTCACAGCAAAACCAAATGGCCAACAGCGTATTCCACAGGAAGCCCAAGTAAAGAAAGTATCAGTCTGCAGAGTAGTCTACAGCTTCGTCTGTTAATGAAGAAAATTGTACACTGACAGGCGGTTGTCTTGGATACAGGAAGTGGTCATCTGTGTTCTAATTGGCTGAAGCTGTGACATCCAATGTTAATCAAGTGGGGTGGATCTGTATGTCATTCTTAGAATTTCAAGACTATATTAATAAATTTGCAGTCCTTTGTGCGTCAAAATGAAACTCGATTAAATGGCAATTTTTTTAATAAAAGACTGCATGGAATATAAAATTTTAATTAAAATGGTCGATACAAGATGCGTTATTAACGACTACTACATAGTATTAGCATATTCGAGGAAATATAAAGAACGATAAGATTCATGCATGTTAGTTACAGCTAAAACAAGAAGACAACTACTTGGTAAAACAGTCGTAATCATGAACGAGTCTAACGTTACACAACCCTTCAGTTACTGCAAGTACGATCAACCTTCAGACACTGAACGAGCTGTTCAAATGACTGCATTGTCAATTGTTGGTTTATTTGGTATGATTGGTAACATCTTTACCATTGCACTCGCTGCTAAATACACTGTTAGAAGAAATCTTCATTTTCTGATCATCAACATGGCCGTGTCTGATACCCTTGTCATAATTTGCACCTTGTTAATAGTTTCCATAAATCTCTATATTCTACATGAAAGGCTTTTTGAAAGCATACTGGAAATTGTTGGAATTTTAAAATGCTCCTTTATTTTCGTTTGGAAAATGTCTGAAACAGTATCTCTTGTAACCCTTGTGATCATCAGCATTCAACGGTACAGAATCACAAGCAGACGAGCAGTCCAAATTGCACGACCATACTCGGTAAAACAACGTATATGTTTACTATTTGGATCTTGGTTGATTTCTGCTACAATCACATTAAATACAGTGATATTTGTCTACCCAGGTAAAGATGGTTACTGTTATATCAAAACAAATTTCTATAACTTTGGATGGTTTACTTCCAGTAGTATATTAAAAATTGCCATATTTTTGGTTATTCTTTTGCTAAGTATCTTAACGTTGCGAAGGCTGTCTAGTCAACAAGCCATTGAAGATAATCTCTCTGAAGCTCAAAGAAAACTACGAAGAAGACGAATCGGCAGCGCAGTGAAAATGATTTTGTATTCGTTACTGCTTTACTGCTGTTGCTTTACACCTTATCTGGTCTTTTATCTACTTTGCAATCTTGATTTGTTTCCATCTTTTGCCTTGATAAAGTGGAATACATGCTTAGACTGGAATAGTTTAATTTATGTGGTCTTCCTATTTCTCCCTATCGTCAACTGTAGTTTTAGTCCATGCATATATTTCATCTGTTTGTCTGATTTCCGCCAAGCAGCAAAAACAGCATTGTGCAGAAGAAACACAACAAATAACTAATTGTGATCCTAAAAAAAGAGAAAAAAACTGAACAAACAACAGGTGAAAAGTATGAAAAGTATTTAGACACATGAAATGCATATCAAAAGACATATATATGTTTGAGAAAATCGCGTTAATGAAGCTACAATTAGTTCAAACTGAACAGTTATGTATTTCCAACCGTGGTATGTTTTCATCTTGGATGTATTTCGAGCAAACACTCTTTCACTTCAGAACATGACATCTAACTAGTTTTCAATGCTAGTTTGAAATAAGCTTGATTAGACTGTAACTTACATGGTTTAAACTCCAATACTCCAGTGTGCAGCTTGATAAATCTAAAATACCCAAGTTAATAACTATGGAACAAATAACGCTTTCTGAGCTAAATAACGGTTTCGGACATTTCCCCTGAATCAAGGTCAGGTCTCATCATAATTTCAGCGCCACACCGAGTCACTCCCTTGAATTCGCTTGCCTTTACATAGCTGAGAATACAACAGTTGTCTGGGAAGTCTTTCAGATTCCACTCTGTGCACATGGCCTAACCACCATCTGAGGCCTAATTAAGATGTCTTCCTTAGAAGGTTTTCTAGGGTCAGGTAACTTTGTCCTTCAAATTAATGAAATGATAGTCCTCAACTGTCTTATCATATTCGCAAAGAACTTGATATTGTAGTGGTCGATTGTCTTGGTTCAGTACAATATGTCTAAGGGTTGAAAGAACAACAGCGATCTGTAAACATTGTATATTTCTCTGATTCATGGGAACGTGCCTGTCGTTTCATAGCCGCTGAGGCAGTTTGCTGAAGGCAGCCGACTTGCTTTGCCTATTCTACTGATCAATATGTCTGTCGATTTTGGGATTATTTGAGACTGTACTTCCAAGGTATTTGAAGTCTGCACACTGTAGGTCAGCGACTCTTGCGAACACACCTATTAGCCCTCAAAAACTTTCAGCGGAGTAGCTCGGAGGGTTTTGAGTCGTTGCTTCAAAGATTTTCAGCACAAATAAATGGCAGAATGCCATCACTTTTAGTATCGTGATATCTAAATGTGAAAAACGGCGAGGTAAACTATCTCTACATCGTATCTCTTACCGGTAAAAACATAGTTAACATTAAACTATGGTAAAAATCAACGATTTGTTATCTCTCGCCGAGTGCAAATAGGTTACTTTTTAAAATACTTTAAGTATCTTTTATTGGGTAGCCGCAAAAAGTGATCCTTGAGTCGCACTTTTTGAATTTACGATTGTCCAAGAATCAGCTATGTGCACTTTGTGTTAAACTTGTTATTGAACTTTTTGTCAATTCTTGCATTTCTGGTTGGTATTTGTTCGGATTTGACAATTTACTTTGCTACGCCATTCTCAAATAACGGCTAGTATCTTATGTGCGACGATCTTACACGATACTGTTAAGAAGTTTTCCTACTCGGGGATAAAGTTGGCTGACAACTGTCACCTCATGCACCAGACAAAACACCTTCAAATAAACCATGCATCCACGTTTCGGAAGATTTTCAAGTATTTCAAATGATTTGTTGTTATTTATTATTTTTTTAAAGGATTCACTATAGCTATTTTTATGTTTACCAATTTTGCAATATTTTTTATGAGAATTATTTTGAGTAATTTTGATCCAAAATTATTCACGCTTAAGACTGTCAGCAACCATGGCGAAAACAGAGCGAACAATATGATTGCATTTTTTCCAAGTGTCAATGTGACAAGATTTCAGTCTGAATTTATTCTATTTCAGTAATGAAAGTTAACTGGAAAAAGAACTATAATCTTAGTTGAATATATCCGAAAAGCGAAAAGGATTTCAAAACAATTTAAAGAATAAAATGTAGAAATAGATGTAATCACAAACCTAGCGCTTTTGAATCTAGTCCAGTCTGCTTCACTAGTCTATAGGAACGAATCGCGCGCCAAAAGGTGTTGGTTACTCTGTTTTTAAAAGAAAATAAATATATACAACCAAAATAAATCGATAAATAAACAAACAAGCACATTGATAAATAAAAATTAATAAGGAAGTGATTAAATAAATATTTTTTTACAATAATTAATATCAATAAATGATTAAGTATATAAAGATAAATATCACTATGATCGAGTCACCTGCCAAAACAAGGGAGCACGCTTCAGACTCAGATCATCAGGCTTTATTTATTAGAGTGCATGCACCAAAATTGTGCAACATAAATACCACTAAATAGTGCAATTTTATGCTAATTCTATTGTTTTCTTTCGTTTAATTAGTGCTATTTACTGCTAAATAGTGACAACTGTTGCATACTTTTAGTGCGTGCACTCTATCCTATCACTTTCTTTTAGTCCTTCGGCATTTCTGTTCGGCTCGTGTGAGACAAAGCTTCCATTGACTGACATATATGAATTCATAAAGGCGGATTCAAAGAACAATCATCATTGAAAAACGCTACAAAATAAAATCAAAAACAAGTCTGGCGTTGAGCCTTGGTTAAAAGTGTTAAATAATCTTCAAGAAATAAATAAATGAATAAAAAAAACGAAAAAGAAACAACAAACAAACAAACAAAAACATGTACTTTTAAAAATAGATAAATAAACAAGCAAATAAATCGATAAAAATGAATAGAGAAATGAATGAAAAAAATCACTAATCAAACAAAATAATAGGAAAATGAACAAAGGAATGAATAAAATACTAATAACCAGATAACATAATTACAAAATAGTCATCAATAAAATTATTAAAAATAAGACAATCAAAGAATAAGTAAATTAATAGAGAAATATGCATATACGGTCATATACACGAGCAAGCAAATAGATACATAAAAAAAAATAAAATAAAAAATAAATAAGCAAATAAACTGATAAATAAATACATATGTATATACAAGTATATCAAGTGGTTTATCAACCATGAAACATTTAGTATTTAATAACTTAAACATTTTCTTGTTTGTTTTCCGTGTATTGGATCGGAGTTCAAAAACTAAAAGTGTACAACATAAATATAGTGCACACACTAGAATTAAGTGTGCAACATAAATACCACTCATGATAGTGCTTTTTAAAATAGCGATATTGACCACTAAATGGTGACAACTGTTGCTTAGATTATCGTTTTCTTTCGTTTACAATATACAATACAATACAATTTTATTTAGTACCCTACGTTATTAAATTTACAAAAAAACTATATATAGGTATATAAAATTTAACGTGAAAGTTGTACTTGTTACCTATAGTAACCTTGTAGATTATTCGAAGATAGGTAGCAACTTAAGTAATATTAAATATATAGTTTGGTGTGGTCATGGTTTAGTTAATGCATCTTACTATACTAATATATAGTTTGTTGTGGTCATGGTTTAGTTAATGCATCTTACTATACTAATATATAGTTTGGTGTGGTCATGGTTTAGTTAATGCATCTTACTATACTAATATATAGTTTGGTGTGGTCATGGTTTAGTTAATGCATCTTACTATAATAATTATAATGATAACATTTGTACACATTTAGTGCTTGTACTCTACACTCAAGTATTACTATAATACTACACTTAAATTATTATCAATTAAACTTTGTTTCACGGATTTTGATGAATGTAGATAATCTTCTAGTTATTATCTATTGAACAGTTAATGGATGGTAAAGTGGTTTTCAGTAACCCGTGAAATACATTGTAGCATAATATAATTTATTACAGTAGTATGAGAAATAGGGGTAATCAGACCGGTGGATCAGTGCATCAACCATATTTAAGACGCCAGACTCTTAAGCATGATGTCACATTTCCTAAGAGCCAATCAGCAATCAATTTGAAATCGTCTGCTGTAATGCCTCTGTCTTTAAAAGGATGTCAAATCTAAGTCTAGAGCGCATCCATGACATTTGTTTTAGCATATGTTTCTCCAGTTTTAATAGACAGTCTCTCAGTTAAGTTTCTTAGGAACGTCGGTTATTCACTGCCCATTCCTCCATTATTAACAAAGGCTGTTAAAGCTCTCCATCTCTACATCGAGGATTCTCTGATGTCACTTTCTTTTTTTTTTCTTTTGAGATAAATACTGATTGGATCTTACGATATGTGACGGAATAAGATAAATTGATTGTAAACAAAAATACAAATTGTAGCCACTCTTAAACAATACTCTGTATTTTGTTGAGAATAACTATATTTAAATTGATTGAAATAAAATGTTAAAATAATCTATTTCTATCGTGGTTTCTTTTATAGTCTTCGTAATTTTTCTCTTTTATTGTGTTTCTTCCATGGTTTATAGGCCATACCCTCTCCAATCATCTGATCGGGTTGGCCTGGTACCTTCACTGGTGTTCCTTTGACAAAATGAGGGACTTCTCTCTGTAAAAAAAAATGAAAATAAAAATAAAATAATAGTAATTATAATTAAGAAAGTCCAGAATAGCAACTAAGGCAAATATTAAATATGGGAAAGGAAGAATTTCTACGCTCGCAGCAACAAAGGATTGTGCACTGTCACGCTTGAAAAACTTGTACAAAGAGTTATAACAATAGATTTCCTAACCATCTCCCTCTATTAACTATGGTCGTGTGAAAGTCTAGAGCCGGATAGCTTTGTCAACCCGATAAATCCTAGTCTCCCTCGCATCCGTTTTCGGTCTGCGAGGGATACTAGATAAAATCATTGATTTGGGAATGCAGTCATTCATTCACAGGGCTCGAAATAAGGGCAGGTCAAGGGATAATGTCCCTCCAAATTTGCTTCTTGACCTGTAAAATCAGAGTTTGAAAGGACAAGTTGACTTCCATATTTTTATGGAAAACTGATCTTGTAGATGTGAATTTAAAAAACAATTATTGTTACAAAATTTTGACACTTCAAAAAAGGTGTAATAACATTTCAAAAATGCCTTTGTAAGGTCATCTTGACCTGTGTATGTCAGGCTGTTATCCTGAGCCTTGTATTCAGTGATCTCCGATTTTTAACCTCTAAAAGGTACGACGAGCATCCCCGCCCTTCGATATATAGGAGTCAACCCCCACCCCCTGATCTGAATAATAGCTTTTTGTGAAGAATACCTGATGTTGAATGTCGATTATTTGAAGTGAAAACCGAAAGTATTACACAAAAACCATGTAATTACTATACTAAGATATTAAAAAAGTGTTTTGACAATTTATTAGTCAGTATGTTTTGTTATATTTATCGAGAGATTTTATAGATCCAGATTCGCATTTGCAATGTACTGCCCACCTTTATCCCCTTTACGTTTCATCTCTTGAAAATCGTTGCCAATTTCACGATTATTTCGTTAGAGTGGTTCGCTTGTATAGCTTCCATTTTCTGAATAAAACGTTTGTTATCTGACAATATCTCACAATATCTTACATTAATTGAAGAATATCATAGTTCCTTGATGAAAAAAAATCCGATTTATTGTTGCCGTTTTATGATTTTCCACTGTGAGATTCTCTCAATGTGTTTATACACACGCCTTTTTTAGAACAAGTTTGACAGATGTTTATCTAAACTTTACTCGAAAATTATCTCGAATGTTTTTTTCAACCACAAAGAAAACATACCAGACTGGCGAGTCGTCCCCTGTAGGGAATACCTCTCTTTTATTCTACTTACTATATGAATATTAGGGATTATACATGGCATGTAGATGAAACGAGCTATTTCAGTACCACATCACTTCTCTCCCTTCCCCCCAAACACACACAAACGGCTTTTTCAGTACCACATATCACCTCGCCCCTAGGCTTTTACGGCTCCGCCTCCCCTTTCAGTCCATTCAGTGTTTTTTGATATAATTGACTAGCTGTTTGATGTAATTACATTCTTAATTAATAGTATAATGTGTACATGCGAATTCGAAATTAAATAACAAGTAAAAAAACGTAGAAAAGTTAATTTTCAACTCCTACACAAAATGTGCTAACTCGTTTTTAAAAAGATGCAATTCCATTAAAAGCTATTATCAGTGATCCATGAAATTGAGACGTTTTTAATATAAACTCTCGACTTTTATACAGTCAAATGTACCCGTACAGGTGGTTGATTTGGTTATCTGGGGTTCTGAAACTGAAACTGGCATGGGTCTTTATCAAGACTCGACCCGATGTACAAATGTCGCTCCATCGTTGTCAATACTATCGTTTATAATATACTTAGTAGCGCCTTCCTACGTCAAAGCTAGGAGACTGAATTAAACTCGATTAGCTAGATGACAATTCTTTCACGCACACAAAAACACCAATAATAACCCTTACCAGATGCGTTTTATAATTACTGATATTAGTATATAGTAGGAAATATAAATATATACCAATACTAATCTAGAGTATTAATCAAAATTAGTGATAATATATGTTCTCTTCATATAGATCTTTGTTGTTGTCATTTGCAACAACAGTCTGTGCTTGCTTGTTTGCTTGTATGTTGATTTCTTTGTGTTCTTGTTTATTTGTTTGTTTGTATATTAATTCGTTGCTTGGTTGTTAATTTATTCACATGTTTATAGGTAACTATCGACAAAACTAATTTGAGCTGCGTCGATGTTTCTAATGAAACAGTTGTTGTAATTCAAATGTAAGTTATAAAAATAAGAGAAAAATTACTGACGCTTCCAACGAGTCACGCTGTATTTTGACGAGCCTTCAGGCGAGTCAAAATGCAAGTTGACGAGTAAAATATCCAGCCATATTCCACATCCAACTGTCTAATAAGTTATTTATTATCCAACTATCTCGTAAAAATGAAAAAAGGATCGAAAAAATCGAAAAAATAGTAATTTTCATTTCCTTAAAAAAATTAGTAGGACATTGCGTGACGTGCGTATTGCATTCTGATTGGCTCATTTTTCATACAGGTCAAACCGGTTTTAACAGTTCACACAAACACGCCGTTTTAATTATCAATGTAATTTTTTTCGACTGTTTTTGCACAAATTTTGGCTGTATTTCGAGAAAAAAGAGGGAGAACGTCAACAAGACAAATGAAAAAATGGCTACCGTTCGGAAACTTTGATGAAGTCAAATGAAAATGCAGTAACAAAGGAAATGCTGTGTCAAGAACTTGCAGTGATTGTAGTGCTTTCGTTTCCATTCGTGGATCGTAGTTGCTTGCTTCAATTAGCTTTACATTTCTACTATAAAGGACATTTTTGCAGCTCTTCCACTGAAGGATTACATTTTGTTGTATTAAGGTAAAATTTCTTTTTTTTTTCTTTTCCTTATACGAGCTAGTCAGTCAGCTTATATGTCAATAATTCAGTTTGCCTTGCAGACATTTTAGCTGTAGATGAAAACCTGTTAAACTGGTTTAGACAGCGAAAATTATCGCTGTATATTTTTACTCGATCCAGTCTTACTCACGCGTTATTTTTTACAAGTTGGATAATAAATACCAATACTAATCTACAGTATTAATCAAAATTAGTGGTAATGTATGTTTTCTTCATATAGATCTTTGTTGTTGTCATTTGCAACAACAGTCTGTGCTTGCTTGTTTGCTTGTATGTCGATTTCTTTAAGTACTTGTTTATTTGTTTGTTTGTATATTAATTTGTTGCTTGGTTGTTAATTCATTCACATGTTTATAGGTAACTATCGACAAAACTAATTTGAGCTGCGTGGGTGTTTCTAATGAAACAGTTGTTGTAATTTAAATGTAAGTCATAAAAAAAGAGAAAAATTGCTGACGCTTCGAAAGTTATATAGTTCTTCGGACATCGCGCTGATCAAGAGTTATTGAAAACAAGTCTATAAAAAGGACACGGTGGGGAAGGGGGTGGGGTCGTCCTCAGCTCTCGATCCAGTCTCTCCCTAGCATTCACAGCAAAACAAAATAGCACAACAATTTATTCCACAGGAAGCCCTAATAAAGAAAGGATTAGTCTACAGAGTAGTCTACAGCTTCGTCTCTTGATGAAGAAAGTTGTACACGGACAGGCGGTTGCCTTGGATACAGGAAGTGGTCATGTGTGTTCTAATTGGCTGAAGCTGTGACATCTGAAGTCAATCAGGTGGGGTGGATCTGTATATCATTCTTAGAATTTCAAGACTATATTAATAAATTTACATTCCTTTGTGCGTGAATTTCTTAATAAAACACTGGAATATAAAATATTTACATGGTCGATACCAGATGCGTTATTAACGATTACTGATATTAGCATATTCGAGGAAATATAAAGAACGATAAGATTCATGCATGTTAGTTACAGCTAAAACAAGAAGACAACTACTTGGTAAAACAGTCGTAATCATGGACGAGTCTAATGTTACACAACACTTCAGCAACTGCAAGTACGATCAACCTCCATCAGACAATGAACGAGTTGTTAAAATGACTGCATTGTCAACTGTTGGCATATTTGGTTTATTTGGCAACGTCTTTACCATCGTAGTGGCTGCTAAATACACTGTTAGAAGAAATCTTCATTTTCTGATCATCAACATGGCCGTGTCTGATATCCTTGTCATAATTTGCACCTTGTTAATAACTTCCATAAATCTATATATTCTACATGAAAGGCTTTTTGAAAGCAAAATGGAAATTGTTGGAATTTTAAGATGCTCCCTTAGTTTCGTTCGGGACATGTCTCAAGGAGTATCTCTTGTAACCCTTGGGATCATTAGCATTCAACGATACAGAATCACAAGCAGACGAGCAATCCAAATTGCAACACCATACTCGGTTAAACAACGTTTATGTTTACTATTTGGGTCTTGGTTGATTTCTGCTACAATCACATTAAATACAGTGATATTTGTCTACCCAGGTAAAGATGGTAACTGTTATATCAAACAACATTTCTTTAACTATGTATGGTTTACTTTCAGTAATATATTAAAAATTGCCATATTTTTGGTTGTTGTTTTGATAAGTATCTTAACGTTGCGAAGGCTGTCTAGTCAACAAGCCATTGAGGATAATCTCTCTGAAGTTCAAAAAAAACTACGAAGAAGACGAATCGGCAGCGCAGTGAAAATGATTTTGTAGTCGTTACTACTTTACTGCTGTTGCTTTACCCCTGTTCTGGTCTTTTCTCTACTTTGGCATCTTGATTTCTTTCCTTCAGTTGACTTGATAAATTGGAATGAATGCTTAGACTGGTATAGTTTAGAATATGTTGCCTGGTATTTTCTCCCCATCGTCAACTGTAGTTTTAGTCCATGCGTATATTTCATCTGTTTGTCTGATTTCCGCCAAGCAGCAAAAACAGCACTGTGCAGAGGAAACACAACAGATGATTAATTTGTTCAGTACAACGTAGCTAGGGTTGACAGAACAACTGCGATCTGTAAACATTGTATATTCTCTGATTCATGGGAACGTGCCTGTCGTTCCATAGCCGCTCAGGCAATTTGCTGAAGGCATCAATTGCATTGCCTATTCTACTGATATGTTTGTCAATTTTGGGATTATTTGAGACTCTATAAGTGATCGTACTTTCAAGTCTGTACATTGTAGGTCAGTGACTCTTGCGAACACAGTGCGAACAATATGATTGCATTTTTTTCAAAGTGTCAATGTGTCAAGATTTCAGTCTGAATTTATTCTATTTCAGTAATGAAGGTTAACTGGAAAAAGAACTATAATCTCAGTTGAATATATCCGAAAATCGAAAAGGATTTCAAAACAATTTAAAAAATAAAATGTAGAAATAGATGTAATCACAAACATAGCGCTTTTGAATCTAGTCCAGTCTTCTTCACTAGTCTATAGGAACGAATCTAGTCCAGTCTTCTTAACTAGTCTATAGGAACGAATCTAGTCCAGTCTTCTTCACTAGTCTATAGGAACGAATCGCGCGCCAAAAGGTGTTAGTTACTCTGTTTTTAAAAGAAAATGAATATATACAACCAAAATAAATTAATAAATAAACAAACAAGCACATTGATAAATAAAAATTAATAAGAAAGTGATTAAATAAATATTTTTTTTACAATAATTAATATCAATAAATGATTAAGTATATAAAGATAAATATCACTATGATCGAGTCACCTGCCAAAACAAGGGAGCACGATTCAGACTCAGATCATCAGGCTTTATATATTATCCGATACTTTTTTTTTAGTCTTTCGACCTTTCTGATCGGCGCTTGCGAAGCATATAGAGAATTTGTCTGCGCTTGTCGTAAGTTAATGGTAGAAGCCGCTATAATCACGCGAAAGAAAAATACCTTATAAATCCCCTTTAATCCAAATTCACAAAAGCGATACTTCAGCTGACGAAAGTCTCTGTTCCAACCATACAGTGATTGGCCGTTATTTCCGTACGGCTTATTATAGTTCTTGTTGGACATTAGCATAACAATTTGTTTGTTTATAACCATGTATCTGCAAGATTCTGCAATTTGGCCGCTTTCACGACGAGACTAGGTCATCTTTGACTGCCGATCAAAGATTTTGGCCAAAACTCTATTGAAAACCAAAAGTATAGTACTAATCTACGATTATTAAAGAAAGCATACCAAGGAAAAACGTAGCTGCGCATAACATTTAAGCTCGACTTTTCTTCAAATGACCATAGATTAAGACTGACAAATCTTCTCCGTGCTTGAGTTAAAGTTTACATTTAGTGAAGATAGAAGTATATCAACAAAATCCTGACCAGAAATTTACAAAATTTGGTGTATCCGTGTTTTCACAATTA
Organism: Diadumene lineata; assembly: GCA_918843875.1. Taxonomy (NCBI): domain Eukaryota; kingdom Metazoa; phylum Cnidaria; class Anthozoa; order Actiniaria; family Diadumenidae; genus Diadumene; species Diadumene lineata. The sequence goes on along the minus strand of OU974081.1, from coordinate 3,143,932 downwards.
AATTACTTGAGAGGAGACACACAACCATGGCGTCAACAAATATGGCAATATCACGTTTTGACCTATCTTTCTTAAAAAAATAGCAATGCTGCGATGTAGAATGTGGTTTGACGACTCGCTTAAGTGATATTTAGCTTCGGCACAGCCCCTCAAACATACCGATTATCAAGAAGGAAAGTTGACCAAAACTTGCAAAATGCGCAAATAATCTGCTCATCACCCCACAAAATCGATCCTCAATAAGAAATCATTTTGTTCCACACAATTACCATGAGCTTTGATTCATAATCTGTGGAAAAAGTTTTCTGCTATTTCTTTTATTATGGCAGCAGTCCGTATACGAATGCAGTAGGTTTGTGTTTTTCTTGACTTAGTCACAGCACCTTATAAAGTGAAAGACTTTAAGTATCCATTTATATTTTCCTAAATAGAAAATTACTAAGATTGCGAGTGGAGCTCAAAAGTTCCCCGGTCGTAGAAAAAAAATAGTAAACGTCACTGCGAGCTAAAATTTTCTAACATGCGCAGACAAATTCTCTATATGCTGGCTTGCGATGCAATGTTAATAAAGGCTCATAATAAATTCAAAATGGCGGATTCAAAGAACAATCATCACTGAATTACAAAAACGCCTCAAAACAAAATCAAAAACGAGTCTGGCGTTCTCACTTGGCTAAAAGCGTTAAATAATCACCGATAAATAAAGAAATGAATAAAAGAAAAAGAAAAAAAAAACAAATAATATAAAACAAACAAATAAATCGATAAAAATGAAAAGAGAAATGAATGGAAAAAATGACTAACCAAACAAATGAATAGGAAAATGAACAAAGGAATGAATAAAATACTAATAACCAGATAATTTAATTACAAAATAGTCATCAGTGAAGTTAATGAAAAATAAAAAAATCAACGAATAAGTAAATAAATAGAGAAATATGCATATACGGTCATATACACGAGCAAGCAAATAGTTAGATAATTAAAAAAATAACAAAATGAACAAATAAGCAAATAAACTCATAAATAAATACATATATATACAAGCATATCAAGTGGTTTATAAACCTTGAAACATTTAGTTTAATAACTTAATAATTTTCTCGTTTGTTTTCCGTGTATTGGATCGGAGAACATAAACTAAAAGTGCGCAATAAAAATATAGTGCACACACTAAAAGTGTGCAACATAAATACCACTAATGATAGTGCTATTTTATGCTAATTCTATTTGTTTTCTCAAGTTTAATTAGCGCTGTTTACTACTAAATAGTGACAACTGTTGCTTATCTTGTTGTTTTTTGTTTTTGTAACTATTGCACATGCACATTTAGTGTTTGTACTCTACGCTTCAGTATTCCTAAGAGCCAATCAGCAATCAATTTGAAATCGTCTGCTATAATGCCTCTGTCGTTGAAAGGAGTTCTGGACCCTCTAGAGCGCACCCATGACATTGTGTCAGCATATGTTTCTCTAGTCTGAGCAGACAGTTTCTCAGTTAAGTTTTTTAGGAACATCTGGGATTCACTCCAAATTCGTCCATTAAGGCAACACGCTCCCGCAACATGGTCCCGAAGCAAAGCTAACTCGTGTGCACCAACGAAAAACATGTTGCGCAACAAAACTTTTGCTCCCGGGTTTTGTTCCCTTTGTTGCGCAACATATTTTTCGTTGGTACACACGAGTGAGCTTTGCACCGGGAGCATGTTGCGGGAGCGTGTTGCAGGAGCAAGCTCCCTCGTGTGTACCGGCCTTTAGTGCAAAAGACCAAGACTCTCTACATCGAGGATTCTCTAATGGTACTTCCTTTTTTCTCTTGACATAAATACTGATTGGATCTTAGGATATGTGACTAGGTAAATTGATTGTAAGCAAAACTACACGTGGCAGCCACTCTTCAAGGATACTGTGTATTCTGTCGAGAATAACTTTAATTACATAGTTGACCCTCTCCAGTAAAATACTGATTGGATCTTAGGATATGTGAGGGAATGAATAGCTACTTAAGAATACTCTGTATTTTGTTGAGAATAACTTTAATTAAATTGATCGAAATAAAATGTTAAAATAATCTATTTCTCTCGTGGTTTATTTTCTAGTCCTCGCAATTTTTCCTTTTTATTTTTATTATTATATTTCCTCCAAGGATTATAGACCATGCCCTCTCCAGTAATCAGGCCGGGTTGGCTTGGTACCATCACTGGCGTTCCTTTGAAAAAACGACTAACTTTTTATTGTAAAAAAAATAAATAAAATAAAAAATAATAATTAAAATAATAATAATAATAATAATTATTTAAAAATAATTAAAAAAGTCAATAATTAAATAATAATTAAAATAATAATTAAATAATAATTAAATAATAATTAAAATAATTAAATAATAATTAAAATAATAATAATAATAATAATTATTTAAAAATAATTAAAAAAGTCAAGAAGAGGATGACCGAAAATGACCGCTCTAAGCATGTAATAGACCATAAGGCCGCAAAGCATCCCGGTTGAGACGGCATTTTAACTAAAATTTTCTCGAATAAGCACTTTTTGTGGTAACTGGCTCCACACTTTGCTGTTGTGTAGGTGAGGGATGAGTAGGTGGACGGTGAAGGTAGACTAATAAAATACACACATTAAACGTGCAATAGAAATACCACTAACTAGTGCTATTTTATCGTAACTGTATATTGTTTTATTTTGTTTAATTAGTGCTATTTACTACTAAATAGTGACAACTGTTGCACACATATACTGTGTACTCTTTCCGTTTTAGACACATTTTTAGTTGTAACTTCAGAAGCGTAGTATCATTGTTCTTGAGAGTGTATTAATAAGTGTTTATCTGTACATGGTAGGATGAAAATTTACGCATTAATGATGTATTTAATAATAAATCTTTTTTATACTTGTTCTAAAAAACAATTTTGAGAATGCTTTCAGAAAATACAATAAAAAAGTATGATGTGAAAGTACTTGCATTTTGGTGACTTGAGAACGTAAAGAAAAAAGCTCAAAAACCGTAGAGAAAGGGCGCGAAAACATAGTGATTTGTCTTTCAAGAGCAAAATTCGTGTTTTGTTGACGAAATACCAACGTGCGCACGAGCTGCTAATTCGTTCGAAAAAGTCCTAAGCGGAAAGTATTTTGGAAATTTCTCAAAATTTAGCCCAATGACCTATGCTCAATTTTAGATATATTTGATATTATATCATAACAAATAATTAACATAGGTCATCGTGCTAGTTTGCGAAATATTGTGAAAAGAGAGGACTGTGTCGAGTTACAAAATTATCGAGTTTTCTCGCTCGAAAATATCGCAATTCTTCGATTTTTTTTATTTAAAGCACTTTACAAACATAATTTCAATAGATTACATGATAAAAGTCTTGAAACCAAAAATCTTGAAACATGCACAGAACATATGCGCAACTTATGCAAAACTAGGTAAATATCTTTGAGGTGACAATTATGTAATTAAAGCAAATGTGTCCCTAATAGAGGACCAGGGAATTTGGGCTTGGGTTTTCGATATCGATAACTTTTTTTGTTTTTTAAAAATTTATTTTAAGGGACAATTGAGGTTCACAAATCACTTATCGACTTTTTTGCATAATTCCAACAATATTATATATTATATGTTACTCATATTTATAAGCTCGTCAAATACAACGTGAACGAATTTTGCTAATTCCTTTGCATATTAATACGAATGTCAGGGCATTTTACAGACACAGTTCTATGGTCATTATTATTTTTCCCGCGGTTTTTGCATTCTTCAAATACACTATGTTTTACATCTTAAAAGAGTAGAAAAACATTATTTACCGGACAATAACTAATAAATTAAAAGTCATATTCCTATTATAGAGTGCAAACAATTAATCCGTGAAACTTTAGTAATACTAAATAGTGCTATTTTATGCAAATTCTATTGTTTTCTTTTGTTTAATTAGCACTATTTTGTACTATTTAGTAATTAGTGTTTCAGGGATATATTGGTTGCACTCTATATACACATAAAGATATGTAAAAAAACATATGGTTTTTTTCATTTTCACGCAGCAACAAGATAACTAAAATTTATAATTTTTATCAGGCATAGCGCGACAGAATCGTGACCATTTGCACATGTACTTTAAATGTACATTTAATCGGTTTTGTGGTTTATCACATTGACATAGACCACCACTGCAAAAACAAATATAATCTAATAGTCCAGTTTATTTTGAGGCATTAAATTCCTTAGCTTACGAAATACTTAATTTATTTATTTCGGCGCACTTGAAAATGAAAACGAGAGTCCGAACAGCTTGTTCTCGCGGTCTAAATGACTTCGGTTCACTTGATCCTGTTCCTGACAGGGAGGATCCGCTAGTACCTCAAAACCTTGACCCTATTTAAGACAGTAAAATCTCGAAAATCCATACCCTTTTCAAGAGAAATTGGTGAAATGTAGACCCTATCCATCCCATCGAGATTTCAATATCATTCATTTGTGAACACTTTGTGTTCTTTGAGATGAAATATTAATACCGTGTTTAAGACATAGTAAAGTACACCCTATTTAATACACCTTAAGGTAAATTGTATACCCTATTGAAGACGTGAAGGCGAAAAACCATACCTTATTTGGCGGAATGTACCCATATAGTAAATATAAGAGAATACCATCCCCCCCTTGTTGAAAGTATAGTCAAACATTCGTAGTTACTAAAAAGCGCAATTACCTACGGCTGATAATCTACGAGTGACCTGCTACAATGACCTACAACGATCTACAATAACCCAGAATAAAAGTTCTTAGAGTGTACGCACCACAAGTGTGCAACATAAACTAGTAACACTAAATAGTGCTATTTTATGTTTATCTTATAGTTTTCTTTTGTATAATTAGTGTTATTTACTACTAAATAGTGAAAGCTTAATCCCCGGGCTTTTGGTATTTATATGTGAGATAATGCATCATCTGAAGCAGAGAAAACCGATGTTATCATAATAATTGGATATGATGGTCCTAAAGTCGAGACCTTGGTTTTGAATATCCGTGACTACCCTAAAATATTCCAACTGTAATTCTGAGTCTGAAAACCCTTAAAGGTTCCCGATCTCCGATTTTGACCTCTAAAAGGTACGACGAGCATCCTTCGATATATACGTGTCAGCCCCCCTGATCTGAATAACAGCTTTTTGTGTATAAAACACAGGATGTTGAATTATTTGAAGTGGAAACCGAACGTATTACACAAAAACGCCGTAATTACTATACTAAGATATTATAAAAGCGTTTTGACAATATATTAGCCAGTATGTTTTGTTATATTTATCGAGAGATTTTATAGATCCAGATTCGCATTTGGCAATGTACTGCACACTTTTATCCCCTTTACGTTTCATCTCTTGAAAATCGAATTTCACGATTATTTCGTTTGATTGGTTCGCTTGTATAGCTTCCATTTTCTGAATAAAACTTTTGTTATCTGACACTATCTCACAATATCTTACAGTAATTGAAGAATATAGTTCCTTGATGAAAAAAAATCGATTTATTGTTGCCGTTTTATGATTTTCCACTGTGAGATTCTATCAATGTTTTTATACACACGACGTTTTTAGAACAAGTTGTGACAGATGTTAATCTAAACTTTACTCGAAAATTATCTCGAATGTTTTTTTCAACCACAAAGAAAACATACCAGACTGGCGAGTCGTCCCCTGTAGGGAATACCTCTCTTCTATTCTACTTACTTACATTGAGATGAAAAGAGCTATTTCAGTACCACATCACTTCCCTCCCTTCCCCCTAAACACACACAAACGGCTAGCTTTTTCAGTACCACATATCACCTCGCCCCTAGACTTTTACGGCTCCGCCTCCCCTTTCAGTCCATTCAGTGTTTTTCGATATAATTCACTAGCTGTTTGATGTAATTACATCTTAACTAATGGTATAATTTGTACGTGCGAATTCGAAATTAAATAACAAGTAAAAAAACGTAGAATAAGCTAATTTTCAACTCCTACACAAAATGTGCTAACTCGTTTTTAAAAAGATGCAATTCCATCAAAAGCTATTATCAGTGATCCAAGAAATTGAGACGTTTTTACACAGTCAAATGTACCCGGACAGGTGGTTGATTTGGTCTTCTGGTGTTCTGAAACTGAAACTGGCATGGGCCTTTATCAAGACTCGACCCGATGTACAAATGTCGCTCCATCGTTGTCAATACTATCGTTTATAATAAACTTAGTAGCGACTTCCTACGTTAAAGGAGACTGAATTAAACTCTATTGGCTAGATGACAATTCTTTCACGCACACAAAAACACCAATAATTACCCTTACCAGATGCGTTTTATAATTAACCATATTAGCATATAGTAGGAAATATAAATATATACCAATACTAATCTAGAGTATTAATCAAAATTAGTGGTAACGTATGTTTTCTTCATATAGATATTTGTTGTTGTCATTTGCAACAACCGGTGCTTGCTTGTTTGCTTGTATGTCGATTTCTTTAAGTGCTTGTTTATTTGTTTGTTTGTATATTAATTTGTTGCTTGTTTGTTAATTTATTCACATGTTTATAGGTAACTATCGACAAAACCAATTTGAGCTGCGTCGGTGTTTCTAATGAAACAGTTGTTGTGATTTAAATGTACGTTATAAAAATAAGAGAAAAATTACTGACGCTTCCAACGTTAGTCCTTCGAACATTTTTACTTTACATTCTCATGTCTTGTTCAAGAAAGAAACAAGGGACCGAAAACAGATCCATGGGGATAACACGGAGCCTTTCTTTCGACGAACCACGTAAGACGGCTTCAACAAAGGCTACAAGGCTAACAGATTATTTACGATCTAAACTTGACTGGATATCCTAATTTGCATATATATACTGGGCAAACATGTCGAACACAGAATTTCCCCACAAAGTATGTATGCAATTAAAAATACATCTGTTGAAATTAAAAACAAAATAAAAAACTTTAGACAGAATACTGGAAGCCAGTTGTCGAATGTTGATTATTCGCAATTAAAACAAAGATTAAGACATAAAAATGCCACAATTAAACTACACAAAAATATAAAAAAAAATTTTATCTCAACAACAACCGAATTGTGTTTATTTTACAACTCGATCCATAGTAAGTACTGAAAATTTGAATTGGTCGGTATCATGTCTAAAACCTGCTTTGCCGCACAGTTATCAGACAACCGATTTTAACCATTATAGCGGAGCTCCGCGCGGAGCACCATAATTAAGAAAATATGGTAAACCATCGAGCTGAATTTTCGTCGACAGAAACAGGAAGCCCGCGTGTCCGAAATACGTACGGTGTCCGTCCGTGCCCATTGCGGGTAGGTACTTCACATATGATAACTATAATGTCCTGAATATGTCCTTGCCTATGTATGTGTTTGCTATGATCATCTATGATCATTAGCTGTACTTGGTTATGATTATATGTCCTAAGCTATGATTGCATATCCTTAGCAATGATTAGATGTCCTTCGCTGTGATTAGATGTGAGTAGCTGTCCTGATGTGTGAATAGATGTCCTTAGCTGTGAGTAGCTGTCCTGAGATGTGAGTAGCTGTCCTTAGTTGTGAGTAGCAGTGATTAGCTGTCCTTCGCTGTGATTAGATGTGAGTAGCTGTCCTTAGCAGTGAGTAAATGTCCCTAGCCGTGAGTAGCTGTCCTGAGCTGTGAATAGCTATCCTTAGCTGTGAGTAGCTATCCTGAGCTGTGAGTAGCTGTCCTTAGTTGTGAGTAGCAGTGATTAGCTGTCCTTCGCTGTGATTAGATGTGAGTAGCTGTCCTTAGCTATGAGTAGATGTCCTTAGCCGTGAGTAGCTGTCCTGAGCTATGAGTAGCTGTCCTTATCTGTGAGTAGCTGTACTTAGTAGTGAGTAGCTGTCCTTTGCAGTGAGTAGCTGTCCTTAGGTATGATTAGCTGTCCTGAGCTGTGAGTAGCTGTCCTTAGTTGTGAGTAGCAGTGATTAGCTGTCCTTCGCTGTGATTAGGTGTGAGTAGCTGTCCTTAGCTGTGAGTAGATGTCCTTAGCAGTGAGTAGCTGTCCTTAGCTATGAGTAGCTGTCCTTAGCAGTGAGTAGCTGTCCTTAGCTGTGAGTAGCTGTCCTGAGCTGTGAGTAGATGTCCTTAGCTGTGAGTAGCAGTGATTAACTGTCCTTAGCTGTGATTAGTTGTCCGTAGCTGTCCTTAGCTATGATTAGCTGTCCTGAGCTGTGAGTAGCTGTCATTAGTTGTGAGTAGCAGTGATTAGCTGTCCTTTGCCGTGATTAGATGTGAGTAGCTGTCCTTAGCTGTGAGTAGATGTCCTTAGCCGTGAGTAGCTGTCCTGAGCTGTGAGTAGCTTTCCTTAGCTGTGAGTAGCAGTGATTAACTGTCCTTAGCTGTGATTAGTTGTCCGTAGCTGTCCTTATCTATGATTAGCTGTCCTTAGCTGTGAGTAGCTGTCCTTAGTTGTGAGTAGCAGTGATTAGCTGTCCTTCGCTGTGATTAGATGTGAGTAGCTGTCCTGAGCTATGAGTAGCTGTCCTTATCTGTGAGTAGCTGTCCTTAGTAGTGAGTAGCTGTCCTTAGTAGTGAGTAGCTGTCCTTAGCAGTGAGTACCTGTCCTTAGCAGTGAGTAGCTGTCCTTATCTGTGAGTAGCTGTCCTTATTGTGAGTAGGTGTCCTTAGCTATGATTAGCTGTCCTGAGCTGTGAGTAGCTGTCCTTAGTTGTGAGTAGCAGTGATTAGCTGTTCTTCGCTGTGATTAGGTGTGAGTAGCTGTCCTTAGCTGTGAGTAGATGTCCTTAGCAGTGAGTAGCTGTCCTTAGCTATGAGTAGCTGTCCTTAGCAGTGAGTAGCTGTCCTTAGCTGTGAGTAGCTGTCCTTAGCTATGATTAGCTGTCCTTAGCAGTGATTAGCTGTCCTTCGCTGTGATTAGGTGTGAGTAGCTGTCCTTAGCTGTGAGTAGATGTCCTTAGCAGTGAGTAGCTGTCCTTAGCTATGAGTAGCTGTCCTTAGCAGTGAGTAGCTGTCCTTAGCTGTGAGTAGCTGTCCTGAGCTGTGAGTAGATGTCCTTAGCTGTGAGTAGCAGTGATTAACTGTCCTTAGCTGTGATTAGTTGTCCGCAGCTGTCCTTAGCTATGATTAGCTGTCCTTAGCTGTGAGTAGCTGTCATTAGTTGTGAGTAGCAGTGATTAGCTGTCCTTTGCCGTGATTAGATGTGAGTAGCTGTCCTTAGCTGTGAGTAGATGTCCTTAGCCGTGAGTAGCTGTCCTGAGCTGTGAGTAGCTTTCCTTAGCTGTGAGTAGCAGTGATTAACTGTCCTTAGCTGTGATTAGTTGTCCGTAGCTGTCCTTATCTATGATTAGCTGTCCTTAGCTGTGAGTAGCTGTCCTTAGTTGTGAGTAGCAGTGATTAGCTGTCCTTCGCTGTGATTAGATGTGAGTAGCTGTCCTGAGCTATGAGTAGCTGTCCTTATCTGTGAGTAGCTGTCCTTAGTAGTGAGTAGCTGTCCTTAGTAGTGAGTAGCTGTCCTTAGCAGTGAGTACCTGTCCTTAGCAGTGAGTAGCTGTCCTTATCTGTGAGTAGCTGTCCTGAGCTGTGAGTAGCTTTCCTTAGCTGTGAGTAGCAGTGATTAACTGTCCTTAGCTGTGAGTAGCTGTCATTAGTTGTGAGTAGCAGTGATTAGCTGTCCTTTGCCGTGATTAGATGTGAGTAGCTGTCCTTAGCTGTGAGTAGATGTCCTTAGCCGTGAGTAGCTGTCCTGAGCTGTGAGTAGCTTTCCTTAGCTGTGAGTAGCAGTGATTAACTGTCCTTAGCTGTGATTAGTTGTCCGTAGCTGTCCTTATCTATGATTAGCTGTCCTTAGCTGTGAGTAGCTGTCCTTAGTTGTGAGTAGCAGTGATTAGCTGTCCTTCGCTGTGATTAGATGTGAGTAGCTGTCCTGAGCTATGAGTAGCTGTCCTTATCTGTGAGTAGCTGTCCTTAGTAGTGAGTAGCTGTCCTTAGTAGTGAGTAGCTGTCCTTAGCAGTGAGTACCTGTCCTTAGCAGTGAGTAGCTGTCCTTATCTGTGAGTAGCTGTCCTTATTGTGAGTAGGTGTTCTTAGCTATGATTAGCTGTCCTGAGCTGTGAGTAGCTGTCCTTAGTTGTGAGTAGCAGTGATTAGCTGTTCTTCGCTGTGATTAGGTGTGAGTAGCTGTCCTTAGCTGTGAGTAGATGTCCTTAGCAGTGAGTAGCTGTCCTTAGCTATGAGTAGCTGTCCTTAGCAGTGAGTAGCTGTCCTTAGCTGTGAGTAGCTGTCCTTAGCTATGATTAGCTGTCCTTAGCAGTGATTAGCTGTCCTTCGCTGTGATACATCGCGCAGAATGCTATTGTTCTCAGGGACATTTACTTACGGTGCTAAATTATTCACAATTAGCCATAAATATGAATAAATCAGTGAGATTAAAGGTTGTGATTGGCTGTTTTTAAATATTTCTTCCGACAAAGCTACAGACACAGGGTTTCAGAATTCAATACCAAAATCCACCTATTGTTGTCTTATCCGCTTATTGTTTTCGTGCGTGTCAAAATGTTATGATACAACAATAAGAAAAATTCGCAAGTCTACACCAACTATAAAGAAATAATAAACTAATAATTTTCACTCAGCACATTTTGTATTTGTCCGAATTTGATATTAAACATTCTCAATGACAAACGGCGCACAAAGCTATATGAGTAGTTTGAGCGCTCTTACAGGAATTTTTTCTAGCTAAATGGCGCGTTTACATATGATAAGCCACACTTATATCAAATGAAACTTTAAATTGTGTAGTTTGTTTATGTTTGTGACTTTTTGGATACGTTTATTAAACCAGACTTGTTTAATTTAAGCAAAATAACATTCAAAATGACCTTCTCACAAACTCGAAACATGAAGCCGACAACTCGAGTTCAAATGATTTGTTTAAAGTTCATTTCTTAATGAAACTTATATCAAATGGAAACTTAAAATTTGTAGTTTGTCACCTGTGACTTTTTTTAGATGCGTTCATAAACCAAATTTGTTTGAAAGCAAAAAACCCTCATAATTTCACAAACTCGAAATGTAAAGCCGCCGACAACTGAAGCTTGAATTAGTTGTTTTAAAATTTATTTCTTTTCAAATCTCAATGAAACTTATATCAAATGAAACCTTAAAATGTGTAGTTTGTTTGTTTGTGACTTTTTTAAATAGCCTTCTCACAAACTCAAAAACTATAGCTGACAACTCAAATTCGAATGAGTCGTTTCAAATTCATTTCTTGTGACTTTTGCAGCTTCAAACCAACTTTCGATTTCAGCTTTCCGAAAGAAGTAATTATAAACTCAGATTAATTAATCTTGATCTTCACGGCTATCAACACGTTGAGTTAATTACGCAAATCGCTGAAGAAAAAAAATTTATCACTAGAAACCGACGTACAGCAGTTTGTAGAATGACAACGTAGATGTAGCTTACTTGACGTATAAACGAAAATGAATTGATTTGGAACGACTTCAGGATTGCTGTGTTGTCACTAATTCCGCCTTTGTGTCAAAACACACAAGAAAATATAAACAAGTTGGGTGCTAATCCAAACAAACAAAAGGCCAATTTAACTAAATAATCTGCACGGTAACTACAAAGAAACATCGACCGTAGAAAGCTATGAAAATAACTAGATTAAATATTCAGATTAAAAAAGAGAAACTTTCTAAACGTCAAAATAATACCAAAAAATGTGGAAAATGTTCACCAAAACAAGATCTTTTGAATGCACCATGTTCATTTTTTTGTTTCTTTGTGTATTCTCAAAAAAAACTGTGTTGAATATATGTGAATATTGGTTTACATACAAATTAGCACTGAAATTGCCCTTATTTGAAGATGAAAAAGAGAAATGTTTGAAAACAAATTTTCCCAACTTACAGGGTGCAAACGATAGATAAATATCTCATCTTTAATTTGCACCATGTTCATTTGTTTAGTTATTTGTCGAAAACAGTGTAAACCAGGTTTTACATAGCAAGGTCTGACCATTTTAAGCACTTTTCTTTGTAAATGTGACTAGATGGCTCATTAACGGCTCATTAACTACGCTGTCGGCGTTTTGAATCTGACGCCAGAACAATAGAAAAGTCCCGTATGTGTCCCTGTATTCTGCGCGATGCAAAATACAGCTGCAAGACTCATTTGTAAGGTTGGCCGCTTTGACCATATCACTCCATCGTTAATACAAATACACTGGTTACCGATTAAATACCGTGTTGAGTTCAAATTTCTGCTGATCACTTATAAAGTCATACATGGAATAGCTCCAACATATTTACGTGAACTTATAACATTACAAAGAGCTTCCAGATACAATCTCAGGTCAACCAATGAACTTCTACTCCAGCCTCCTAGATACAAATCACTGCGCACTCTTGGCGACCGCAGCTTCGAAATTGCAGCACCATCACTTTGGAACAATCTGCCCCATGAAATACGCCATACCGAAAGCCTATTATCTTTCAAAAGACTGCTTAAAACATTTTTGTTTAAAAAAGCATATGAACTACCATAGACTCAAATTACTATTATTATTTTTAATATTTTTATCTTTAGATATATACATATTGAAGTTCATAAGTAATATACTATTTTCTTTTTCTTTATTAAATTATAATTACCTAAAATAAATTAAATTTTAAATTGTAATTACTAGCACCCCAGGCTATATATTTAAATGTATTGTTGTATGTGTGTATTCTTATATTGTAAATAATTTCTTTTAAAATCATATCTATCATTGTAAAGCGCACGGGAGCATCTTCCTATGGAAAGGGATGTGCGCTATAGAAATATTAAATTATTATTAATTATTATTATCTATGTTTGTAAGCCAGTCATTCGTGGCGTCGAGAAGCGCCGTCACGGTAGAGTGGAGAGAGCGAAAACCGGACTGGTTTGTTTTTATGATATTCTTCTCACAAAGATATGAGTAAACCTGATGGTAGATTAGTTTCTCAAAAATTTTTGTTACAGCTGACAACACAGAAATGGGTCTGTAATTGGTTGCTAAATTTTTTTCGCCGCCTTTGTGAAGTGGGAAAACCTTAGCAACTTTCCACTGTGAAGGAAAAATTCCCGTGCTTAATGATTTATTGAAAATATGGCTCAGGCTGGATGCAATCACCGGAGCAGATTCCTTAAGCAGTCTACCGGGAATGTTATCCAGTCCTGAAGCTTTGTTAGTTGGAATTTTTTCCAGTAGTTCAAAAACCTCTTTCACAGATATTTTTCTAAAATGAAAATTATAAGGTGATCTAATGATGTAGCTCTCAAAAGATCGAGAGGATTTTGTTAGATCAGATGCAAGTTGTGCACCTATCTCAGTAAAATACTTATTTAGAGTATCTGCTATCACGCTAGAATCATCTATTGACTTATTGTTGATTTTAATTTCATTAATTTGGGACCTTTTGGCTTTTCTAGAAGTCATTTGATTACGATTCGCCATGTTTCTTTTATGTTGCCTTCATTTCGAGAAATAGACTCACGATAGAAGTTAGACTTAGCTTGTTTAACAGTCATATTTACGCGGTTACGCGCTACTTTGAAATTATTCCAATCAATATGATTCTTAGTTTTGATAGCTTTCAATTTTAGTTTATCCCTGTCGTACATTATTTTCTTAATTCCACGAGTTAACCACGGATTTTGTTTGTGTCTAACTCGTCTAGTGCGAAGTGGAGCATGACGGTTAATAATTTTAAGAAATTTACTGCTCCAGTCCTCCCACAAATCATTGGGGTCCACACAGCTAGTGTCTAACTTGATTTCACTTAATTCTGTCCTAAATTTCTCCCCATCAAAATTCTTAAACTGTCTACATGTAACATATTTGATAGGTTTTTTAACATCAGATGATAAATTACGGCAGGCATAAATAAGACTATGATCACTGATTCCCAGATGATAAACTCCTGATGCCAGTATATGCTCTGGCTTATTAGTAATTATGACATCTATAAGTGTTTGGGAGTTTTCAGTGACCCTTGTTGGTTCGTTAATTAACTGGTGAAGTTGATATAATTCTAGAATCAATTTAAGTTTGGTGTAATTTGATTCCTTTTTGTTTTTCTTCTGAAAATCTATATTTAGATCTCCTATAAGAATAATTTCTTTCTCTTCACTATCTAATTTGTCAATTATTCGTTGGAAATGATCAAAGAAAATAGTTGAAGAGTTGGGTGGTCTATAACAAGAAATGACAGCAAACGGTTTAGAGTGTGGAGGAGTCACTTCAACACAAAGACATTCAAATTCCTAGTGAGAAAGGTCTTTGCAAAAAGTAAAGTTTATTGGTGTTTTAATATAAAGACACACACCTCCGCCTCTCCTGTTCCTGTCAAGCCTTATCATATTGTACCCGTCAATACTTCCTAGTGAGTCCTGGATAGACGAATCAACTCTTGATTCATTTAAAGCTATCAGATCAAAATCTTGTTCGTCTGTCCAAGTTCTCAGTTGATCAATATGAGCTTTCATAGAGGGAAGGGCCTGCTCGACTTCATTACCTGTTGGAGTAATTCAACTTAGAATATCAATAAAATTACCTTGAAGCTTGAGGCTTCCAGATTCGAGAATGCAGCCCTCCGCGATTTCAATCATCGGAAGAAATGTCGCCGTTGTCAATAATTTTCCAGTTATTTTGACTACAAAAGTCTTCTCAGGTGTTTGTTCGTGTCTTTGACTTTGTCTTTTAGATCTAAGGACAGCTATTCACAGCTAAGGACAGCTACTCACAGATAAGGACAGCTAATCACAGCTAAGGACAGCTACTCACTGCTAAGGACAGGTACTCACAGATAAGGACATCTACTGTCAGCTAAGGACAGCTACTCACTGCTAAGGATAGCTACTCATAGCTAAGGACAGCTACTCAGTGCTAAGGACAGCTACTCACTGCTAAGGACAGCTATTCACTGCTAAGGATAGCTACTCATAGCTAAGGACAGCTACTCAGTGCTAAGGACAGCTACTCACAGCAAAGGACAGCTACTCACTGCTAACGACAGCTACTCACCGCTAAGGACTGCTACTCACAGCTCAGGACAACTTATCACAGCTAAGGACAGCTAATCACTGCTACTCACAACTAACGACAGCTACTCACAGCTAAGGACAGCTACTCACATATAAGGACAGCTACTCACACCTAAGGATTGCTGCTTACAGATAAGGACATCTATTCACAGATGCTACTCACAGCTAAGGACAGCTACTCAAAGATAAGGACAGCTACTCACATTTAAGGACAGCTACTCACAGGTAAGGACAGCTACTCACAGCTAAGGACAGCTACTCACATATAAGGACAGCCACTCACAGGTAAGGACAGCTACTCACAGCTAGGTCCAGCTACTCACATAAAAGGACAGCTACTCACAGGTAAGGACAGCTACTCACTGCTAAGGACAGCTACTCACTGCTAAGGACAGCTACTCACAGATAAGGACAGCTACTCACAGCTCAGGACAGCTACTCACGGCTAAGGACATCTACTCACAGCTAAGGACACCTAATCACATCTAATCACAGCGAAGGACAGCTAATCACTGCTACTCACAACTAAGGACAGCTACTGACAGCTCACGACAGCTAATCATAGCTAAGGACAGCTACGCACAGCTACGGACAACTAATCACAGCTAAGGACAGCTACTCACTGCTAAGGACAACTACTCACAGATAAGGACATCTACTCACAGCTCAGGACAGCTACTCACAGCTAAGGACATCTACTCACAGCTAGGGACAGCTAATCACATCTAATCACAGCGAAAGACAGCTAATCACTGCTACTCACAACTAAGGACAGCTACTCACAGCTAAGGACAGCTATACTCACAGCTAAGGACAGCTACTCACTGCTAAGGACATCTACTCACAGCTAAGGACAGCTACTCACACCTAATCACAGCGAAGGACAGCTAATCACTGCTACTCACAACTAATGACAGCTACTCACAGCTCAGTACAGCTAATCATAGCTAAGGACACCTAATCACATATAAGGACAGCTACTCACAGGTAAGGACAGCTACTCACTGCTAAGGACAGCTACTCACTGCTAAGGACAGCTACTCACTACTAAGGACAGCTACTCACAGATAAGGACAGCTACTGACATAGCTGAGGAAAGCTACTCATGGCTAAGGACATCTACTCATAGCTAAGGACAGCTACTCACATCTAATCACAGTGAAGGACAGCTAATCACTGCTACTCACAACTAAGGACAGCTACTCACAGCTAAGGACAGCTCATCATAGATAAGGACAGCTACGGACAACTAATCACAGCTAAGGACAGTTAATCACTGCTACTCACAGCTAAGGAAAGCTACTCACATCTCAGGACAGCTACTCACGGCTAAGGACATCTACTCACAGCTAAGGACAGCTACTCACATCTAATCACGGCAAAGGACAGCTAATCACTGCTACTCACAACTAATGACAGCTACTCACAGCTAAGGACAGCTAATCATAGCTAAGGACAGCTACGGACAACAAATCACAGCTAAGGACAGTTAATCACTGCTACTCACAGCTAAGGACATTTATTCACAGCTCAGGACAGCTACTCACAGCTAAGGACATCTACTCACAGCTAAGGACAGCTATTCACATCTAATCACAGCGAAGGACAGCTAATCACTGCTCAGGACAGCTAATCATAGCTAAGGACAGCTACTCACAGCTAAGGACAGCTACTCACTGCTAAGGACAGCTACTCATAGCTAAGGACAGCTACTCACTGCTAAGGACATCTACTCACAGCTAAAAAGAGCTACTCACACCTAATCACAGCGAAGGACAGCTAATCACTGCTACTCACAACTAATGACAGCTACTCACAGCTCAGGACAGCTAATCATACCTAAGGACACCTACTCACATATAAGGACAGCTACTCACAGGTAAGGACAGCTACTCACTGCTAAGGACAGCTACTCACTACTAAGGACAGCTACTCACAGATAAGGACAGCTAATCATAGATAAGGACAGCTACGGACAACTTATCACAGCTAAGGACAGTTAATCACTGCCACTCACAGCTAAGGAAAGCTTCTCCCAGCTCAGGACAGCTACTCACGGCTAAGGACATTTACTCACAGCTAAGGACAGCTACTCACATCTAATCACGGCGAAGGACAGCTAATCACTGCTACTCACAACTAATCACTGCTACTCACAACTAATGACAGCTACTCACAGCTCAGGACAGCTAATCATAGCTAAGGACACCTACTCACAGGTAAGGACAGCTACTCACAGGTAAGGACAGCTACTCACTGCTAAGGACAGCTACTCACTGTTAAGGACAGCTACTCACTGCTAAGGACAGCTACTCACTACTAAGGACAGCTACTCACTACTAAGGACAGCTACTCACTACTAAGGACAGCTACTCACAGCTAAGGACAGCTACGGACAACTTATCACAGCTAAGGACAGTTAATCACTGCTACTCACAGCTAAGGAAAGCTACTCACAGCTCAGGACAGCTACTCACGGGTAAGGACATCTACTCACAGCTAAGGACAGCTACTCACATCTAATCACGGCGAAGGACAGCTAATCACTGCTACTCACAACTAATGACAGCTACTCACAGCTCAGGACAGCTAATCATAGCTAAGGACACCTACTCACAATAAGGACAGCTACTCACAGGTAAGGACAGCTACTCACTGCTAAGGACAGCTACTCACTGCAAAGGACAGCTACTCACTACTAAGTACAGCTACTCACAGATAAGGACAGCTACTCATAGCTCAGGACAGCTACTCACGGCTAAGGACATCTACTCATAGCTAAGGACAGCTACTCACATCTAATCACAGCGAAGGACAGCTAATCACTGCTACTCACAACTAAGGACAGCTACTCGTAGCTCAGGATAGCTACTCACAGCTAAGGATAGCTATTCACAGCTCAGGACAGCTACTCACGGCTAGGGACATCTACTCACTGCTAAGGACAGCTACTCACATCTAATCACAGCGAAGGACAGCTAATCACTGCTACTCACAACTAAGGACAGCTACTCAGAGCTCAGGACAGCTACTCACAGATAAGGACATCTATTCACACATTAGGACCGCTACTCACATCTAATCACAGCGAAGGACATCTAATCATTGCGCGCGAAAACGCTGACCGGTTTTAGTGGGCGCCAAAGCAATCAATTTTTTTTGCAGTTTATTGAAATTTTTCTACAAAATGTATTTCTACACTGGACAAAGAGCATGAAAATAGTAAAGCTAAGCTGACGACTTCAAGAGGTTTGACTGACAAAGAGAAACAATGACCGCAGCTTGAAAAAAGAAAAAGAACTACGATTCAATGATGAAAAGCTTCAAAATATTTTCCCTGACAAAGTGTGCAAAAGTCTCGTGTCGCTGTTTTTAAATGTTCAAATGTGCAGTCATGCAGAGCTGTTAAAATTTTATTTGATACTTAAAAGTCATTCATATCTGGAGATTTTACAAGTCGTATTTTCTGGAAGAGTTGATTTGACATGTTTGTCAAACGGTTAAAACGGCCGTATTCTTCGTGGATTCTTCGTGGCGTTTTTCAACGATCGACTAATCTACTTTTAAAAGTAAAAAAGAAAAGAAAAAAAGAAAAAAAAGAAAATCGACGGTGATCAAAAGTTCATAAAAACAGAAACAAAAGAAACGTGCATATGCAGACATTCAAAAGAGGTGAAAAGCAAGACCAACACGACTCACGAAAATGATTTCACTCTGTTCATTCATCAATTTTTACGGGCAATTCAGAACACAAAGAGCTTGAGAATCAATGCAGATTAATCAACTAATCCAACGAAAAATAACTTTTCATACAAGATGTTTGTCAAGAAAGTAGGACTGACAGTTCACGATTTAGCACATTGTGTGATCGAGCAACACGCACCGTAGCTAACCATGGATAATTTTTATTATCCATGAGCTAACCAAACTACGCCGGCCGTTCTGTTGAACTGTGTAAACTTTTTAAAGGCGGTGAAAATGTTTTTTTAACTTTTAAAATTCTGAAAACATGAACAAGCTTATTGTAATCAGCACTGAGGACGAAAATTTCAGTGGAAAAGTGACAGTACAGGACAAGAAACGTGGCACCGGTATGTTTACATTTGTTAATTTATTTATTACCATTTACATGAAAGCAGTTTGCAATAATCCCTGCAAGCTATTTACTTCTTTTTGTAAGATATTTCTCCATGGCTGAGACATTTTTGTGTTTTTTGTTGTTGTTTAAAATTTGATTCTTGTAATTCTTTGATTTGTTATTGAATTGCAATAAAACGCTTGTATTCGTCAGTGTAATCAAATTCATATTGAAACTAGACGCATAGCTGCGTGAACTCGGGCCTCTCTGATCTATTTTTATACGCCAAAAATTAAATTCTGTATCTTCATTTTGAAGTTGTCTGCTTGTCAAACGCAATCAGCAAGCATTTCATTTGTGAAGAAAAACAAAGTTGTTGTCAACAGGTAAATAGCACAAGATAACAGCGATAAATATTGACAATCTCTTTATTCTAACCTTTAAAAACAATAACCACCAAAAACTTTTCTGTTACTACATATTCATTAATTAACAGATGTGAAATTTCGTTTGATTTCAACAATACATGTTAGCCGAAAATAAAAATTTGTTTCTTGGTATTTTTGAAAACATCTTGTCAAGAAGAAAAAATAAACAGATAGATTTAAAAAGAAAAAATAATGTAGCATGAGCGGGAATCGAACCGACTGCCCACGGATCATGAGCACTGAAGCATAACATTGATCTATTCGGCCAATGTTATTGTAAGAGACACAGATATCTGAAGTTTATAAAATCTTTCGCCATAAACTTGTGAATTGCTTGGCAATTACTCAAATCCCAATTTAAACACGTACAATTCTTGAAGTATTGTTACACACTATAGTTCGTCTTAGCTGTTAAATTTTATTGCAACAATTGCAAATGGGTCTTCCTATTCATCTTTTGACAAATAACAAAGCGATCTATATTATATCTGTTCTTTTTTAATCCCATAATTGGGTCGTTCAATCACTTGACAGTGTTCACTTCGATCGACAACAAAGTAGTTTATGTCTGTTTCGTTCGTAACAAATCACAACTGTTAAACATTTTCTTCTATTTTGTCTCATTGTCTTTGTAAGTTGTTTTTGTGGACACTTGAGTAACGGTGTTAATATAAACTTTTCACAGTCATGTGCTTGTTCCGCCGTAATGCCAAGCAATTGTCTGCAACCAATCTTGTCAGAGTCAGCTTATATTTCTTGGTATCTAAAATAATTGTTGTTTCACTTACAATTATCCTTTGTATGATTCCAGTTTAAAAACAGCAAATTCCACGGAGCTTTCGTAAATTCGACGAGTCTGCAGGTCGCAGACTAAGTAGCCTTCTTTTGTAGTTTAACTTACAAAGACTTGCGAGGAAGCTCAATTCGATCGAACGGACTTGTGAAAGACTCGCTCTGTTGTCCGCTCGGAAAGTTTGCTTGTCATAAAACGCATTACAATAACCTTGTCCAATCTACTTACAACAAATTATAATTGGTGCATTAGCTAAAAATGTCACAGCAATATAGCAAAGGAATAGCGAAAAAAAAACTTCAGAATACTGTGATGAATAGATCAAATGAACATTTTCTGTGATGTGCCAGGCGTTCCTGACCTGCTTTTGGACGTTTGACATGACACGTCATTAATTTCACCAATCACAATCGACAATCGACATGAATGCATCCAATCACAAACCTGGAGCCGAACGAAATAGAAGTGCGGAAAATTTAAAAACAGCGGAGACAGAAAAACACAAAACCCGCTCAAATTATACCTCGGGCATTCCTTCGGAAGCCCGAGTAATAAAAGTTCATACTTACTAGCTATTTTTTAACGAGTTACGCAGTATTCACATTTGATAATTAAAAATACACAGCCGTATTAGATAGCTAGATCACCAATTAGTTAAGAAAGGTGAACATTTTTTCAAACCTAAAAGAGGGTAAAGGGAGAAGCGCGCATGTTAGTGCTTTTCTATCTTCTCATTGGATATTCAGTTTTAATTGACAAGTGCGATATTCACCATGCATAACAACATAAAGGAAGCCAGTTGACTGTTACTAAAAAAATATACGGTCGGATATTTTTCGCATTTTTGTGCATATTTATTGCGTATAATGATATGTTGAAATTACATTTTTGATTGATAAATTGATTTATCAACAACTTTGGCAGTGAATGAACAAATGAATGAATGAATGATTGAATTAATAATTCATTTCATTAAATCGGAGCTCCGCTATTAGGTTTACCTAATTTTTATATTATTCAAAAATAACACGAATTTTTCTCTCGATGACAATTGCCAATTGTACTGGCTTTTTGATATAATTGCCTCTTTTAAAAAAATAGCGTAATTAATTGTACGTGCGAATTCATAATAAAATTTACAAATAAAAACATAAAATAAGATAGAATACATTTTTTTCCGAGATGATGACAAATTTAATTTTCAATTTGCACCTACATCGAAATTGTACTAATTTGTTAAGATGTAATTTCATCTAGAAGCTATAATCATTTGATCACGTTTGAAAATTAACGTCTCGAATGAAAGCTGCATGCATCGCGTTGATCAAGAGTTATCGGAAACAAGTCTTAAAAGGACGGTGGGGAATGGGGCGTGTTCGTCTTCCGCTCTCGATCCAGTCTCTCCCTAGCATTCACAGCAAAACCAAATAGCACAACAGCGTATTCCACAGGAAGCCCAAATAAAGAAAGGATTAGTCTGCAGAGTAGTCTACAGCTTCGTCTCTTAATGAAGAAAATTGTACACTGACAGGCGGTTGCCTTGGATACAGGAAGTGGTCATGTCTGTTCTAATTGGCTGAAGCTGTGACATCCAATGTCAATCAGGTGGGGTGGATCTGTATGTCATTCTTAGAATTTCAAAACTATATTAATAAATTTTCATTCCTTTGTGCGTCAAAATGAAACTCGATTAAATGACAATGTCTTAATAAAAGACTGGAATATAAAATTCTAATTACAATGGTCGACACCAGATGCGTTATTAACGATTACTACATAGTATTAGCATATTCGAGGAAATATAAAGAAAGATAAGATTCATGCGTGTTAGTTACAGCTAAAACAAGACGACAACTACTTGGTAAAACAGTCGTAATCATGAACGAGTCTAACGTTACACAACCCTTGAGTTACTGCAAGTACCATCAACCTGCTTCAGACACTGAACGAGCTGTTAAACTGACTGCATTGTCAATTGTTGGTTTATTTGGTGTATTTGGCAACGTCTTTGCCATTGTACTCGCTGCTAAATACACTGTTAGAAGAAATCTTCATTTTCTGATCATCAACATGGCCGTGTCTGATATTCTTGTCATAATTTGCACCTTGTTAATAACTTCCAAAGATCACTATATTCGACATGAAAGGCTTTTTGAAAGCAAACTGGAACTTGGAATTTTAACTTGCTCCCTTTTTTTCGTTTTGGACATGTTTCAAGCAGTATCTCTTGTAACCCTTGTCATTATCAGCATTCAACGGTACAGAATCACAAGTAGACGAGCAGTCCAAATTGCACGACCATACTCGGTTAAACAACGTATATGTTTACTATTTGGATCTTGGTTGATTTCTGCTACAATCACATTAAATAGAGTGATATTTACCTACCCAGGTAAAGATGGTTACTGTTATAAGAAAGAACATTTCTATAACTATGTATGGTTGACTGCCAGTAGTATATTAAAAATTGCCATATTTTTGGTTATTCTTTTGTTAAGTATCTTAACGTTGCGAAGGCTGTTTAGTCAACAAGCCATTGAAGATAATCTCTCTGAAGCTCAAAGAAAACTACGAAGAAGACGAATCGGCAGCGCAGTAAAAATGATTTTGTATTCGTTACTGCTTTACTGCTGTTGCTTTACACCTTATCTGGTCTTTTCTCTACTTTGGTATCTTAATTTGTTTCCATCTATTGACTTGATAAAGTGGAATACATGCTTAGACTGGTACAGTTTCAATTATGTGGTAGTGTATTTTCTCCCCATCGTCAACTGTAGTTTTAGTCCATGCGTATATTTCATCTGTTTGTCTGATTTTCGCCAAGCAGCAAAAACAGCACTGTGCAGAGGAAACACAACAGATGACTAATTGTGACTCTGAAAAAGACCAAACCTGAACAAACAAAAGGTTTATATGGAAAGTATTTAGACATCTCAAAAGACATATGTTTGAGAAAATCGCGTAAAAATGTTAGAGAACTTACATTTAGTTCAAACTGGACGGCTATGTATTTTTAACCGTGGTATGTTTTCGTCTTACTCTTTTCTTTACTCTTTCACTTCAGAACATGACATCTAGCTATTTTTCAATGCTAGTTTGAAATAAGCTTGATTAGACTGTAACTTACATGGTTTAAACTCCAATACTCCAGTGTGCAGCTTGATAAATCTAAAATACCCAAGTTAATAACTATGGAACAAATAACGCTTTCTGAGCTAAATAACGGTTTCGGACATTTCCCCTGAATCAAGGTCAGGTCTCATCATAATTTCAGCGCCACACCGAGTCACCCCTTGAATTCGCTTGCCTTTACATAGCTGAGAATACAACAGTTGTCTGGGAAGTCTTTCAGATTCCACTCTGTGCACATGGCCTAACCACCATCTGAGGCCTAATTAAGATGTCTTCCTTAGAAGGTTTTCTAGGGTCAGGTAACTTTGTCCTTCAAATTAATGAAATGATAGTCCTCAACTGTCTTATCATATTCGCAAAGAACTTGATATTGTAGTGGTCGATTGTCTTGGTTCAGTACAATATGTCTAAGGGTTGAAAGAACAACAGCGATCTGTAAACATTGTATATTTCTCTGATTCATGGGAACGTGCCTGTCGTTTCATAGCCGCTGAGGCAGTTTGCTGAAGGCAGCCGACTTGCTTTGCCTATTCTACTGAACAATATGTCTGTCGATTTTGGGATTATTTGAGACTGTACTTCCAAGGTATTTGAAGTCTGCACACTGTAGGTCAGGGCGACTCTTGCGAACACACCTATTAGCCCTCAAAAACTTTCAGCGGAGTAGCTTGGAGGGTTTTGAGTCGTTGCTTCAAAGATTTTCAGCACAAATAAATGGCAGAATGCCATCACTTTTAGTATCGTGATATCTAAATGTGAAAAACGGCGAGGTAAACTATCTCTACATCGTATCTCTTACCGGTAAAAACATAGTTAACATTAAACTATGGTAAAAATCAACGATTTGTTATCTCTCGCCGAGTGCAAATAGGTTACTTTTTAAAACACTTTAAGTATCTTTTTGAATTTACGATTGTCCAAGAATCAGCTATGTGCACTTTGTGTTAAACTTGTTATTGAACTTTTTGTCAATTCTTGCATTTCTGGTTGGTATTTGTTCGGATTTGACAATTTACTTTGCTACGCCATTCTCAAATAATGGCTAGTATCTTATGTGCGACGATCATACACAATACTGTTAAGGAGTTTTTCTACTCGGGGATAAAGTTGGCTGACAACTGTCACCTCATGCACCAGACAAAACACCTTCAAATAAACCATGCATCCACGTTTCGGAAGATTTTCAAGTATTTCAAATGATTTGTTGTTATTTATTATTTTTTTAAAGGATTCACTATAGCTATTTTTATGTTTACCAATTTTGCAATATTTTTTATGAGAATTATTTTGAGTAATTTTGATCCAAAATTATTCACGCTTAAGACTGTCAGCAACAATGGAGAACACAGAGCGAACAATATGATTGCATTTTTTCCAAGTGTCAATGTGACAAGATTTCAGTCTGAATTTATTCTATTTCAGTAATGAAAGTTAACTGGAAAAAGAACTATAATCTTAGTTGAATATATCCGAAAATCGAAAAGGATTTCAAAACAATTTAAAAAATAAAATGTAGAACTAGATGTAATTACAAACCTAGCGCCAAATCTAGTCCAGTCTTCTTCACTAGTCTATAGGAACGAAACGCGCGCCAAAAGGTGTTGGTTACTCTGTTTTTAAAAGAAAATAAATATATACAACAAAAATAAATTGATAAATAAACAAACAAGCACATTGATAAATAAAAATGAATAAGGAAGTAAATAAATATTTTTTTTTACAATAATTAATATCAATAATTGATTAAGGATATATAAAGATAAATATCACTATGATCGAGTCACCTGCCAAAACAAGGGAGCACGCTTCAGACTCAGATCATCAGGCTTTATTTATTAGTGTGCATGCACCAAAATTGTGCAACATAAATACCACTAAATAGTGCAATTTTAGTGCTTGCACTCTATTGTTTTCTTTCGTTTAATTAGTGCTATTTACTGCTAAATAGTGACAACTGTTGCATACTTTTAGTGAGTGCACTCTATCCTATCACTTTCTTTTAGTCCTTCGGCATTTCTGTTCGGCTCGAGTGAGACAAAGCTTCCATTGACTGACATATATGAATTCATAAAGGCGGATTCAAAGAACAATCATCATTGAAAAACGCCACAAAATAAAATCAAAAACAAGTCTGGCGTTGAGCCTTGGTTAAAAGTGTTAAATAATCTTCAAGAAATAAATAAATGAATAAAAAAAAAACGAAAAAGAAATAAAAAACAAACAAACAAAAACATGTACTTTTAAAAATAGATAAATAAACAAGCAAATAAATCGATAAAAATGAATAGAGAAATGAATGAAAAAAATCACTAATCAAACAAAATAATAGGAAAATGAACAAAGGAATGAATAAATTACTAATAACCAGATAACATAATTACAAAATAGTCATCAATAAAATTATTAAAAAATAAGACAATCAAAGAATAAGTAAATTAATAGAGAAATATGCATATACGGTCATATACACGAGCAAGCAAATAGATACATAAAAAAAATAAAATAAAAAATAAATAAGCAAATAAACTGATAAATAAATACATATGTATATACAAGTATATCAAGTGGTTTATCAACCATGAAACATTTAGTATTTAATAACTTAAACATTTTCTTGTTTGTTTTCCGTGTATTGGATCGGAGTTGAAAAACTAAAAGTGTACAACATAAATATAGTGCACACACTAGAATTAAGTGTGCAACATAAATACCACTCATGATAGTGCTATTTTAAAATAGTGATATTGACCACTAAATAGTGACAACTGTTGCTTAGATTATCGTTTTCTTTCGTTTACAATATACAATACAATACAATTTTATTTAGTACCCTACGTTATTAAATTTACAAAAAAAACTATATATAGGTATATAAAATTTAACGTGAAAGTTGTACTTGTTACCTATAGTAACCTTGTAGATTATTCGAAGATAGGTAGCAACTTAAGTAATATTAAATATATAGTTTGGTGTGGTCATGGTTTAGTTAATGCATCTTACTATAATAATGATAACATTTGTACACATTTAGTGCTTGTACTCTACACTCAAGTATTACTATAATACTACACTTAAATTATTATCAATTAAACTTTGTTTCACGGATTTTGATGAATGTAGATAATCTTCTAGTTATTATCTATTGAACAGTTAATGGATGGTAAAGTGGTTTTCAGTAACCCGTGAAATACATTGTAGCATAATATAATTTATTACAGTAGTATGAGAAATAGGGGTAATCAGACCGGTGGATCAGTGTATCAACCATAGTTAGGACGCCAGACTCTTAAGCATGATGTCACATTTCCTAAGAGCCAATCAGCAATCAATTTGAAATCGTCTGCTGTAATGCCTCTGTCTTTAAAAGGAGTTCTAGACTCTATTATACATAAAATAGTTGAGATGAGGATGTCAAATCTAAGTCTAGAGCGCACCCATGACATTTGTTTTAGCATATGTTTCTCCAGTTTTAACAGACAGTCTCTCAGTTAAGTTTCTTAGGAACGTCGGTTATTCACTGCCCATTCCTCCATTATTAACAAAGGCTGTTAAAGCTCTCCATCTCTACATCGAGGATTCTCTGATGTCACTTTCTTTTTTTTTTTTTCTTTTGAGATAAATACTGATTGGATCTTACGATATGTGACGGAATAAGATAAATTGATTGTAAACAAAAATACAAATTGTAGCCACTCTTAAACAATACTCTGTATTTTGTTGAGAATAACTATATTTAAATTGATTGAAATAAAATGTTAAAATAATCTATTTCTATCGTGGTTTCTTTTATAGTCTTCGTAATTTTTCTCTTTTATTGTGTTTCTTCCATGGTTTATAGGCCATACCCTCTCCAATCATCTGATCGGGTTGGCCTGGTACCTTCACTGGTGTTCCTTTGACAAAATGAGGGACTTCTCTCTGTAAAAAAAAATGAAAATAAAAATAAAATAATAGTAATTATAATTAAGAAAGTCCAGAATAGCAACTAAGGCAAATATTAAATATGGGAAAGGAAGAATTTCTACGCTCGCAGCAACAAAGGATTGTGCACTGTCACGCTTGAAAAACTTGTACAAAGAGTTATAACAATAGATTTCCTAACCATCTCCCTCTATTAACTATGGTCGTGTGAAAGTCTAGAGCCGGATAGCTTTGTCAACCCGATAAATCCTAGTCTCCCTCGCATCCGTTTTCGGTCTGCGAGGGATACTAGATAAAATCATTGATTTGGGAATGCAGTCATTCATTCACAGGGCTCGAAATAAGGGCAGGTCAATGGGGGACAATGTCTCTCCAAATTTGCTTCTTGACCTGCAAAATCAGAGTTTGAAAGGACAAGTTGACCTCCATATTTTTGATGGAAAACTGATCTTGTAGATGTGAATTTAAAAAACAATTATTATTACAAAATTTTGACCCTTCAAAAAAGGTGTAACAACATTTCAAAAATGCCTTTGTAAGGTCATCTTGACCTGTGTATGTCAGGCTGTTATTCTGAGCCTTGTATTCAGTGACCTCCGATTTTTAACCTCTAAAAGGTACGACGAGCATCCCCGCCCTTCGATATATAGGAGTCAACCTCCCACCCCCTGATCTGAATAACAGCTTTTTGTGAAGAATACCTGATGTTGAATGTCGATTATTTGAAGTGAAAACCGAAAGTATTACACAAAAACCATGTAATTACTATACTAAGATATTAAAAAAAGTGTTTTGACAATTTATTAGTCAGTATGTTTTGTTATATTTATCGAGAGAATTTATAGATCCAGATTCGCATTTGCAATGTACTGCCCACCTTTATCCCCCTTACGTTTCATCTCTTGAAAATCGTTGCCAATTTCACGATTATTTCGTTAGAGTGGTTCGCTTGTATAGCTTCCATTTATTAGTCAGTATGTTTTGTTATATTTATCGAGAGATTTTATAGATCCAGATTCGCATTTGCAATGTACTGCACACCTTTATCCCCTTTACGTTTCATCTCTTGAAAATCGTTGCCAATTTCACGATTATTTCGTTAGAGTGGTTCGCTTGTATAGCTTCCATTTATTAGTCAGTATGTTTTGTTATATTTATCGAGAGATTTTATAGATCCAGATTCGCATTTGCAATGTACTGCACACCTTTATCCCCTTTACGTTTCATCTCTTGAAAATCGTTGCCAATTTCACGATTATTTCGTTAGAGTGGTTAGCTTGCATAGCTTCCATTTCCTGAATAAAACTTTTGTTATCTCACAATATCTTACAGTAATTGAAGAATATCTCATAGTTCCTTGATGAAAAAAATCCGATTTATTGTTGCCGTTTTATGATTTTCCACTGTGAGATTCTCTCAATGTTTTTATACACACGGCTTTTTTAGAACAAGTTTGACAGATGTTTATCTAAACTTTACTCGAAAATTATCTCGAATATTTTTTCCAACCACAAAGAAAACATACCAGACTGGCGAGTCGTCCCCTGTAGGGAATACCTCTCTTCTATTCTACTTACTATATGAATATTAGGGATTATACATGGCATGTAGATGAAACGAGCTATTTCAGTACCACATCACTTCCCTCCCTTCACCCCAAACACACACAAACGGCTTTCTCAGTACCACATATCACCTCGTCCCTAGACTTTTACGGCTCCGCCTCCCCTTTCAGTCCATTCAGTGTTAATCGATATAATTCACTAGCTGTTTGATGTAATTACATCTTAATTAATAGTATAATTTGTACGTGCGAATTCGAAATTAAATAACAAGTAAAAAAACGTAGAATAAGCTAATTTTCAACTCCTACACAAAATGTGCTAACTCGTTTTTCAAAACATGCAATTCCAACAAAAGCTATTATCAGTGATCCAAGAAATTGAGACGTTTTTCATACAAGCTCTCGACTTTTATACAGTCAAATGTGCCCGGACAGGTGATTGATTTGGTTATCTGGTGTTCTGAAACTGAAACTGGCATGGGCCTTTATCAAGACTCGACGCGATGTACAAATGTCGCTCCATCGTTGTCAATACTATCGTTTATAATAAACTTTTGCGCCTTCCTACATCAAAGGAGACTGAATTAAACTATATTGGCTAAATGACAATTCTTTCTTGAATTTTTACACGCACACAAAAACATCAATAATTACCCTTACCAGATGCGTTATATAATTACCTATATTAGCATATAGTAGGAAATATATATATATATATATATATACCAATAGTAATCTACAGTATTAATCAAAATTAGAGGTAATGTATGATTTCTTCATATAGATATTTGTTGTTGTCATTTGCAACAACAGTGCTTGTTTGTTTGCTTGTATGTCGATTTCTTTGTGTTCGTGTTTATTTGTTTGTCTGTATATTAATTTGTTGCTTGGTTGTTAATTCATTCACATGTTTATAGGTAACTATCGACAAAACTAATTTGAGATGCGTCGGTGTTTCTAATGAAACAGTTGTTGTAATTTAAATGTAAGTTATAAAAACGAGAGAAATATTACTGACGCTTGCCTTCCAACGTTAGTCCTTCGAACATTTTTACAACAACCTATTTACATTTTTGTTGATTATATATACTAACAATTTGTTTGTTTGTTGATATGTTTGTTTGCTAATTTGATTGTTCGTTTATCTGATTGTTTGATTGTCTGCATGTTTATCCTTTTTACGCACTACATTCATTCTTATGTCTTGTTCAAGAAAAAAACAAGGGACCGAAAACAGATCCATGGGGATAACACGGAGCCTTTCTTTTGACGAACCACGTAAGACGGCTTTAACGAAGGCTACAAGGCTAACAGATTATTTACGATCTAAACTTGACTGCATATCCTAATTTACATATATATACTGGGCAAACATGTCGAACACGGAATTTCCCAACAAAGTATGTATGCAATTAAAAATACATCTATAGAAATTAAAAATAAAATAAAAAACTTTAGACAGAATACTGGAAGCCAGTTGTCGAATGTTGATTATTCGCAATTAAAACAAACAGTAAGACATAAAAATGACACAATTAGACTACACAAAAATATATAAAAAAATTATTTCAACACCCGAATTGTGTTTATTTTCCAACTCGAACTAAAAATTTGCATTGGTCGGAACCATGTCTAAGACCTGCTTTGCCGCACAGTTATCAGACAACCCGTTTTAACCATTATATTCAAATAATGCCTCGGTTTTTTCTCTCGATTCCAATTGCAAATTGTACTGTCTTTTTGATATAATTGCGTCTTTTAAAAAATAGCGTAATTAATCGTACGTGCGAATTCATTATAAAATTTACAAATAAAAACATAAAATAAGATAAAATACATTTTTTTCCGAGATGATGACAAATTTAATTTTCAATTCGCACATACATCAAAATTGTACTAATTTGTTAAGATCTAATTTCATCTAGAAGCTATAATCATTTGATCACGTTTGAAAATTAACGTCTCGAATGAAAGCTGCATGCATCGCGTTGATCAAGAGTTATCGGAAACAAGTCTTAAAAGGACGGTGGGGAATGGGGCGTGTTCGTCTTTAGCTCTCGATCCAGTCTCTCCCTAGCATTCACAGCAAAACCAAATGGCCAACAGCGTATTCCACAGGAAGCCCAAGTAAAGAAAGTATCAGTCTGCAGAGTAGTCTACAGCTTCGTCTGTTAATGAAGAAAATTGTACACTGACAGGCGGTTGTCTTGGATACAGGAAGTGGTCATCTGTGTTCTAATTGGCTGAAGCTGTGACATCCAATGTCAATCAAGTGGGGTGGATCTGTATGTCATTCTTAGAATTTCAAGACTATATTAATAAATTTGCAGTCCTTTGTGCGTCAAAATGAAACTCGATTAAATGGCAATTTTTTAATAAAAGACTGCATGGAATATAAAATTTTAATTAAAATGGTCGATACCAGATGCGTTATTAACGATTGCTACATAGTATTAGCATATTCGAGGAAATATAAAGAACGATAAGATTCATGCATGTTAGTTACAGCTAAAACAAGAAGACAACTACTTGGTAAAACAGTCGTAAACATGAACGAGTCTAACGTTACACAACACTTCAGTTACTGCAAGTACCATCAACCTCCTTCAGATCCCGAACGAGCTGTTCAAACGGCTGCATTGTCAATTGTTGGTTTATTTGGTATTATTGGTAACATCTTTACCATTGTACTGGCTGCTAAATACACTGTTAGAAGAAATCTTCATTTTCTAATCATCAACATGGCCGTGTCTGATACCCTTGTCATAATTGGCATGTTGTTCTGTTATATCATTGACACTTATTATATTATGACGCAAACGTCTTTACAAAGTAAACTGTATATTGTTGGAATTCTAAATTGCTGCATGTATTTCGTTTGGTACACTACTGAAACAGTATCTCTTGTAACCCTTGTGATCATCAGCATTCAACGGTACAGAATCACAAGCAGACGAGCTGTTCACATTGCAAGACCATACTCGGTAAAACAACGTTTATGTTTACTATTTGGATCTTGGTTAATTTCTGCTACAATCACATTAAATGTAGTGATATTTAGCAAGTCAGGTAAAGATGGTGGATGTTATGTCAAACCACATTTCTATAACTATGTATGGAATACTACCGGTATAATATTGAAAATTGCCATATTTTTGGTTATTCTTTTGCTAAGTATTTTGGCATTGCGAAGGCTATCTAGTCCAAAAGCCATTGAAAAAACTCTCTCTGAAGCACAAAAAATACTACGAAGAAGACGAATCGGCAGCGCAGTGAAAATGATTTTGTATTCGTTACTGCTTTACTTCTGTTGCTTTGCCCCTTATCTGGTTTATTATCTACTTTGGAATCTTGATTTGTTTCCATCGATTGCCTTGATAAATTGGAAAACATGCATAGACTGGTATAATTTAGAATATGCGATCTTCCACTTTCTCCCCATCGTCAACTGTAGTTTTAGTCCATGCGTATATTTCATCTGTTTGTCTGATTTCCGCCAAGCAGCAAAAACAGCACTGTTCAGAGGAAACACAACAGATGACTAATTGTGATCCTGAAAAAGACCAAACCTGAACAAACAACATGTTTATATGGAAAGTATTTAGACATATCAAAAGACATATGTTTGAGAAAATCGCGTAAAAATGTTAGAGAACTTACATTTAGTTCAAACTGCACGGCTATGTATTTCCAACCGTGGTATGTTTTCGTCTTACTCTTTACTTTACTCTTTCACTTCAGAACATGACATCTAGCTATTTTTCAATGCCAGTTTGAAATAAGCTTGATTAGACTGTAACTTATACATGGTTTAAATGTTAATGTTAATAAAGGCTCATAATAATTTCAAAGTGGCCGATTCAAAGAACAATCATGTCACTGAACAAAAAAATCAAAAACAAGTGCGTGTTCCTTGGTAAAGAGTATTAAATAATCTTCAATAAACAAATTAACGAATGAAAAAAATATAAAACACACAAAAAAAAAACACACAAAAAAAAAAATAATAAAAAAAAACAAGCAAACAAAAAATAAACAAGAAATACATAAAGCCAGTATGTACTTAAATAAATAAATAAATACACAAACAAATGAATTGATGAAAAATGAATAGATGAATGAATGAATGGAAACAATGACTAACCAAACAAATGAATAGGAAAATATACGAATGAATAAAAAACTTATAACCAAATAACACAATTACAAAATAGTGATCAGTGAAATTAATGAATAAGTAAAATAGTCAATGATAGAGTAAATAAATAGAAAAATAAGCATATATACACAAGCAGACAAGTTAATAAATAGATAAATCAATAACATAATAAGCAAATAAACTTATAAATAAATACACTTATAGCAATATAAAAGTAAATAAAATTTTTGTTTCTTGTCCGTTTATTCAAGTACCAAAACTGAAAGTGAACAATATAAATACCACTAAATAGCGCTATAATATTATAATACTTGATCTATCGTTTTGTTTCGTTTAATTAGTGCATCTTACTACTAATGATAACTTTTGCACACATTCAGTGCTTGTACTCTACACTCAAGTATTACTATAATACTACACTTAAATAATTAAACTTTGTTTCACGGATTTTGATGAATGTTGATAATCTTGTAGTTATTCTCTATTTACAGTAAATGGATGGTAAAGTGTTTTTCAATAACACGTGAAATACATTTTAGCATAATATAATTTATTACAGTAGTATGAGAAATAGGGGTAAGCAGACCGGTGGATCAGTGTATCAACCATAGTTATGACGTCAGACTCTTAAGTATGATGTCACATTTCCTAAGAGCCAATCAGCAATCAATTTGAAATCGTCTGCTGAAATGCCTCTGTCTTTGAAAGGAGTTCTAGACCCTGTTATACATAAAATAGTTGAGATGAGGATTTCAAATCTAAGTCTAGAGCGCACCCATGACTTTGTTTTAGCATATGATTCTCCAGTTTTAACAGACAGTTTCTCAGTTAAGTTTCTTAGGAACACCGGTCATTCGCTCCCCACTACTCCACTAGTGCCAAAGACCAAGACTGTTAAAGCTGTCCATCTCTACATCGAGGATTCTCTGATGGTACATTCTTTTTTTTCCTCATGAGATAAATACTGATTGGATCTTAGGATATGTGATGGAATAAGATAAATTGATTGTAAACAAAAATACACGTTGTAGCTACTTAAGGATACTCTGTATTTTGTTGATAATAACTTTAATTAAATTGATTGAAATAAAATGTTGAACTAATCTATTTCTATCGTGGTTTCTTTTCTAGTCTTCGCAATTTTTCTCTTTTATTTTTATTATTGTGTTTCTTCCAAGGTTTATAGACCATACCCTCTCCAATCATCTGGTCGGGTTGGCCTGGTACCATCACTGGTGTTCTTTTGAAAAAGCGACAGACTTCTTTCTGTAAAAAATAAATAAATGAAATAAAAATAATAATAAAATAATAATAATAATTAAGCAATTCAAGAAGAGCAACCAAGGAAAATTTGAGATGTATAAGAAGGAGAGAATTGAAAGGAAAATAAAAATGAGACGTGAAAAAAACTGTGAATAAATGCTGAGAAGAGAAGAGAACAGAAGGGAAGCAAAAGAAACTAGAAAAGAAAGGAGAATTGAAAAAACATGAAATGAGAAGAGAACTAGTGAAGAAGAGGTCAGAAGAAAGACAAAAAATGAAAAGAAATCAATAAAAGAAGAAAAACATGTCTTGAGAATATAAGTGAAGAGAAGATAAAAGTAAAATGGAACAAGGCAAAACAAAGTATGTGATTAATGATGAGATAAAAACTAGTAAGATACTAGAGTGGGCTGTGTCGGTGTTTCTATAGAAACAGACCTAAATATAAACAATATCTATTTGTTAGTGAAATTTTTAAGAAAATAAATAATATCTGACTATTATCAATAAATATAAAAAAATAAAAATTGTGAGTCTTAAATATTAGTGATGCTTATTAAGTGCCTCTTTAAAAAATGTGTTTTTAGTAATGTTTTGAGTTTCTCTGCTTTCTGATGGCAAATCATTCCATACTTTGTTTCCATCAAACGCAAAAAGCGTGATCTCCAAACGACTATTTTAATATATTGCTGCAGCTCATGTACAAACTATAACAATTTTGCACCCAAGGAATGACCGAAAATGACCGCTCTAAGCATGGACGGTGAAGGTAGACTAATAAAATACACACATTAAAAGTGCAACATAAATACCACTAAATAGTGCTATTTTATCCTAACTGTATTGTTTTCTTTTGTGTAATTAGTGCTATTTACTACTAAATAGTGACAACTGTTGCGCACATTTGTTTGCACTCTTTCCGTTTTAAACACATTTTTAGTTGTAACATCTGTTTTAACAAATATATTTTGATTATATTTTTCAGTTACAGGGAAATTGCTAATTAAACGTAAACACATTTGTAAGCAAGAACCTGAAAAAAAAATTTGTTTGTCGAGGTGGTCAACTTTGCAATAAAAGATATTGTGTCTGAAACCTTCTCGCTTTTTTTTTTAAAAAATGAGTCTTATCCCATGAGTTAAAGTTAAGAATTGCTGACATCGGCAAATTAACTTGATTTGATGTCGTTATGAAAATGGCTGAGAGAGAGACTGAGAGCAGAGCCCTGGGGAACTCAATTATCAGACGATGCCATAAAATTGTCAGTTTTTATCATATTCTATTTATATCAATATGTACAGTTTATTTACTAATATCACAGATCTTCCATACTTGGTTTCAAAAGGTGACAAGCATCAAATTTCCCAACAAAGTATGCAATTTAAAACGCTGATCTGAATAACAGCTTTTTGGAAGAATACCGGCTGTTGAATGTCGATTACTCGACGTGAAAACCAAAAGTACGACTCTGAAAGACGGTAATTACCAGAATTAAGGTTTATTGATTAAAAATCATATGGCAGTGGTGAGCGACGGCTGAACAATATTTATATGTACCATTATCCAACTTGTAGAAAATAACACGTGAGTAAGACTGGATCGAGTAAAAATATACAGCGATTTTTTCGCTGTCTATACCAGTTTGACAAGTTTCCATCTACAGCATTTAGAGATCACTAAAATTTCTGCAAGTCAAACAAAATTTATATTGAACGTTTTATACACAAAACGCTTTCGATTTTTCTGTTAATAAGATGGCAACGAAAATTTCGAAATTAAAATTGATAAAACAGAGTCAAAGCGAACATGTAAAACACAGAGAACAGAAGCAGCTTTGTAATCACACAAGTTTATTGACGGAAACTGCAGCTCGTACAAGGAATTAAAATAAAAATAAAAACAAATTACCTGAATACAACAAAATTTCAATCCTTCAGTAGGAGAGCTGCAAAATGTCCTTTACAGTAAAAGTGTAAAGTTTATTGAAGCAGACAACTACGAACCAAAAATGGAACGAATTCAATACAATTACTGCAAGTTCATGACACAACATTCAGTACTTAATTTGTATTTGACCTCATCCAAGTTTCCAAACGGTAGCTATTCTTTTCTTTGTATATAAAAGCGGAACTCCGTTATTAAGATAGTCTATACCTGATGCTTTAGAGTGCTATCACTAAATGTGTGCAATAATTGTAACTACAAGTGGTAAATAGCGCTAATTAAACAAAAGGAAACAATAGTATTAGCATAAGATAGCACTATTGAGTGGTATTTATGATGCACACTTTTAGCATATTCAAGGTAATATAAAGAACGATAGGATTCAT
The DNA here is from genome assembly GCA_918843875.1 of Diadumene lineata. Lineage (NCBI taxonomy): Eukaryota > Metazoa > Cnidaria > Anthozoa > Actiniaria > Diadumenidae > Diadumene > Diadumene lineata. The sequence continues at coordinate 3,107,150 of OU974081.1, read as the reverse complement.
GCACGTCAGCTACAAGACAACTACTTGGACTGAACACAGTCGTCAACATGAACGAGTCTACTGTTTATACACAACCCTCCAGTTACTGCAAGTACCATCAACCTCCTTCAGATGCCGAACGAGCTGTTCAAATGGCTGCAGTGTCAACTGTTGGTGTATTTGGTGTATTTGGCAACGTCTTTACCATTGTACTCGCTGCTAAATACACTGTTAGAAGAAATCTTCATTTTCTGATCATCAACATGACCGTGTCTGACACCCTTTTCATAAGTTGCACCTTGTTAATAGCTTTCGTAATTTTCTATATTGTACATGGAAGGCTCTTTGAAAGCAAACTGGAAATTGTTGGAATTATTACTTGCTCCGTTACTTTCGTTTGGAGAATGTCTGAAACAGTATCTCTTGTAACCCTTGTGATCATCAGCATTCAACGGTACAGAATCACAAGCAGACGAGCAGTCCAAATTGCACGACCATACTCGTTAAAACAACGTTTATGTTTACTATTTGGATCTTGGTTGATTTCTGCTACAATCACATTTGATGTAGTGATATTTACCTACCCAGGTAAAGATGGTAACTGTTATATGAAATTGCATTTCTTTAACTATGTATGGAATACTGCCGGTATAATATTGAAAATTGCCATATTTTTGGTTATTCTTTTGCTAAGTATCTTGACGTTGCGAAGGCTGTCTAGTCAACAAGCCATTGAAGATAATCTCTCTGAAGCTCAAAGAAAACTACGAAGAAGACGAGTCGGCAGCGCAGTGAAAATGATTTTGTACTCGTTACTGCTTTACTGCTGTTGCTTTACCCCTAATCTGGTTTATTATCTACTTTGGACTCTTGATTTGTTTCCATCGATTGCCTTGATAAAGTGGAATACATGCTTAGACAGGTATAGTTTAGGTTATGTGGTCTTTTTCTTTCTCCCCATTGTCAACTGTAGTTTTAGTCCATGCGTATATTTCATCTGTTTGTCTGATTTCCGACAAGCAGCAAAAACAGCATTGTGCAGAAGAAACACATCAAATAACTAATTGTGACTCTGAAAAAGATCAAACATGTACAAACAACATGTTTATCATAGAAAGTATTTAGACACATGAAATGCATGTCCAAAGACATTTGTTTGAGAAAATCGCGTAAAACTATTAGAGAACTTTCAATTAGTTCAAACTGGACGGCTATGTATTTCCAAGCGTGGTATGTTTTCATCTTGGATCTATAACTATATTACTCCAGTGTGCAGCTGGATTGATCTAAAATACGCATTTGGGAAAAAATTACATTTTCAAGCAAAATAACAGTTTCGGACATTTCCCTTGAATCACTGAGTTCAGGTCTCATCATAATTTCAGCGACACACCGAGTCACTCCCTTGAATTCGCTTGCCTTTACATACCTGAGAATACAACAGTTGTCTTGGAAGTCTTTCAGATTCTACTCTGTGCACATGGCCTAACCACCCGTGTGAGGGCTTTTTCAATTAAGATCAGTTATAGAAAGTAGTCGACCATAGTACAGGATTGCTAGGTTCAGGTAACTTTGTCCTTCAAAGAAATGATAGTCCTCAACTGTCTTATCATATTCTCAAAGAACTCCTTGATATGGTAGCGGTAGATAGTCTTGGTTCAGTACAATATAGCTAAGGTTGACAGAATAACACCTTTGTGAACATTGTATATTTCTCTAATGCATGGGAACGTGCCTGTTGTTCAATAGCCGATCAGGCAATTTGCTGAAGGCAGCCGACTTGCTCTGCCGCTATTCTAATGTAATGTAATGTAGTGCTTATATAGCGCATTTTCACCTAATGTCTCAATGCGCTTTACAATCTTTAATATTTATAGTATGTAATCCGGATTTACTAGCATGAGGTTGATTACATGAGTAATTAGTATGTATTAGTGTAGGCCTATCTTAATTAACTGAAAAAAAATACAATCCAAGTTGAATATATCCGAAGGATTTCAAAAAAAAAAATATATATATATATATATACACTCGTTTGCAAGAACGTTGTAGTATACATTTATACACATATCTAATTTATTCGGTATATTTAATCATATGCAAAACGGAGAACTCGCTTTATTTATTGTTTGTTTCATTTCATAAATGTCAAAATATATTTTTCCTGTCTATGACTTCGTACTGATTATAAAACAGTGCGTTTCGTGTGTAAAAACGGCTTATTTTGCCTTTTGCATCTCATTAGATATTTGTATTAATGTATAAATGTATACTACAACGTTCTTGCAAACGAGTGTATCTATATATATATATATAAGTAAGCATGATTTTATTATACTTACTGAAACCTGGACAAATGCTATTCCAAAGGTAGAAAACTACTGCGCAATAACAGTTTGCCCTCATAAAAAGCAAGGTAAAACCGGTCGTAATACAGGTGGTATTTCGCTATTATATAAGAACAGTTATCAAATTTCGTCGAAATAGTTAAATCATCAAATAATTTTGTATGGTGTCGAATTTCCAAACATATTCTTGGAAAACATAAAGATCTGTTTATTTGTGGAGTATACATCCCTCCTGAAAACTCTAATTATTTTAAGGATGAAATTTTTGAAAAATTAGAAAAAGAAATTGATGAATTTTCGAAAAAAGGTTACATTTTATTGCTAGGTGATTTTAATGCTCGTACTGCCAGGGAAAGTGATTCAGTATGTAAAGATGGCCATACATTCATTTCAAACGATTGTAGTAACATGTCAATAGATTCTCCTCCAAGAAATAATTTCGATACTGTCGTTAACGCACACGGTAAACTTTTACTTGACATTTGCAAAATGTTTGATTTAAAAATACTAAATGGACGTACAAGTGGTGATTCACTTGGAAGATTCACTTACTCCAGTCAAAATGGAGAAAGCACTGTTGATTATATTATTACCGACCAATTTCTTTTTAACTGCACAAAATATTTTACTGTAGATAAACAAGTTTTCCTTTCAGACCATAGTCCTATTTCTGCTTGGCTTCAATCATCTGATCCATTTCAATCAGTTGATCATGAATCCCAATTAAATCTTAATTCGCTTGAGTCAATATCTCCACAATATATTTGGTCTGAGGACTCTATTGAGCCTTTCCGAAATGCAATGGAGTCTAATGACGTTAAAATGTTAGTAAATAACTTTCTCTTGAGCAGTTTCAATGAAACAACTTCTTGGTGCATCGGTTCTTTAACACCAATATTTAAAAGTGGAGATTTATCAGACACTAATAATTATCGAGGTATATGTGTCTCTAGCTGTTTAGGGAAATTTTTCACCGTCATTCTCAATAGACGACTTTTAAATCATGTACAACGGGAGTCTATTTTACATAATTCTCAAATTGGTTTCATGCCTGGCAACCGGACTACTGATCACATTTTTAGTCTCCGAACAATAGTTGATAGGTATGTAAAGGATACTAGTTGTGGTAAAATATATGCTTGTTTTATTGATTTCAAAAAAGCGTTTGATTCAGTTTGGCATGAAGGTTTGTTAACACGTTTACTGAGTTACAATATTGACGGTCATTTTTACTATCTTATCAAAAATCTATATTCTAAATCAAAATGTTTTATAAAACTTGGAACGAAAAGAACTAAGACATTTGATTATACTCGAGGTGTCCGACAAGGATGCATTTTAAGTCCGTTATTATTCAATTTGTATCTAAATGAATTATCTATTCAGCTGAATCAAACACCAAGATCAGATCCAATATTTCTTCCAAATCGCACCAAACTGACTTCTCTTTTGTATGCAGATGATTTAATCTTATTATCAAAATCAAAAGAGGGTCTACAAAATTGCATTAATACCGTTTCGAAATTTTGCAGTAAATGGCAAATGAAAATAAACGAAAAGAAGTCAAAAGTCATGATTTTTGCTAAGAAAGCGTGCAAAAAAGCTAATCAACCTTCTTTTATTATAAATGACAGTAATCTTGATGTTGTGAGTGAATTCACATATTTAGGTGTTAAACTAAGCTCGACTGGCAATTTTGATATACATTTAAAACAAACAAGAGAAAAAGCGATACATGCTTTATTCAAATTAACTAAGAATGTTGATTTAAAAAAATTAAAGCCGCATCAGGCAAACAGACTATTTGACTCAATGATAGCTCCCATCTTAACATATGGATGCGAAGTTTGGGGTGCTTATCAAAAACAAAACTTTGACAAATGGGACAAAAGCCAAACAGAAAAAGTACATTTACGTTATTGTAAACACTATCTTGGTGTCAATAGAAGAGCGTCGAATATTGCTAGCCGATCAGAACTCGGCAGATTTCCACTAAAAATCTTTATTGATACTTTGATCTTAAAATTCTACAACCATTTGCTTACCTTAACTGAAGATTCTATAGCTAAACAAACATTCTTAATTTCTAAATCATTATTCTCCCGAAATAAGTTATGTTTTCACTCAAATCTTCAAGACATGCTTCAATTTTATAAACTAGGGGAGTTAGGTCTGTTCAAAAATAATTTGATCACAAACAAAACTCTTCAAGATTTTGTTTGTAAAATGAAAAGTCAATATTTTGAAAAATGGAAAGTCGATGTTTCTTCATCCAGTAAACTTCAATTTTTCTCCATTTTCAAAGTGACAACTGTTGCTTAGAGTGCAAACAATATATCCCTGAAACACTAATTACTTAATAGTACAAAATAGTGCTAATTAAACAAAAGAAAACAATAGAATTTGCATAACATTGCACTATTTAGTATTACTAAAGTTTCACGGATTAATTTTTTGCACTCTATCGTTTTCTTTCGTTTACAATATGCAATACAATATAATTTTATTTAGTACCCCATGTTATTAAATTTACAACAACAAAATGAATATAAGTATATAAAATTTAACGTGAAAGTTGGTAATACATGCTACCTAAAGTAACCTTGTAGATTATTCGAAGATGGGTAGCAACTTAAGTAATATTAAATATATAGTTTGGTGTGGTCATGGTTTAGTTAATGCATCTTACAATAATAATGATAGCATTTGTACAAATTTAGTGCTTGTACTCTACATTTAAGTATTACTATAATAGTACACTTAAATTATTATCAATTAAACTTTGTTTCACGGATTTTGAATTTTGATAATCTTCTAGTTATTCTCTA